>CM076574.1:255097238-255442849 GCA_034641835.2 Pinus albicaulis | reverse complement strand
TTGCCCTTGAGCCGTAACACTACCATTCTGTAATGAACTGCTTTTTAATGTGAGAAGACTCTGTTTTTCAACTTAATTCGTGTTTGAGGATCGTTACCAAGGCTGTGTAGAGGGCCCCTGCTCAGCTAAGGTTTTGTGTATTAGTGTACATTTCTCATTTCATTTTCTTTTAAAAGTCATTGTATCATAATCCATCATATGTTCATACTTTGTAGTTGTTTCATTTCTGTTTATACATTTCCATAATTTCCATTTCATTTCTGTCTTTCATGTTTTATGATTGTTAATCACTGATCAGTTTTCTTGTTGCAGGTTTTAGATAGACAGCCCGGGCATTTTTATAGCTTTTTGACTAATGACATGGATCTAACATTGTTCTGCTGCTAGTTTGCTTTTCATAGCTTTTGTTTAATTTCAGTCTTGCTTTGTTCATTTCAGTTTTGTTTTTCTGCTTCAGTAGTTAAAATTTAGACATACTAATCTGCTCATAGCATCTTCAGTTGCCTCCGAAAGCCACAGCTGGACTGATGGTGAGGGATTGCATTATGAAATGTGTAGTTTAGTACTAGTTTCTTTTCTGCAAATTTAGATATATTAAGCTGCTCATAGCATCTTCAGTTGCCTCCGAAAGCCACAGCTGGACTGATGGTGAGGGACTGCATTATGAAATGTGTAGTTTAGTATTAGTTTCTTTTTTGCAAATTTAGATATATTAAATCATGTATGACATCTTCAGTTGCCTCCGAAAGCCACAGCTGGACTGATGGTGAGGGATTGAATCATGAGTGTATGATTTAGTATTAGTTTACTTTCTGCAAATTAAATATCACTTACACAAGTTGTTTATGATTACTTCCGAAAATCATAGCTGGTCTAATGATGAAGGGTCAGAAAATGAATTGATGTAATCTGATTTAGATTTATTTTGTTGCAATTTTGAATTTCCTTAAGCATAGTTTCTTTTGTGTTTAGTCGGCAGCAAGAATAGTTTGGTTTTCATGTGCACTAGTTTACTGTTTTGATTCATTAGATTAGCAGCACCATTTCTTTTAAGTCTTGTCATTGTAATTTTCAATTTGCTTTTAAAAGTTTCAAGTTGGTAAATCATTATAGGGGATATCACTTCCTTGAACAAATATAACCAAACTTGTTTTCATTTTAGAATTTCCATTTCACCTTAGAAAAACCAAAAACGACAAAAAAGTTAAGAAATAGGTTATCTTGCACATATAGTGCGCCGCACTTCATCAGCTTACGATTCCCGGATTGACAAATTAAATGCAGCAATTTAGGACACACTAAATTGACCAAACACTAGCCACAGAAGAAAAATGGGTAGCTTTAGAAGAACACCATAGGGCTGAAATCAATGCCAACCAGGAAGAGCTTCAAACCTTGCAGATAAATATAGACACGCTATAGACCAGCGTGGTTCAGAGATAGATTCCCTTGGCATCTAGCAGTACAGCGCTAGCCACGGAAGAAAGCCATCTTTATCCCTTACCTAGCGCCGCCCTTGTGATTAGTTTGCTGAACCAGGAAATTCAACTCCCAGCAGGTGCAGGGGTGTAGTTGAATCTTGCCAAGCTACCACACGGAGCGTTACAGGGTCTCCACACTGCTGTGTTTCAGGATATTCACCATCGAGACTAGCAAGTACACCAACAACTTGGTATGGATGAACAAACCATCGCACAATAGAATGCAGAAGTAATCTTTGCTGTTGCACAAAAAGTAGAGCTCGAAACTTTGATCCACCAGCTCTGTATAGAGGTTACAAAAGAGATCCCGATCGCAGCCACCCCCGGGCTAAAGTGGAAGGATTGGTCGCAGCGTTGAAGGCTTCCAGGATGGAAATGTAGGTCATTAAGACACAGTTGGAGCAGCACATCACTGACTTACAGGCCAAATTACAGTCTGAAACACCCCCAGAGGTACGAGCCCAGCGCACTGCGCTAGTAACCGTGGATAAAAACACCATTACAGGACAGATTGCTAGGGGCTCCCAGTTACTCAAGGCCTCCATGTAGCTCTGGACCAAGGTCCAGCGCGATCTGGTCCTTCAGCAAATAAATCAGGACTTGCGGCAGAAGGAGGAAGCTTTCAAGCAGATCGAGGCTACATTATCCACCTTGGTTCCTGGATAGTGATTGATGCAATTAAACACCAACAATACCCTCTAAGATGAGATCGAAGCACTCTGCCATAAGAAGCATGTTATTGGAGAATGCTTGAAGCCTTGGGCTGCTGCAACCCTCCAACTTGTAGAAATTTGCTGAATAATGATTAATTATCCACCGAGACTATCCTAATCACATACAATTCGAATTTATATGCAACACATAATCTCTTCCACTCAGATCATCAAACATGCGGAAATAAAACAAGCGATAGCACATCAAATCATCATACACATTAACACAATATGTATGGGGAAAGCTTATAGCTGAAAACCCCGCAGCTATTGTGTATATTATAATGGAGAAAAAATGTAACAAAATCAGTACAATACTCCTCACAAGTACTCAGTACTTTCTCATAAAGTTACACACAAACTAGCTTGGTTTTGAACAAGTCACTGGTTCAAAACTCACCACTAATTGCCTTGCCTCTATTGTGCAATCATGGCCTGTCTAAATAGAGATCCAAGGTTTGAATCTCCTTGGCTTGACAGCGCAATCATCATGGGCAATTCCTCCAAGTGTGGTGCAAATCTCATGCACAACTGATGTCGCCACTGATAGCTAACTCCACCCTTTCATCTACCTCTTTCACAGGTCTCCACTGAACTGTTCATGCACTGTAGTGAACTGATGTGTTCTTGAGTTGAATAATGAGTTACTAATTAATGAATTAAATAATATTTAATTCAATCCACTCATTACTAGTTGATTAGCTAGTTAAACTAATCTCAACTAGTTCAACTAAGTTAAACCGAACACAACTCCACCATCTGTCTCATTAACTCCACCAAAATTCTGCCACTGAAGTCCTAACTGAAGTCAACCATGCATGAGCTCACCAAACCCCTAGGAATAGCGTAATTCCTCTGTCAGATGCATGAGCCACTTCCAAGGCTCGAACCGAAGTGCTCCAAGAGAGTAAACTGAAGTTTATAGTCCAAATATTATTAAGGGTAAATAATATTTGACTTCCCTATTTTAAGGAGAGGCAGTCTAAAAATAGACTTCGACCTATAGGTCCAAAAAATAGAGTCCCATCTATTTTTACCAACATGACCAATACTCAAAGAATAACATACTGCAATCCCTGGACCATGCTCCATATGTCTAAAAATAGACATAGTCTAAAAATAGATTTTGCGCCAGAATTTGCCTGCGGGCCCACTTAGTGAAGGCGACTTCATTTCACTAAGCTCCATCATCTTGCTGCATTTTTAACACTCCCTCTCAGCAAGATATGGATTATCTGCAACCCCTATCCTGCCTCTGTGGAATTCGAACTTGCTCCTGGTGAGCGCCTTCGTCAGGATGTCGGCATCCTGATCCTCCGTGGGAACATATGAAAGCATCATGATTCTCCGCTGAACACAATCTCCGATATGATGGTACCTGATGTCGATGTGTTTGGATCTATCATGAAATACTGGATTAGCCGAGAGTTTAATGCAACTCTGGTTATCACAGTAGATCACTGTAGGCTCCAAATGCAACCTGAACAATCCAACGAGGATCTTCCTCATCCAAATAGCCTCGCATGCAGCCAAACTAGCTGCCATGTACTCGGCCTCTGCTGAACTGAGTGCCACGGATCTCTGCTTCCTGCTGTACCAGGAAACTGCTGTCGACCCAATGCTGAAAACTCCTCCAGATGTGCTCTTCCGGTCCGTTGGACTCCCTGCCCAATCTGCATCAGTGAAGCCAAAAAGCTTCGCTCCATCCTCCTGTCTGTACCATAGACCATATCCCGATGTGCCTCTAATATAGCGCAATACATTCTTGCCTGCCTTCCAAAAGAGCTTGGTAGGCTTAACCATAGCTTGCGAAAGTTGGTTAACTGCATAGCATATATCGGGTCGTGTATTGACCAGATACATAAGCGACCCCACCAACTGTCGATAGACAGTGGCATCCACTACCTCCGTTGTAGTAGCATCCTCCTTCCTCCAACCACCAGGAAGAGGAGTGTCAACAGGCTTGCAGCCTTGCATGTTGAACCTCTCTAGAATCTCCCAGGCATACTTGCCCTGAGAAACAAACAGTCCTCCGCTGCGCTGCCAAATCTCCAATCCCAAGAAATAATGAAGGATGCCCAAGTCCTTCATCTCAAACTCTCGTGCAAGATCCTCCTTGCATGAAAGTATCAACTGCTCATCGCCAGTCAAAATCAGATCATCTACATAGAGTACGATGATCAACAGCTTCCCCTCCACCACAATCTGGTACAGGTTTGGATCCGCCTCACTCTTGGAGAATCCAAGCCCGGTGAAGTAGCTGTCTATCCGAGTGTACCAAGCACGAGGTGCTTGCTTTAGCCCGTACAATGCTCTCTTGAGTCGGCACACATGCGACTCACTGCTGAAGATCTCGAAACCTTCAGGCTGCTCTATGTACACCTCCTCCTCAATAACTCCATTGAGGAACACAGTCTTCACATCCATCTGATGAATGTGCCACCCCATCTGCGCTGAGAGAGCAAGGATCGTCCGTATGGAAGAGTACCTTGCGACAAGTGCAAAAGTCTCCTCATAGTCAATCCCCTCGATCTGTGAGAAGCCACGGGCGACAAATCTCGCCTTGTACTTCTCCACACTCCCGTCAGCCGCCTGCTTCACCTTGTAGATCCATCGTGAACCCACCACTGATTTTCCCACCGGTCTTGGGACAATCTCCCATGCACTGTTCCTGACGATCGAATCATATTCTTCGATCATGGAATCAACCCATGCGGGTTCCTCCACAGCTTCCTCAAAAGAGGATGGCTCTGTCACAACACATTGACTCACAAGAGCCATGTATCTAGTGTACCGATCCGGTGACTGTCTCTGTCTGCGCTGTGCTGTAGGTGGTCCTACAACCCTCTCTGCATCCCGAGCCAGTCGCTCAGCTTCTGTAGTGCGCATGCGCCCTCTGATGGTTGGCGGCGCTGCATGGGTGGTTTCTTCCACCTCCTGAACTTCCTCTTGTGGCTGATCCACATCCGGAAGCTCCTCCTTAGGAACTAACAGCTTCTCATCTGCATGCAAGTGTAGCTCCCTCTCAAGCGAACACTGCATGGCTTTCTCCTCCTGAAACTTGATATCCCGTCGCACAACAGTCTTTCGACTGTCTGAAAAATACACCCGATAGTTGTGAGGTGTATCATTGTACACCACAAATATTCCAACCTCAGCGGTCGGATCCAGCTTCCTTCTCGCATCCTTCGTCACATGCATGTAGACAGGAGAACCAAAAATCCGGAAATGGGAAATATCAGGCCTCTTGCCAGACTAAGCCTCCTCCAGTGTACTCATGCCAAGAACCTTGTGAGGACAACGGTTCTGCACATACACTGTTGTATTGCATGCCTCAGCCCACAAGTGAAGGGGTAGGCCCTGATCATGCAACATCGCCCGTGCAGCACCCACGATCGTTCTGTTCTTCCACTCATCCACCCCGTTCTGCTGTGGGTTATGGGGTGCGATGAGCTCTCTCCGAATCCCTTCTGCGCTGCAGAAATCCTTGAATTCAGCCGAGATGAATTCACCACCGTTATCACTCCTTAGAGCAATCACCTTCTTCCCCGACTCCTTCTCGACCAGTGCTTTAAACTCACAGAACTTCGTGAATGTATCGCTTTTCTTCTGCATGAAGAAGATCCAGCACTTTCGAGAGAAATCATCAACAAAGATGACATAATACTTGTGCTTTGCTGTCGAAGCAACTGAGAAAGGACCACACACGTCTGTGTGAACTCTCTGAAGGATCGTCGTGGCGCGACTATCCTTCTCGTGAAAGGTGGCTTTCACATACTTCCCTAAAGTACACCCCTTGCACTGATCTGACTGCGCAAGAGTGCCCTTAGGAAGCCCAGTAGAAATCTACTGCAGGATCTTCAAAGCTCCATGGTGAAGGTGGCCCAATCTCCTGTGCCACAGTTCACCCTCATCATCCCGGCTCACCACTTCTCCCGCCTTGCATGCCATAGCTACGCAGCCATCTACCTGCAACTGATAAAGGTTCTTGGTTCGAACCTCTATCTTCCGGGTCTCTCCAGTAGTATTATTGCGCAGGAAGGCTTTTCCTTCGCTGAAGACCACATCATACCCCTTATCCTCCAACATCGCCACAGAGATCAAGTTCTTCTTCAATCCAGGTACATGCATGACATCCTTCAATACAAAGGGTTTACCAGACTCCCTCTGAAAGGATATGGTACCGATACTAGTCGCACTGTATCTACCATCATCGCCCATCTTGATGTGCACACCCAAATCTTTGTCCTCCAGATCTGAGAACAAATCCTGATCTCCCGTCATATGATATGACGCACCGCTGTCCAAGAACCACACCGATCCCATCACACTTGAAACCAAGCATGCGATCAGGGAAAATTCAAGCTCGAACTGTGAAGCCAAAGCTTCTCCATCTGCAGATCTTCCCGCTTGCTTGTTCTTCTTCTTCTTCGGACAGTTTGTAGCATAATGTCCATGATCATGGCAGTGAAAACACTTCACTTTCGCCATATCCTGCTTCTTGCCCTTTGCACTGGAATGAGAAGGTTTCTTACCCTTCCCCTTCTTTGCTTTGGCAACCAAAGCACAATTTTCTTCATCAGCTCCCTTTGATGAAGATCCATCTCGATTAGTCCTCCTTATCTCCTCCTGCATGAGATCCGCCCAAAGGCGCTCCCATCCCGGCAGCTTCTCCCGACCATTGACATTATCTTGATATGAGTGCCAAGCCTTCGAAAGACCAAGGAGAGCCAGGTCGACCATGTCCTCGTCTTTGACAGTCACCCCCACACTTCCCAGCTCATCTCTGCATTGAGTGAACTTCGTGAGGTATTTGGCGATACTGTCGCCCTTCTCCATCTTGATGTTCCTGAGCTTATCTTTGAGCGCCAGCTTCCTTTGGTCGCTCTTACTCTGGAATAGATCCGTCAAAGCTTTCCACATTAAATATGGAGTAGCCTTTCCATGCAGGCCGGATACAATATGATCCTTGACGCCCTCCAACAGGATCCTTCGACACTTCGCCATCTTCTTTTGCCATGCTTCGACTTCAGCAGGATCAGTGGGCTTTTGGACATCCGTATCTACGAACTCCTTAAGACCATTATCTTCTAATACTGCCTCCATGCGATCCTTCCATGCAACATAATTCGAACTGCCTTCAAGAGCATATTCGAGTCGCAAACCGTTGAAAGACATTTTCAACACCGGCACCAAGAAAACAAAACTGCTGCAAAATTCGAATTCCACCTCAAAGCTCAACCGCTCTAGATTTGTGAGAACAAATTATTTCTAGCACAGAGATTCACTGCAAGGGGCATTTACTGGATATATCACCTTTCAAAAGAAAGGATGGATCCAGAGGCTACTTGGCCCGCATGCAGACTCTGTCTACCGAAATAAGTTTGTAATCACTGTGATGATCAATCTCTGCTTCAATAGCTCCGATACCATGTAGAAATTTGCTGAATAATGATTAATTATCCACCGAGACTATCCTGATCACATATTAATTCGAATTCATATGCAACACATAATCTCTTCCACTCAGATCATCAAACATGCGGAAATAAAACAAGCGATAGCACATCAAATCATCATACACATTAACACAGTATGTATGGGGAAAGCTTATAGCTGAAAACCCCGCATCTATTGTGTATATTATAATGGATAAATCATGTAACAAAATCAGTACAATACTCCTCACAAGTACTCAGTACTATCTCATGAAGTTACACACAAACTAGCTTGGTTTTGAACAGGTTACTGGTTCAAAACTCACCACTAATTGCCTTGCCTCTATTGCACAATCATGGCCTGTCTAAATAGATATCCAAGGTTCGAATCTCCTTGGCTTGACAGCGCAATCATCATGGGAAATTCCTCCAAGTGTGGTGCAAATCTCATGCACAACTGATGTCGCCACTGATAGCTAACTCCACCCTTTCATCTACCTCTTTCACTGGTCTCCACTGAACTGTCCATGCACTGTAGTGAACTGATGTGTTCTTGAGTTGAATAATGAGTTACTAATTAATGAATTAAATAATATTTAATTCACTCCACTCATAACTAGTTGATTATCTAGTTAAACTAATCTCAACCAGTTCAACTAAATTAAACCGAACACAACTCCACTAGATGTCTCATTAACTCCACCAAACTTCTGCCACTGAAGTCCTAACTGAAGTCAACCATGCATGTACTCACCAAACCCTTAGGAATAGCGTAATTCCTCTGTCAGATGCATGAGCCACTTCCAAGGCTCGAACTAAAGTGCTCCAAGAGAGTAAACTGAAGTTTATAGTCCAAATATTATTAAGGGTAAATAATATTTGACTTCCCTATTTTAAGGAGAGGCAGTCTAAAAATAGACTTCGACCTATAGGTCCAAAAAATAGAGTCCCATCTATTTTTACCAACATGACCAATACTCCAAGAATAACATACCGCAATCCCTGGACCATGCTCCATATGTCTAAAAATAGACATAGTCTAAAAATAGATTTTGCGCCAGAATTTGCCTGCGGGCCCACTTAGTGAAGGCGACTTCATTTCACTAAGCTCCATCATCTTGCCGCATTTTCAACATTGAGGTATTGCATTTTCATCACGTACCGGGATCAAATTCCTAGATAATGAGCTGTAGTCGATAGAAAGTGATCTGTCATAGGCAAGCCCACAACACGAAATCATAGATCAAGTTTTGAAGAAATATATCGGCAAGGACTGACTCAGGGATGATCAAAATGGATGACAAATATTTCGCAAATGAATGGTTTATTTGAACTGTCCTTTTGAACACATAACGACATTGCAGATGGCTTGGTGACAATTGACCCAAAGCTAATACCCAGAAATCGGCTGAAGACTTTCAATATGGTTGGATTAACTGTTAGTCAAAGGATTTCCCAACCCAGGTGATCAAAAAGTGTCGTGTTCAAGAGTTGCTTCGGGGATTTAACACCCTAGAGGTTGGTTGAGATTCAACCTCCACAGAGCAGGGGCGTACTATTTAACAGAGACTCACACGATCATGCACAGTCATGAAAACGAAATAGAGCAGAACGAGAGGTTTACCCGTTGGTCCTACGCTTGAAGTAGATCCACGTGGAGTTCAAACTCCCTGCAACCGTCCTTCCTCTTTCACCTGAAATACAAGAAGAAACCAGCACAAAGGACAAGTTGTACAGTATATTTCTACTCTATATGTTAGCGAGATTTATATAAAACATTAAATAAATCATCATAAATGCTTGTATAACAAATATTCTTCACACATTAAAGCATACACTAACACGTTTACTTCGGGAACAGCATGATACTTCTGTATTATAAAAATAGTACGTACAAAAGTAAGTGGAGAGATCACCCGATCCTTCCAAGGCCTTCGCAGACCGTCGTCCGGATCCGTCCAGCCCTTGCCTCGCTAAGACTCCTTCCAAATGAGTGCATACGAGATAACATATAAAGGGATGTGTATCTCAAGGAAACAAGGGTTTCCTTAAATGAACTGGGAAAGTGCAGGAGGCACGGGGAATCAGACTTGGATAGGGAACCAACAGAGTATAATAATAATAATTCTCTCTCCCCCTTAGGCCATACATATGAGGTCCTTTTATAGTCCCTCCAAGTAGTTTCAGCAGTTGGAAACAGTTGGCCACGGGCTGGGGTGGTTGAACTACCTGAGTAACCATCAACCCAGCGCTAAATTAGGGATTTTTATATATTTTTTAATCATTAAAATGGCATACGCGGAAAAGTCTAGCTGTACTCGCGTATACACGCGGAAAAACACGGGCATAGTCGCGTATGAAGGATTTTCCACTGTTTTTAAGTGAATTTGTCCAAGTCTGTAGGAATGGGTGCCTATAAAGCCATGTAGCAATCATGAATCATGTCAAGGTGAGAAATGATGCTATAACAGATGCCCCCTAATATATGAGGTCAGAAGGGGTACATGATGGCCGAAATGTATTATGCACATAGAAAGAACTTCGCAACAACAAGAGAGGACTTCACCAGATTTCAGCCTGCCAAAACCAATGAAAGAAATCAGAGAGTCAACACATGCTGAGGCGGGCATACCCATGCTCAGTCAAAAATACATCATATATATAGAAAGTACTGAATAGATCCAACATGTATACAAGTATAACTGAACCGAAAGTACATAGTGAATCATCTGAGCAGGGCCCGGAAAGACAAGTCTGTATCAATGTCCAAGTATCACATATAGAAAGCTGATCAAAGATAGTGCAACTGGATGTCTGATCAAGTAACCGAATCTCCAAGTACCGGATCATAAGAGGCGGATCAAACGGTACAATCACGCAACTCGGGGATCAACATATAAGATGCTGCTGTGCTGAACTGCAACATATAAGGGTGGACGGCAACACTGGCAGAAACTGAAAGAACTGTCAACAGTGATCCGAGAAATGCCGATGCAACCCAAGGTCTTCACCGATCACAACGGCACAATTCTACACACTGGGAATAAATGAGCTGAAGTCGACCATGTGAGAAATCGTTGGATTACCGGGCAATGATGTTTCCCGTTAACCAACGCGAGACGACCCACCGATAATGATAATGAGTGTCAAGGTGCCCCAGTACAATCTGACAAGTGTGAATGAATGAGTTGAAGTCGAACACTTGAAAGAATCTACCAATCAGGAGGCAATGATGAATCCCCACTGCCGATAGCGAAGAGTCTGCCACTGATGACTGCAAACCCTAAGGTACTGACAAAAAGACTCTAGACCTTATTCCCAGAGCAATGAGTCAGAGTCGATGGGAAAAGATCTGCTGGAAGGAAGGCATTAAGGCATCCCACATCAGTCCAGCGCGAGTGTAACCCGCAGGCCAAGATTTGGAAGGAATCGGACGAAGTAGAGTGATGGAACCAAAAACCGAAGTACGTTTCCGACGTGCACAAGATGAAGCTAGCGCACGGAAGAAACCCTCTGACCCAACCAATAATGAAAGCTGACACAGAGGCGAGAAATCCACCGATAGGGTCAAATGGAAATCAAGGTACTGCACGAATCCCAAGTGTGATAATGTGTGCTGACGTCGAACACAGGGGAAACCACTTAGTCAAAGACCCATGATGATGATCAAATGCCGAGCACGAGGTCACCTATCAATGATGGAAATAGGCCCAAGGTGCGGCTCTAGGTTTGCTCTCAGAGCAATGTGTCGTAGTCGATAAGAGACAAACCCGCCGGCAAGAAGTCAATGGGGACCTTCTCAAACCAGCACGAGCAGAAGATCAAAACATCCGATGTGATAGAACATGATACTGACAAGACCGGGAAGGCCGACTGAATAATGAGTCAAGAGACACCGCAGAATGGCCGACTCAGGCTAGACTTCCCTTGAACAAAAGCACGACTCTGTGATGACCATGGCAGTAAAATGACATCAGAGGTGTCCTGCTAGGAGGCAAAACAAACTCTCCATATGATTGGAAGAGATAACCCACCGGGGGAGAACTGACAAGTGAAACATGGTAAAGGCTGACCCTAGGTCAAACTAGAACCATCCCAAATGAAGGAAATATATAGCAGTATATGTGCTTTGTTCAAGGGTGACAAAACTGACTCTGTACTGCCATCGAAATAACGAAGATACATCCCGTTCCCGCTCTTTTTGTTATATTTAATTTTTTTTTGTCTTTTTCATAATAAGCCTGAAAAAGAATAAAAGAATGCTATGATACAATGGATAGAACGAGTATTGAAAAAAGCAGATGCACTAGTTCCGGGGTTTGGAACAATCCTATGCTCAATGCAAGGTGGCGAAAACTGGTCAGTGATACTCAGAGGAACGTTCCATCCATGGGTACAAAGGTGTCAAGTCGTGATGGCTAAGTGCATGCAATGGTTAACTTGTACAGAAAGTCAAGGTCAAAAGTTGGCTTAAACATCGAGTCCAAATGAAGCCGGCTAAAGGCCAGGATAAACAAGTAGCCAATATGCAATGCAGTAATACAACTGAACGACACCAGGGAGCCTCTAGGGTATAAGCCAAAAAAAGGATAAGTGATGAAGAAGAAGAATGAAGCTTCAACACGAAAGACATGGCGGGACTAAAGAGGACTCCCGAGCCTACATAAAAAGCAGCATGGGCGACAAGTGATAGCGAGGAACTAACTAGGAAGCCCATGTAAAGGAAGGCTCTACCATCAAGTCATGATTTTTAAAAAATCGGCGAGTGAAAATGGTATAATACTCATGACCTGATGGGATCGACCCTAAGGCAAGTGATCAGTATGGAGGCTAGAATGCAAGATGCAATGGAAAGTGATTCCCTAACCTATATGCCAGTGAAGATCATATACCTGCCGTGAAGAGTCTGAACACATGGGCCAAAAACCGGGAAAAATCTCGAAAATGTCAAAATGTACCTGAAATATACCAAACTGGGCACTTCCAAGCAATCGAGTGATACAGCATAAGACAGATCGAAAAAATAAGCACAAGGAAATTTTTACGAAAATTTTCAATTTTTAGCCATAAATACACAAATTACCTCTCAAATGGTTCATTATTGCATAGCTGATTTGGAAAAAGAGCTCTGGAGCTAAAAACTTGTTTCGTCAAACCAGCAACAACCGACCGTCGGAATTCAGCGAAACTTCAGGTAGGCTCCTTATCCATCCTGTTGATTCATTTTGTCCGTTTAAAATTTAAAATTAAGTGGATTTTTACCTGGAAACCCTTATTAAAAAATGCGTACCTGCGCATACGCGGGTTCAAAGAAGGAAAGCCGCGTGTACACGCGACTGTGCACAGCGAAACTAGCGTATGCGCAAGTCCTAATTTTAAAAATGAGTTTCTAATGCAAATTTTAATGAATTTCTTCAGGATGACAATTTCATGGAGGGAACGCGAGCATAGTGCAGTGGACCAAGAGGTCATGGAAGACCGTGCAGCACAAAATGTCCTCCGAAACTGTGGATTATTCAAATTTTTCAATATGCCCAATATGAAAAGTAATGTGAGATTGCTTGAAATGCTGGTAAATTATTGGGAACCGGATCAGGATTGTTTCATCATTGATCAAATGCCACTACGCATAGAAGTGGAAGATATATATTTCATCACTGGACTCTCCAGAAGGGGAGACCCAGTGGATCTGCACGGAAGGCCCCTGGGAGGGTTAACCGTGGAGGACTATGTCCAACTCTATTGCATAGAATATTCCAAGAAAGTTGGCACACAGATTGCAATCAGAGATATCAAGGACTTGCACATGAAGATCCTCCTGTTCACCATCGGCAGAGTGGCAGGATCTGCCTCACTGCATCAGGCGTCCAGGGCGCACATGAGCATAGCTGTAGAGTGCTTAATTCATGTGTATGATTGGTGCACTGCCCTGCTACTCAACATGAAACAACAACTGACGTCGATTCGCAAAACACATACAAAACACTTTGGCTATGGAACCATTTTGACTACATTCTTCTTCGAGAGAGTTCCAGCTTTGAGACCCAAAGTCATCTCAACTATCAGCAGCCCTCGGGACCCAAGAATTGCCCGTTGGGCAGACATGATGAAGAGACTGGGGGGCAGCGAGGTACCCCGAACTACCTGGGATGATGAGTTCTTATTATGGTGGAGAGAACAGATCATCGCAGTAGATGACTATCCCTATGCCGGGATGGATTTCCGAGGAGATCCAGATCTAGTACTTCCACCCGGTGCAGCATGGGGAGCAGTCGGTAAGTTTTTTCAAAATTTTTAACTTATATGATTTTTTTTGGATTTTTCAAATATGTATGAAAAATGAAAAACAAACATGTTTTTGGATTGGATTCATAATGACTGACAAATGAAAAATGATCATGTTTCAGATGTTGGACCAGTACGTCCTGAGGGCCTAGCACGTCATAAACGCCGCAGGGGTGAAGCAGAGACAGCGGATTCTGATAGGACACTCCAGGCCGTTCAGAGAAATTTGGAGGGACTGACCCGCCAAATCCCTCTGGCTGCTGTGGAGGACTTTCCAGAAGCCGTCCAGAGACGGGTTGTAGGAGTACCCCGGGACTGGGTTAGACTGTTCCGCCGTGTGGCCACTGCAGTGATGTTCTATAGGAACGCTGGGCAGGGTCCTCAGGAGTAGATAGATTTTACATATCATATGACTGTATATTTTTTTGAGACTGAACATGATGGGGCATAAGCCCAAGTTTTTGTACGGCATTGATGGATCCAAAATTTTGTAAAGTTTTTTGACATACTGATGATATATATACAGCGATATTTTGATGTGATGAGATAAATGTATCAAATGTATGATGTTTTTGATGATTTAGATTTTATTGTATTGAATGATTAATATGCCAATCTAAAGCTTGATTAGCTAACGAGTCAGCAAACCAATTGTCAGCTCGAGGAATATGAATGAATGTTAAAAATTGAAATGACCTTTGTAACAAACGTACCCTCAAGAACAATCGTAATAAAAATGGATCTCGTACCCGATAAGTGTTGTTCAACTGCGACACCACCAGCTGGGAGTCCAAGAAAACTACCAACGAATCAACACCCAAAGATATTGCTCCGAGAGTAGATGAATGACTGCAGTGTATTCTGCTACGTTATTGGAAGCAGGACCAATGCAGACTCCTCTTGATACCAACAGCTGACCGGAAGGATAATGAAGCACCCAAGCCGCGGAAGCTAAGTTCCGGGTGTGTCTACTAGCACCATCGGGGAAACCATAATGACTCATGACATCAACACAACCTGCCAAAGCAGATCAAAAACATCACCATCCCATCAAAAATCGAAAATCAAACAGATATGTACAAGACAAAAACTACTATATACAAAGAAAAATGCCGGGGCAAAGCCTAGGCATAATACTTCTTCAGATAGAGCCCATTTCGGGGCTCCGACAACTCATTCCCTTCGAAGTCAACCAAGGTATACGCTCCTTTCTTAAGGACCTTCTTAACGATATAGGGGCCATACCACATCGATTTAAACTTTCCTGCCCCCAAGGCATCTTTTTCTTGGGCATAGACCAAAACAAGGTCGCCTTCGGAAAAGACCCTAGGCTTAACCGCCTTATCGTACTGAACTTTGACTCGGTTTTTATGTGCTTCATTCAACGTGGCGGCATCTCGACGCTGCTCATCAAGATGTTCCAGATGAAGAAGCCGCTCTGCCAGAATAGAAGTGTCAGGAAGAAGCTCAAAAACCAGTTTAAGAGAAGGAATCTCGCATTCAATGGGAAATACGGATTCCACCCCGTGGACTAACTGAAACGGAGTAAAGCCAGTTGCAGTTTTAACTGACGTCCTGTATGCCCAGAGTGCAGGATATAGCATAATGTGCCATTTGGATCTATGTTTATCAATCGTCCGTTGAAGAATTGTCTTCAAGGACTTATTCACGGCTTCCACTTGGCCATTGGCCTGAGGATAATATGGAGATGAATGCTCCTGCCGGAAACCCAATTTAAGAGCCAACTCAACCATCATACTGTTCTGAAAGTGACTGCCATGGTCAGTGACAATCTCTCTAGGTATACCGAAACGAGCAATGACTTGATTGAAGAAGAAAAGAGCTGCAGTCTCACCATCGATCCCAAAAGTAGGCATAGCTTCGACCCACTTCGTAAAGTAGTCTACTGCTACGATAATGTACTTGTGACCTTTTGCCGAAGGCGGGTTACAAGTAGTATAATCCATACCCCACTTTGTAAAGTGGCCGACAGTAACGACTGGAAAAAGCGGAGCTGGATGAGCGCGCATTTTTCGAGTATACACTTGACAAGGATGACACTTCTTGACCGATTCAATACAATCTTTGAAAATCGAGGGCCAGAAGTAGCCAGCACGCAAAATCTTTTGGGCTGTAGCAAGCCCCGATAAATGACCCCCACAAGCTCCACCGTGAGAATCATTAAGCACAGCCTCAGCTTCTTCGAAAGTTAAGCAGCGTCTTAGGATTGAATCAACCCCTCGACGGTACAAAGCATCACCAATAATCATATAACTTTTAGCTAAGTGACGCAGCTTACGATGCTCATCTTTCGAAAAAGAAGAGGGAAACTTCGCAGTCTGGAGATATACAATGATGTCCCCATACCAAGGATCTTGTGGAGAGATCAGAAACAAGTGTTCGTCCGGAAAGGACTCATCATAGATCATCACCTCTCCACAAGGCAACTCGGAGATCAATTCCGCAAAAACTAATGACTTCTTGGATTTGGCAGACATGAAATCTAGATCAAATTCTTGTAAAATCACAATCCATCTATTATATTTGCCCCCAATCACTCGCCTGCTGAGGACAAACTGAAATGGATTGGCAGCTGCCAAGACATAAGTTTTGCGAAGAATAATATAATGTCGGAGTCGCTGTACAGCATGAACTGCTGCTAAGGCTAATTTTTCTATCGGGGTGTATCGCAGTTCAGGTCCTACCAGTCCTCGACTAAGGTAGTAAATAACATGCTCAACCAGAGCATCATCCTCCTGAACCAGAACCATACCAATGGTAGATTCTGCTGTAGCCAGATACAAAAGAAAATCTCTGCTATAATCGGGTGGACTCAGTAAAGGAGCAGAGGTCAATGCCTTTTCAAGGCATCGAATGAGCGTTGAGCATAGTCGTCCCAAAGAAAAGGGACTCCTTTCTTCAACAGTCTCATATATCCCTTTGTAATCTCAGCATAGTTAACGATAAACCTCCGAAGAAAGTTAGGCTTCCCTTGGAGACTTTGAAGTTGACGGATTGAAGACGGGGGAGGCAACCGAAGTATTGCCTCAACCTTGAAGGGATCTACCCTTATCCCTTCATTAGACACGATAAATCCCAACAACCGACCGGATGTTACCGCGAAAACGCACTTGTTCGGATTCAAACGAATTTTATAAAAACGACATCTCTCAAATATTTGCCGGAGGTGACCTGGATGATCCATCCTCTTTCGAGAATGAGCAGCTAGATCATCTAAGTATGCCTCGATGATTTTCTTGATGTCGTGGAAGGCGTAAGACATGGCCCGCCGAAAAGTAGCTCCAGCATTTTTAAGACCAAAAGGCATTTTCTTATATGCAAACGTACCCCAGGGACAAATAAATGCGGTCTTATGTTGATCTTCTGGACGGATAGTAATTTGATTATAACCAGAAAAACCGTCCATGAAGGAAAAAATTTCGTTACCGGCACACTCATCAATAATCCGATCAATGAAGGGTGTGGGGTAATTATCTTTAGGACACGCCTTATTCAGGTCTCTGAAATCGATGCACACTCGAATTGTTCCTTGCTTTTTATCAACAGGAACGGGGTTTGAAACCCATTCAGTCAGAGGAACTGGGAAATGAATCCCGCCTTAAGCAGCTTTTCAACTTCAGCTTTGATAGCTGCTGCCTTCCTAGGATTAACCGGACGAAGTTTTTGCCTGACCGGCTTAGCGTTTTCATACGTCTTGATCTCATGCTGGACGATAGTTGGGTCTATGCCAGGCATTTCCTCATAAGACCAAGCAAAAACATCCCTATACTCTTTGAAGAGCTCGGTATAGATTTGAACTTCTTCACGGGAACATTCACCTCCAATGAAAACGTTCTCAATAATGTTGGGATTCCTGGAGATGTTCACCGGGATAGTCGGAGAGATCACAGCCATGTTCCCTTCAGCATAAACCTGTGCTGGTGCTAAGGGGCTCAAGACTGGGTGAACATCTCCAGGAGACTGAGGACTTGGAAAACTAGCTTCGACTTCGCTCAAGTCAGGTAGGAAGTAAGACCGATGATGCAAGTCATCCCACGGTCTCTCTATACCTGTCATTGCTTCCAGGATGGCCTCTTCGGATGGAAGAGTGGTATCTAGACAATCCTGGGCAGAAGAAGAAGTAAGCGTCCAAGCCGGAGCCACATCACCATCCAACTCTTCCGGCGAAAGAGGAGCTGGATCAGACTCTGCAGTGTCAACAACAGACTGATATGCAATCTCAGCTGCAGAAATCGGGAATGCCATTCCACCCACTTGCCCTTCCTCCAAAGTGGCAGTTGGGCAAGGTAAGGTCCAAGGGTCCGAAAAATAATGAGTTCGAAAGAACTCTCTTCGAAGGGGAGCCTTGGAGGATGAAATAGCATTGATAGACACCTTAGGAGGAGGAAGATCAAAAGATCCCATCAGGGAAGAATACATTCCAACTCCCAGATTCTCAATAGGTGCCTTAGTATTGTCCAACTTAGGGACAGATGAGTCAGGAGGCGCATCCAGGTCTACAGGAGGACAGTCCAGTTGATCCACCGTAACTATCCTCCCTTCGTGGGGGAAACATACTATCCGGAATAGTGAAGATGCAATGGCATCCATATCATATATCCAGTTCCTCCCCAACAGAAGGTTGTAGTCCAAGGCTGCATCTACTACCTCAACCTCTATGTTAACGGTTTTGCCCCCAACACAGATGGGCAAAGCCGGGACAATACCATGGGGCCTATGAGAATGGCCATCGAATGCAGTAAGAATAGTGCTAGATGGAACAGCTTTGGGAGACCCTAGTGTCTTCCAGCATGCGAGAGACATCACGCAAGTAGAAGCACCCTCATCAACGACCGTGCGAAAGATATTAGTCTTCCGGTACGATGATTTAATATGGAAGGCCATATGATGAGGAAGTCTCTTCTTAAAATTCTTCATATCAAAGGTAATCAGAAGAGATTTTTTCGGATCTATAGCTCCAATGGCAGTGAGCAAAGCACTGCGCTGAGCCGGACAAGACTGGAGTACCTCTAAAGCTGACATAGCACAAGGACTCTGCGCCAGATCTTCTACAATCGAGTAGTTCTGGGCAGCCCTCATGTTCGGATTAATCGTTGACCGTTTAGAGGATGCCTTCGGTATCCGAGGCATAGACTCAACAGTTGGCTTCGTGATGTGAAGCGGCTCAGTAGCATCAGGAACTTCCTTAGCTTTCGAAGATTCCTCTCCACCATAATCACGGGATCTCGTAGCGACATCCACGTGAGCACTCATCATAAAGATATTCGATGGAATTTCCCCTTCCTGAGGACCTCCAGAGGAAGCCCCAGGATTTTGATTCGCGCCAGCAATTAATTGCTGCCCTTGGGGAAAAGGGTTTGTTAGCACAGTCTGGGAACTAGAAGAACCTTGCTGAGATAACAGGCGCTGAGCATCCTGAATTTTCGAGCAAAGATGCGTGAGATGGTCTCCAGCACAAAGTTTGCATGGAAACTTAACTTTCTTTTTCTCCTTTTGCCCTTCACCAACACGCTCGTTGGTCTTATTTGCATTGCCCTTCCCATTCTTGCCCTTCTTCTTGTTATTACATCCCTTCTTCTTCCCATCGGACTGGTGATTTCCTTTGGGTTCAGAAGATTGGACAGCATTAATGGACAAAGACTGGGAAGGTGAAGAATCAGCAGGCACAGCCTGACCAGAAGAAGCAGATTGTAAAGACAACTGCTGCAATTGAGAAAGCAGGCTGGCTGCACTACTACTGACCGATCCGACAAGTCCGTCACCATGCGAGCCAGGTTTGGGTTTCGAGAGATCCAATTTGGAGCGAGGAGCATTAGGAAAATACTTGTAAAGCATGCCAGACTGAGAATAGATCAACTCTAACTGCTGGGCCCTAAAGATGGCCTGCTCCTCGGAATATACCCCTGACATGGATACATCTTTTGAAATATCTGACTGAAGTGACTTCAAAAACCACTCGAGAAGGAACTCACTTGGAATATGGGCTTTGATAAGCCTCTTCCTTCTCCTCCATTCCTGAATATGATCAGAAATGTGAGTTGCCTCATCCTGCTTAAAATTAGCCAGGAGTTCGGTCCCAGCCTCATATCCGACGGGCAACTGAAAATGGTTAAGAAAAGTGACAGCCAGTTCTCCAAATGTGACGAAACTGCCCCCAGTAAGCTCTATATACCACTTCGCGGCGTTTCCAGTTAAGGTGCGCTGAAATAATCTCAATCTAATCGAATCGTCGATCAGAGAGTTGGATGAACACCATAAGTGGAATGTGGTGACGTGGTCTGCCGGATCTTCACCATTCTTACCTTCAAATTTAGGAATGTCTGAAGGAAGTTTGGTTGGAACCGGAGGCCAACCCGGACTATATCGAATCGGGTCATTAGTTAACTTCGCCAAGTCTGGCAAGTTTAACGTTGCCAGAAATGGTAATCGCGGCGGAGCCTGAGAATTCCATCCTTGATGGGATGAATTTCCCACATTCTGAAAAGAATAGCCCGGATTTGATGAGGCACCAGGCTGCCAGAAAGGACCCGTAGAAAACGGAGAAGAACCTCCTCCCCACGCCGAGTTACCAAGACCCAGACTAGTTCCCCCCGCTGAAGTATTGACTGAAGATGTAAGCCCCTGGTAGGGGTTCCATGTATTAGATAGAGGAGAAAGAGACTGATAAGCACTCGATGCAAGGAAAGAAGCATTCCCTGGATGACTCGCGATGAACTGATTCCCTGCCCCCGACGTTGCAAACATAGGATTCCACCCCATAAAAGCAGTCGAACTTGGCCCCCGAGCCCAAGGATTAAAACTTTGGGTCTGGGACGTAAAAGGAAACGACCCTAAAGAAGGATTGGGACTAGGAATATGCCCAGTCCCAAAGGGGAAACCCTGAAACGAAGCTGATCCACTAGCCATGTTAGATATGGGCGTAGATCCAGTTGCACCGGCGGTAAAGGAAAAAGAGGGATTTCCAGCAATGGACATCCCTGAAACAAAGGGACCAGATTGAGAAGCATATGCTTGGGTGAACCCAGAGCCAAACATAGCAGTGCTAGAAGCACTCGAAGATAGAGCAAGAGTGCCCCTTGCCTTGACAGAAGCAGGGGTCTGAATGCCCGCAGCACTCATGGTAGAAGCCGCGTTCCCAGTCGTGGCCATCGAAAGATAAGAAAGATAAGGAAGATCCGGCGGTCTCTCAGACTCCGGTCCGATGTACTCTATAACAAACGGATGATTAAGAGGAAGAGGAGATGGACATGTAGCTGCAGGCTCAGGTATATATTCTATCTGAAAATCTTCCTCCTGAGGAAACAATACCCTCGAGGTGAGCGAAACGCTCCTCTCGGAACCGACACCGGAATCAGCAACGAAACCTTCAGACCTTAGTGGAGGATCTCTCTCCACAGCGTCAGACTCCACAGGGTGAAAACCACCTGTTAGATCGCTCCTACGCCTTCTCGCAGAAGGCTCGGCACTCTCGGGAGATAACCCCTGGACTCTCCTCGAACGTCGAGGCGCTTGATCAGCCACTTTTACAAATTTATTATATTAGACTCAAGAAAAGTGAAAAGCTAGGCAAGCTAGGAGCAAAGAGCACTCACTAAAATCAAACCCCTGAGAAACAGCAAGCAAACAGCCTCCAAGTATTTCCGCTCCGGGTGATAAGGACCGGACACCAAAATACAGGAAAGCGAAGTATAGGACCTTCCGAAAGCAGTCTGGGATGATTAGGGCCCAGAACAACTAGCGAAGGTATCAGAAGCAGTTACGCCGACCTCCTAACAACAGCCTTTGTCGGCTCAAGCACCCAAGCTTCGGTATGGTATTCCCAAGTACCGGGAAGTGATTTTGATCGCTCTCAGTACCACGCGTATCCCCCCGCAAATACCCGGTGGAACCTAGGAACAGCAACTATGGACACCAATCCGTATCAGAAGCTGGGCGGAACGGTCTTGAGGTTAGATTCAGCTAATCGGAGGGGGGTATCCCTCTTCTTAACCTTCACTTCCCCTCGCGCTTGACTCTCGGATGAGAGCTTTCCCAGTCCACTTCACGGAGTTGGATTTCGCTCAATTAGTAAACTTCTATGTCTGTTTGAGCGGCCTTGGAGAGTTAACTCTCTCCTCTCCTATTCCAAGGCCCTACAACCTAGCTAGTTGGTGATTGACACTAAATAAAACTTGCTAGTTGATTTTAGATTTAATCGCTTATTTTAAGGGCTGTTGTATTAAGTCACAAGGATATGGAGTTTAAACCAATGATGTTCTGACGCAAAAGAAATTAATAAAAACCTGACTACATGCACATGCAGTTCTTAGTCTTTCGATGAAGAGCAATTTCTATGTAAGTTCTACCAGGCTAAAAATGTATTTTTCTTTTCGAATTACAAACTCACACGCACAAAAATTAAGAAGCTAACTAAATGATTCAATGCACCTAATGCAAATGACCACTAACATGTAAATTCTAAGATGCAGAAAGTCCCTTGAAACAAGGTGAAATTTCCGAAAGGCTCCTTCAGTTTCAACTAATCTTTTGATATCCAGAAAGCTAATTCTTGCAAACAAGAACTCTTAATATAAGACACCAAAATACTCAAGAAGAAGAAGAAGAAATCAAAAGACAACTTCCCTTCACAATCAAGCAGGAAACTAGAAGCAAGAAAATTCACTAAAGTCCCAAAAGATGAAGCCAAACGAAAATGAAAAAGGCAAAAACAAAAACAAAAACAAGCAACAATGTTTTTTGAGTTTTTGATATGCAAAAAACAAAAAGCAAAACAAATGTTTTTGGACTTTTCAGTTTTATAAAACAAGAGCTTCAAGAAAACCAAGAACAACTATCTCAATCCAAGCCAAAATGAGACCGAATTTGAAGCATAAACTCCAACTATGCCCCTAAACCTTATAAAACTAATGATAGCAAGATTAATAAGGGCAACGGAAGACTAAAAACTCAATCAAACAGCCAAGAGAAATAGTGCAAATTTGTTGCAATACAAAACTCCAAAGAAACAAGCAAAGATCTTCGAAAAATGCAACAAAACCCTAGCTTATGAAACTCAAGAAAACCAATCGAAAACAAAGCAAAGAACGCAATGCAAAGCACAACACAAAGACAGGAGCGAGTCAATGAGCAAAAGCTCTCTGTTCTGATAAAGCAGAACAGCCAAGAATGCTCAGAAAGCGATCTTGGAACTCAATCCAGGAGTGCTAGCACCAACAAGAACACCTCGCCAAGAAGATCAGTTTTCGGGCAAACGAAAGAGAACCAAGACTTAAAACCACTTCTGTCACACTCCAGTAAGTACAAAGACTCTGCAAACACAGGCTTCCACAGCCAGAAAAGACCAAAAACACCAGAATCTTGAAATTTCAAATTCAGCCTAGGTATACGCGACCTTGCAGCTATGAAACAGGCGTGTATACGCGTCTGTGTCGAGGGAAATCCGCGTGTACGCGGATCATTCTACACAAACTCGCGGGTATACGCGACTGTGTGCAAGAAAAACTGCGTATACAAAGAAAGATAATGAAAAATAAAAAGTACAAGCCTGGGAAAGATATAAAAGCTTCAAACTGACTGCAAGAAAGCAAACTGGACTGTAAAAGACAGAAGAAACTGTTGGCAACCTACCAAACAGCTGAAACAACCCAACAGGAGAATCACAAAAATGTGATCCCTAGCGGAGTCGCCAGTTCTGTTTCGGGGATTTAACACCCTAGAGGTTGGTTGGGATTCAACCTCCACAGAGCAGGGGCGTACTATTTAACAGAGACTCACACGATCATGCACAGCCATGAAAACGAAATAGAGCAGAACGAGAGTTTTACCCGTTGGTCCTACGTTTGAAGTAGATCCACGTGGAGTTCAAACTCCCTGCAACCGTCCTTCCTCTTTCACCTGAAATACAAGAAGAAACCAGCACAAAGGACAAGTTGTACAGTATATTTCTACTCTATATGTTAGCGAGATTCATATAAAACATTAAATAAATCATCATAAATGCTCGTATAACAAATATTCTTCACACATTAAAGCATACACTAACACGTTTACTTCGGGAACAGCATGATACTTCTGTATTATAAAAATAGTACGTACAAAAGTAAGTGGAGAGATCACCTGATCCTTCCAAGGCCTTCGCAGACCGTCGTCCGGATCCGTCCAGCCCTTGCCTCGCTAAGACTCCTTCCCAATGAGTGCATACGAGATAACATATAAAGGGATGTGTATCTCAAGGAAACAAGGGTTTCCTGAAATGAACTGGGAAAGTGCAGGAGGCACGGGGAATCATACTTGGATAGGGAACCAACAGAGTATAATAATAATAATTCTCTCTCTCCCTTAGGCCACACATATGAGGTCCTTTTATAGTCCCTCCAAGTAGTTTCAACAGTTGGAAACAGTTGGCCACGGGCTGGGGTAGTTGAACTACCTGAGTAACTATCAACCCAGCGCGAAATTAGGGATTTTTATATATTTTTTAATCATTAAAATGGCATACGCGGAAAAGTCTAGCAGTACTAGCGTATACACGCGGAAAAACACGGGCATAATCGCGTATGAAGGATTTTCCACTGTTTTTAAGTGAATTTGTCCAAGTCTGTAGGAATGGGTGCCCAAAAAGCCATGTAGCAATAGGTGTTCATCCACGGAGATCGTGGAAGGATTGTGATCTGCCAGGGCTGAAGGACGGGGACATCTTCTTCTTCGGATCTAGCGTTGGAATCCAGGTAGGCTCTTATCCCAAGTCTTTCATTTCGTAACTAGGAGCTTGCGTCATAGCATTGTTTGTTTGTTGCTAGACCCCTGCTGGGCTAGTAGGGATCGCCTCTGTCAGCAGAGGTTACCTCCTGTGAGGGACGATCATTGATTTACTTTAACGAGTTTGAATAGTCAAGTACTCGACAATATTTTCATATTTAAAGAGTATGAAAAGGGCTTAAAAGAGAACTCGATATTTCACTTTTTTATAATTTTCAAGAGTCCAAAAAAGTGATAAAATTATACTCAGTAGTTTTTCTATTTCTGTAAATTTTAACGAGTTCGAAAAAGGGATAAAAATGTACTCATGGTTTTCACTTTTTCATAAGTTTTAACGAGTTCAAAAAAGGGATAAAAATATACTCCTATGGCCGACTTTCAATTTAATTTACGAGCAAGAAAAGACGGAAAGAACTCGCCATTTTCATGTGTTTTACGAGAATGAAAGATAGCAAAATAATCTTGGGGTTTTCATGAGTTTAACGAGTCTTGAAAATAATAACCGAAATGGACTCAAGATAGGTTTCATTTTTACAAAAGCTTGAAACAGAGAAAAACTATGCTTCAAAATGATTTGTTTCATTTTTACACAAGCTTGAAACAAAGGAAAAATCATGCTTGAAAGTGGTTTCATTTTTACACAAGCTTGAAACATAGGAAAACTGTGCTTGAGAAGGGTTTGTTTCATTTTTACACAATCTTGAAACAAAGAGAAAACTCTACTTGAGATAAGTTTCTAATGCCCCCCAAGCGTAATTCCTAGAGCGCATGCCCCCCTAGCTTCATTTCATTCAACTAAAAAGACTATTAGTAATTAATAGCTGGATGGAATGAAGGTTCATTTATGAGATCATATGAAAGACCCGACCTAAAACTATAAGAAAATTATGCAAAAACTGAAATAACTAACTTAAATATACGACTTAACATTTACGATATCTAGTCAAAGACTCGACTCAATTAGGGGAGGATTTGTTTCATTTTTTAACGATCTTGACATAGGAAAAGAACTATGCTCATGGCAACGTGTTTCATTTTTTAACAAGGTTGACACAGTAAAAGGAATTTTCCTCTTGATCCACTGATTCATTTTTAACGAGGTTGACATAGTAAAAGGAACTCTCCTCACACTCACTGATTCATTTTTTAACGAGGTTGACATAGTAAAAGGAAATTTCCTCATGATCCACTGATTCATTTTTTATGAGGTTGACTCAGTAACAGGAACCATCCTCATAAACTGCTTACATCTAATCTATCAATCTACTCTCTACAATCTACCTACTGATTCATTTTTTAATGAGGTTGACATAGGAAAAGAATTGTCCTCATACCTGATTCATTTTTTAATGATGTTGACTCAGTAACAGGAACTATCCTCTAACCTGATTCATTTTTTAACGAGGTTGACACAGTAAAAATAACTATCCTTGTAAGAATCTGTTTCATTTTTTAACGAGGTTGACACAGGAAAAGAAATTTCCTCTTAGAAGCTTGTTTCATTTTTTTAAGGAGCTTGACACAAGAAACATAACTATGATCTTGACTAACTGATTCATTTTTTAATGAGGTTGACATAGTAAAAGGAACTCTCCTCACAAGCCACTGATCATGGCTTCCAACTGGAAGCAACACATGTCAATGGACACACCTTGATCATGGCTTCCAAGAGGTCTTAATTAGAAGGAAGAATAGTTCTATGGAAGGAAAACATGTCAAGGGACTCAAAAGGGATAAGAAAATCGCGTTCAAATAATCCCATAGAGTTTTCCATGTCAATTACCAGATCTGAGTCAAAGGAAGTCGAGCAAACAGTGAGAGGCTTGCATTGGTAACTGAAAACATGGGACTCATTGCCACATAATTAACCTGTGGCGTGGTAGATACCATTTTTTTATCAGGAACATTTAGGGGTGTCAGATTATTGGTGGTCGAATCAAGACTAGGGAATGAAAGCTGGTCTACAGTCACAATATTTCCATTGTGAGGGAAATACATCATGCGAAAGAGTGTCGATACGACAACTTTCATTGCATAGACATAGTCTCTCCCAAGGAGTAAATTGAAATCAAAGGGGCCTCTAACTACCATAAGATCAATACAAACAGTTTTACCTTCCAAATTAATAGAAAACTTAGGAAGGATCCCTAAAGGTTCATTAATGGTTTTGTTAAAAGCTTTCAGATTCTGCGTAACAGGCACAAGCTGAGGGGAACCCAAATATTTCCAAGAAATTGAGGATAAAATACTAACAGAAGCACCTTCATCGACATGTGTGCGGCATATGCTCCTACCACTATCCTTCACAATGATTTGGAAAGGGATGGAGGAAGGAAGACGAGGTTCTGTCAGTCTATTCCAATCAAAGGAAAAGACCTCAGTACTTGGAGGGGGTTCTGTAGAAACAGGTGAAATGCCCCCTGGCGTAGAAGAATCTGATGTAACAAGAAGAACCTGAGTGGTATGAAGTTTAATCTCTTCAAGGAGAGTGGGATTGACCGAATGGGAAATTGAGTTGACCACTTGATCAACTAATGGATCATCAACCTTAGTGATATGAGTTTCACTCTCCAATGGAAGAGTGGGATTGACTATACTTGAAATTAGATCAATCACTCCGTCAGTTGACGGTAGGTTGGGAGAAATTTTACGGTAACCAGTTAGAAATTCTTACTGTGGAACATTAAGGTTTTCAAAAAAAATTTAGGTTCATCCATGTGAGAGAAAATGTGAGTTTGATGAATCCCTTTGCATAACCTACAAGGAAACCTAACTTTACCCTTTTTCCCAGGAACCTGACTATCACTAGTTGATGGATCAACGGAAAGTTGATGAGATTTTTCTGACCATACTTCCAAGACCTTTGGAATACCGGGACAATTGATAAGGAAGTGGTCACCCTTACAAATCCTGCAACGGTATTTGGGTTTACGATGCATGTTGGAGGTTTCCTCAACATTACTAACACTTGCAGCCATTTTTTACTGGTTGACTTCTTTCTTATCTTTCTTCTTCTTCTTCTTCTTCCCTTTCTTCTTCTTCTTAGTCACCTGGTTACTAGCGTCAAGGCTTTTACCAAGCGAAGAGGAAGAAAGGGAGGAAGAAATATTGGGCAAAGAAGGTAAAGGGTCAACAGAAGGTTGGTGATGTTGAGATGGTGAACTCTGTTGAGGTGAAGCATCCGGTTGAGGTCGAACAACTAAAGTATTTGGGGCCAACGAAGTTGAAAATAACCATATCGGTAAAACTATTGTAAATCCAGGTAATGACAATGTAGCCATATAAGGAGGACCAACATTTCCAAAGTAAGGAAAAGTACTAGTATTCTCATTAAGAGGGGTTCCTTAGTTGGTAAATTCCAGAATAATTTCCATTATATTCAACTTTAGTGAATTTTATTAACAATTTAAAATAAAATTAACAATTAAAAATTCACACCTAACAATTAAAATTCACAATTCACACCTATGGCCTCTAAAAGTAAAAACGAAAAAATTAACACGCGCTACCAAATCTAGGAGTCAAACCACACAAAAACAGTAGATTCCCGCACTAAAAACACTAGTTGGTGATAAAATCCAACATCGTAGAATTTTAATGCAGAAATGGCGGTTGGAACAGTTACCCCGACAACCTTCTTAATGAAACAGACTGGTGCAAGTTTCTCCACTATACCATTTCGAGTGAAGATAACCCTCCAGAGAGTCCAAGTGAGTCTAGCCGACGTCTGTTCTAGGTATAGTGGGATCTTCCCTCCACCATCACCTTAGGAAAGAATCCTATATTTTATGGCCACTAAGGTCACCAATAGGAACAAATATACCTGGGGGAACAGCCTACGATCCGACACACACGCAAGGGCAGAGTAACAAAGCTCAATCCCCTTGAAGGCTCCTTGACATAATCCAAGGTTTACCGACAAGTGACCCCAGGCTCCTCGACAATGGTCAATCTGAGTTTTACCATTTTTAATACGTGTATATCTTCTACCGTTCCAAATGAGGAAGGATTGATTACCTCACTGATTCGGATATGATCTCGTGCTTGACTCCTTCAAGAGGAGCTTCCCAGGGCATACATGCAACAATTGGAATTTTTCCTACTGCAAGATCGACTACTTGTTTGTTTTACTGTCTTGGAGAGTTAACTAAAACCTATTCGAAGACACTAGCCTAAGCTATGTTGGTGGAAAGAGCCCCAAAAATGTAAAAATTTCTAGATGAATTTTAATTAAGCGTTGTGTTATTTAGGTTGTTATTACTCAAAGGGTAAATGGATACGAAACCAATGGTGTTATGACCCGACCCAAAACTGAATGAAATCTAATATGATAATGTAATCTTTTCAATTCGATGAATCCTAATTAAAGTAGGGAGAGAGTTTCCATTCACTTCAAACCATGCAAAAAATTGATCAATAAGAGAGAATATAACAAATTCTCTAATGCACTAATTTCATCAAGAAAAACTAATGCTAATTAATTCAAAACATTTTTTTTATTTTTGTGTTTTTAAAACAAGCATAAAAACATCTAAATTAAAATTAAAGAAATTGATCTAAATCTATGATTTATTTTTCAGAATGTAAACTATGTAGTTGTAATCTATGCACAATTCACTTGAAAAGTATGCAAATGTAATCTATGCACATTTTTCATTCATATTCTGAAAATGAGAATTATAATTATGCAAATGTGATCTATGCAAGAGAATTTTCAAACAAAAAGATGATTCTAATGTAATCTAATAACCAAACAAGTGGAAGTAAAGAAAATTGGGTGAGAGTTCCAAAGATCAAAAAATAAAAACACTCAAAGGCGATTAACACTCATACACAATTTAGCCCCCCCCCCCGGCGAATGAGGGGGAAATTGTTTTGCAAAAAAAAAAGAAAAAAGATGCAAAATTGTGAAAAGACTGAGACAAACCTCCAAGTAATTACCAAAGGAAATCAAATTAAGAATTTCTCAAAAAAGGGACTCAAAACACCCAATTAACTTAACGGAGATTGATGAGATGAAAAATTTGCTAAAAGAAACTCATAAACAAGGCTTTTTGACATAAAAATATAGATCTAGGTAGATGCTAACAATCCTAAATTAAATCTAAACTCAAACTGGAAGGAGAAATCTTAAGTTTTTCAAAACTTTGACAGGGTCCGCAGGCTCCAGAGCAAACAAGTGCGGTATTGCACTGGTTAATCAAGGAAAGTATGGAGATGCCCGCACTGTGTGTGAAGATAAAGTGCAGTCCCCAGAAAAATTCAAGAAAAACAAAAAAGTTCTTAAAAATTCTCAAAGAAAAGTAAAACTAAGCTACCCAAGCCAGTATACATCAATCAAAAACCAGAAAAAACCATTTTCTCAAGTCAAAATAAAAGAAAAACCAAAAATCAAATTTTGTCCCCAGTGGAGTCACCAATTTGTTGGATGGATAAATCGATCTTGTAGACAAGACCGATCTCCCTAGTATCAGAAGATATTATAGCAACAAATAGACAATTAAATCTATCTTTCTCTATATATATCACGATTTATAAGTTAATGCTACAAAGGTGTTACAATCCTACCTTGATCCAACGCTTGTTTGTAGTAGTCGTCCTTCAGTCACCCGAAAGAGTTATCTTCGAAGATCTGCAATCACAAGCAAACAAACATCAAATAGCACCTGCATAGCATATATTCATAAATCATATCTATTATGGTGATCAAGGAATCCATAAAATAAACAATCAATTGACATCTTATTGAGAAAAACAAACTTATTTGTATTAACTTTGAAATAGTAGAAGAACCTTACAACCTTTTCAACCTTGATGTTGAACAGGTCCTCCCGGGGTCCGAAGTAGGAATTTCCTTTACTCTTACAAGCCTTTCACTCTTCCAACCGAGATACATATAGGTATGTAATCTATCCTCATAAAATCTCAGCTAAAGGAGTCTAAGTTCCAACAACACTTTACCTCAAATAACACTAAAGCTTGAACTCATCAATTGTTACATTGTAACCCTTTGAGGCTACCCTATGCCTCTTTTTATAGTGCAAAAGAGGAGGTTACAATTCCACCTATGAAGGGATAGAATCCTCCTTCAAAGGGATAAGCTCCTCACATCAAGGGGTTAGCTCCTTAAGGCATGGGATACATGAATCTAAAAAGAGTGATCTTGCCACCGCAAGATTTCTTCCAAAAGCTTCTAGAAATGACTAAAAGTGAGCTCTTTGAGTTTACTTGTGCCTTTTAAATCTTTTACAGGGGTCCACACCCTTAACACAGAGAAAGTGAGGTCAGGTACGCAGGATACATGACCATTAGGTGCGGGACCACAGGTAAGACAAAGAGAAAGTGCGATACCAGATTTTTAGAGACTTTTGAGATCTTTTCTCTTATTTTCAAGGCTTGATATGAGGAAATGATGTTTTTAGACTTGCAAAGGAGGAAAGTATGAGTGATAATAAGCTCATACGGACAACGAAATTTCAAGGTGACAATTTTCAGTGCAATAATGAGACCTTTGGGTATAGAATTATTCTTCAACTGTAACACTTCAGAATTTCCCTTTGTTTCAGCAAACATGTTTTGCTGGTCTACTTGTGTACTTTCAAACTCCTCTTTCAGTTCTATAAATTTTTTGACTTGCTGGTCATCCTCAAAATCTTGCTAATGGATAATTTTATCAGGGATAGAAGGTCTATGGCGAGCTTCAATGCCATATATTTAAGTGGAATGTACAATAATGATAAATAGACTTGTAGAGATAGCTACGGAGTTAAATACTGAGTTTTGGTCCCTAGTCTTCACAATAAATGAATATTCTTGGAAATTCTCTAACAAATCCATGATCAAGTTTCTGTATGCCCTCATTCTCACATCCTTAGTTTGATATACACCCTCAACTTGCTTAATAACTAATTCAGAATCTCCACAAATATAAATCTTTTGGGCACCCATTCTTTTCAAAATTTCTAAGCCCAAAAATAAAAATTCATACTCAGCCATGTTATTTGTGCAATCAAAATTCAGTTTGTAAGAAAAGAAATTACTTTAATCTTCTGGAGTTGTGATCCAAATTCCTGCTCCTGCGCCATCTCTTCATGCTAATCCATCAAAGTGTAACATCCACCAACCTTCTACCTTCTCGTCACTGATTTGCTGATTTTTTGTTTCCTAAATTTCAGTTTGCTTATTTTATGCTTTCTTTTCATCTTATGCTTCATCAATCAATTCATTGAAGAGAATAACAGATCCTAATTTGGTATCAACAACATATATTGTAAAGTTCTGAGGTTTGTCTTTACTACTTACCATATAATCCATCCTTGTTTCTCTGCATAGTCTCTTTTGCTCACCAAAAACAGGAATGGTGGCATAGGTTAAGTCCATCTACATTTTACCTTTGATATTTGATGCCCATGACCTTGATATCAACATGCAAAACTTAGGTGGAATGTCTACTACCACGATGTCCATTACCACTATCTTGGTAGGGACTTGTGTGAGACTAACAACAACGTCTTTTATTAAACCAATGCACTGAAATCTTTTAGAATCAAAAGAAAACAAGCCCTTATATGGTCTATTAATTTCCAATCCCATCCTTTCCATGATCACTTTGGGCATGATATTGAGAGGCCCCTGAATCCAATATGTTATTATGCATTTTCATTTCATGAATGCTAAGGCTAACATAAAAAGGAGGTACCTCTTCATTATGCTCATCCTCTAGTCTTGGTCCCAAGTATATGGTTGGATTATCTTCTTGAACATTTAGGATATCAGCAACTCCTGGTTGGGAATTTAGCATTCTTACAATATTACTTCTGTATTCATTCACCTTAAGAATTTCTCCAAAAGGTATTGGGATTTTGATCTTAGATATTTCACTCTCAAAATTGAAAACATAAACATATTTTTCAGTCTCTTTGGCAGGAGGAGGAGGTGGTGTATCTTTCCTAACCTCAGCAAATTTAAGGGCATTTTTCTTGGGCTGTGTTTTGTTTGCAATAATTGGCACATTTCTGTTTATGAGGTTGTATTTTTATTGCATATCAAATATTGCATGTTGATACCCTTAAAGATAATCAGATGGTTCCTCACCCTTGTTTACATCATGATCTAACTCATCATGTTATTCCTTAGTCAAAAACATTCTTGACATGTTTTCATCTAAGAAATGAATTGAGTCTTCTTGTATTTCAGGCGGATCTTCTTCATCAACTAATTTTTGCTGAAAAAGAGGCCTTACTTGAGGGTCAAGTGGCTGATTTCTGTTTTCCCTTGGTCTCTGCTAGTTTTGAGGTCTTCTGAACTGAGGATTTCTAAACTGAGGTTGATGTTGTGTAGGAGGAGTAGAGGCATTCCCAAGGGAAAGACTATCCATTAGTTTTTCCATTGTCTTCATCATGGAATCAAATTCGTCATCTGAGGTGGAAGGTTTATCTTCTTCTTTCAATTTAGTCTTTCCCATCTTGGACTTTTTGGCTGCTATCATATTGACCTCCACCTTCATTGCATCATTTTTCATTTCAGCAAGTGAAGGGTATTCTCTTTCTCTTATCAGGATAGAAAATTCATAATCAAAGGCTTCAACATATCTCAGTTGATATTCTCTTGGTGGAGGCTTTATATGGGCAGGGATGGAGTCATAAAATTTGTTAAATCTCTTTGAAAAGTTTGGAACAGTTTCATCAACAACTCTTTTCGAACTATTATACTCAGTGAGGGCTTGTACAAGGTTGGTTCTATTTCCCCACTTCCTCGAAGCTATCTTCAAATTCATTCCAATTATGTAGGCTTCCTACACCAAGAGCTGAACCACTTCCTAACTTCACCAGTAAAGCTTTGAGAAAACAATCTCATCTTGAAATCCTCGTGGTCAACCTACTCTCTGTCTATGAAGTCATTAAACTTGTCTACATTCTCTTAAGCTGTAATATCTTCATCACTTCCCCAAGTTTTGATTATAACAGAATATGCTAGGAAGGGCATTTAGGAGAGCTGGAAGAACAAGAGGGGCATACCTAACAGGTGCAGTAGCAGGTGGAGGTGGAACATTTCCTGCCATGATGACTAGGACTGTGGTTGTTTTAAGGACAACAACAATAGAGGAAGAGGAACTGTTAGGAGGAGGGTTGTTTGGTCTTTTTTGTCCAGTCACAATTGAACTCCAATCAAGAAGAGGGACACCATATTTATTTCTTAACTAAATTTCAAATGGGTTTATTTCCTTCAACCTATCCAAAGATTCTTTTTCTAATAGTAACTCTGAAGTGACTACTTCCCAAAACTCTTCTTTATATTTTTGAGTTACTAATGCTGAGGTATCAATACCTCTTCTATGTAGGTCTAACACAATTTCAGTCGATTCTTTTTCACTTTCAGACCTAAACAAGACTTCCTAAATTTTATCATCAAATGTTTTATCTTCAGGACTTCTTAAAACTTTAGAGGACAAGGATTTTATATGTAATGGAGTACCTGATATTGCAGAAATGCCTTGAATGCCTCGGGATATTGTGTTTGGATTTTCCACAATGGTAGGTGGATTTGGGTCAAGATTACTCCTCGTGTATCTCCTTCTCGAAGCCACCATTGATCATATAAATTTTGAATGGAGTCACCATGGTAGATGCAGCCTCAAATATGTTTCTGAGCTCCTGCTACCTTCAGAATTTCAGCTTCAAAATTTCGGGAAAAGTATATCTTTAGGTTCTCGGAAGACGCACCAAAATTTTATCACAAAATTGCACTTGATTGGCTACTAATTAGACAACTCTATGTAATTGTTTCAAACCAGCTTGTGACTGAAGCTTAGCCTCTTCAGTCTGAGAGGAATCTTCCAAAGGGGTTTATGATATTAGATAATGATGAAACTAGATGGCTAACTCTATTTGAAAAATAATTTGATTTTGATGTATGTAGGTTGAAAAGAGTACAGGTCTACAACCATTGGGCTTATGGAGTTAAAAAATAAATATGTTCAGTGGTAAGGTCTCTTGACATGGAAGATGAGGCAAGTAAAAGTTTTTAACAAAGGTAAATCACTCATAGAACATAAGGCAACACAGTCATTTCATCAATAAAGGAAGTCAGAGCATAAAAATATGAATTCTGAGTAATAAAAATGAAATATACTGCAAGTAGTACACATAAGAATATAGATCAGAAAGGCATTCAAAAATCCATAATAATCTCAGATCTGTTAATAAAAAGTTCTCTGTATTACTGATATCAGTAAAATTACATAAAGCTGCAGTAGTGCAAAAAATCTCCAACCCTTTACAATTTTGATAATATACCTTTTAATAGACCTTATTATATGAGAGATGATATACCTCCTATCTAGTTTCATCTAAATCTTCCTATGACACCATGCATAATAGGAAAACATGTGCTTTAATCAGAAAATTACAGCTACACTCTAAAACAGTCCTTTTCCTAATAGGACTCAAACTCCTATTTATTACATCAAACTACCGTATCTCTTAAAACAATTACATATATGAAAACTAATGCTTCACATGTTCGAATGAGTTATGTCATAGCTCATCACTACTTGAAATCTTAAATATCCTCCTCAACATATGGAAACAAACCCTATTTTTCAGGAAAACAGGACCCTATCTTAAATGAATGCTTTAGCTAATGAGTTGTCTCCATTTCATGGTCTTCAAGTCATAGATGATTGATGGCAAGGTCCCTTGACCTATTTTATGTGTCCACCTGTCCAAAACTACTCTTAAACTGCTCTGAAACCTTCAAAGACAACTCGCTACGAAAACAAGATAGTTTCGTAACATCCAAAAAATGACTTTTTCAATCAAAATTTATGCTTCTTTGTTCTTGCATGGTGTCCGTCATGTCCTGACACATCATCACTACCATTCTCCCCTCTTCAAAGCTACAAAAAGTGGTTTTAATGGCAAAAAGACAGCTACATAAATTTTCGTAGCGTTTTCATGTCTTCAAGCCTAGGAAACACTACAAATTTGTGGAAAACTGTGTAATTTCCATTTTGAGCTTGTTTCAAAAAAGGTACCTTCCAGCTGTATAAACTTGGTGTTAAACATGCTATTAACCTCTTAAAACATAATAAAACTCAATTTAAGAGCCTTGAGGTGTTTCCTCTTCATTAACGATGAGTTTATATATGGGTTCCTCAACTATAGTCATCTTTAAACCCTTCTTCTCTAGCTCCTCATGGATCAATTCTAACTACTCTTGGAGGTCTTTGACTTGGTCCTTCAGTTCTCTATTGCTAGATTTCAAGTTCAAGTTCATTATTATAACATTCTTCACCTATTTCCTCAATGGCATAGTCCATTTTATTAATTGATGTGTATCATCTAAGGTGTTTGACACACTATCAACCTGCTCTTCCCAAATCTCTTTCATTTTCTCAAACTACACTTTTTAGAAATTATGTTTCTTTGCCTCTTTCTTCAAGGCTGCTATTTCATGATTTTCTAACTTCAAATGCTCCTCAAGAACCTAGAACTCTTGTTTTTCAATAATTTTCTCCTTTCCTTTCTTTTTCTTGATGACTGATTCTTCTTTTGTAGGTGATGAAAGGTCAATAATGATTGGTAATGGTTGGGTAGTTTCAATGACCTTCTGAACCTCTTTACTGCTTTCCAAGATTTTTCTAGCATGTATTTTCATGGGTTTCCTATCCTAAAACATAAAACCTGGATCTTCACCTTCAAACTCTAACTTCTTTGCTGATTTAGCTTTCTTGACCTTCTTTCCTCCCTCATCTATATCCTCAGCTTGTACTATGGGAATCTCTTCAATATCAATAACATGCAAAATGTCTTCTAAATTTCCCTTAGCCACTATTTGGCTTCTTTTAACCATTTTTATGCCATGTTTACTAACATTTGGCTCTTGTTTTGTAGGTTTTCTCATATTTGACTTTTGTTTTGCGAGTGAAACAATAGGTGTATCAAGTTTCTGCAATTGCTCTATTTCCATGATTATTGGTTCACTTTGCTCTGCCTCTACTGGTTCACTTTGTTCTACCACAGAAGGTGATGTTAAACCTCTAGGTTTAGGAGTTCTTTTAGGGGTGATGGCATCCAGTTCAAACCACCGACAAACAAAAAAGAAGACCAGACTCTTCCTAGTCTTTTTAACTCATCTAAAACCAACAAATTTATTAACCCATGATGAAAAAGTGAGGTTTCACTTCCTTCAGATTTATCTTGAACTTTATCTGCCATTTTTTCTAATCTTCTGTATAAATAAATAGGTAGATCGATAGATTTATTACCAAAAAAATGTAGCAGAAGCTTGAAGTGGTAAGAATAGACCTTATGATACCTCCCTTCACATGTGAAGTATTTTTGAATGACAAGCAGTAGCTTTGAGAAATTATCTTTCATGTAGCTCCTTGGAATGACATTTGTAAGGTCAACCTCACTATGTTCCGACTTGATAAATTCTTTATATTCTTGCATTTTGAATTTGAAACCTTTGAACCATTGTTCTTTTCCTCTTGGAATTCCTGTTGGTGCTGCAATATTCTTTGGTGTTATAGTGAGGTTCAACATTCCCACTTTTGCAGTTGTCCCATTGAAATTTAGGAAAAAATATTTAGAAACCTGTACATGGCATCCTTGCAATCTTTGGAAAAACTGCAAACACCCCGTTCTTCTGAAATTTTTTGAAGATGTTGGGTCTTCATTTATCAGGTTCATGTCTGATAGCTCATATCTAAGAGAGTGGCTGCCTTGGTCTTCCTCTTTGGATCCATGGTACTTTTATGTATTTTCTGCCTCGCTTGATCAGTGATACACTTTTGAAAATACCAGCCATAGCTTGGGCTCAGTGAAATAGCTCTCCAGAGCTCAATAACATGCAAAGAGGGAGTAGAGAATGACAAATGACTCAATTGGGAAAGATTTTAAAGTTCGATGACAACTCATGGAAATATCATGACCTATACATACTTAAAATGGTAATAATGACTTCAACCATGACCATTGTACCTTGATTTATCCCTAATTGACTCGAATGGCATCTATCCTAACCCTTTCAATCATTGACTGACACCTAGAAACTGTTTTGAAAAGACATACATGGATACTTTCGTAGCGTACTTAGTGTATTTATGGGCAGTTTCATTATGAAAGTATTAGCATTTTCGTAGCGAAAAGTGCATTTTTCTGTGAAATTCGCTACGAAAGTAGGGATTCTTGGCTAAAATGACCTTTTCAGAGTTGTATTCTTGGGAAATGAAATATGTCAGGAAAAAATGACCGATGTGACATGAATGTACTTGAATGGGGGTGGGTTTGGACCTTAGGATAAGATAATAAGAAAAAAATGAAATTTTCCTGAACCAAGTAATTAAAAATGAATTCTATGACCATACCTTTGACACATGGACCTCTAGGACTATGTCAAATGATGTTTCTCTTTTTTCTGAGTGATAGCAGGAGGCTTGTTTTTCCTAACTTTAGTGTCCTTTTCCTCAAGATATTGTACTCATTTTTTGTTGTTATATGTAATGAAATGGATCTATGATTTGATCATATATCAATGTATTGGTATTTACTACATTTTACATTTTTATATTCTATATTATTATTTTTCCTAATTTGGAATATTATAGTGGTATTAGAGCACAATATTGGCTCAGCCTGTGGAGCACTACATCTATAAAACTGGAGAAATGGATGGGACTCCAAAAATTCTTCTCCAAAATATGTCGGATATTTCCAGAGAAATCAAGGAGATAAGGATGGAAAGACATAAAGAGACCCCAAGAAGGTCTCAACATGGAGAGAGCTCTGAAACCTCACATTATTGGAGTGAGAATAAACATTACATCCAGCTCCACAACGCTCCACCATGCCTACATTCCTAGCAATATGAAATGAGGTAGGAGGAACACAAAAGGAGGAGACTCTTGGTTATTATCTCCTAGAATATGAGTCTCAATCTCAGAGGTTCAAAGAGCATATTAAATTCCAAGGGTTCTGTCAGATCAAGGAAAATAGAAGACCCAATAATCATGATAGAGGTATAGGGTACATGCAGAAAAATGGTTTGCAACATACTTTGGGTAGATTATTTCTGCCTACTTTTGATGGGTCACACAAGTGCACAACTAAGGCTGGGTAGGGAAGTTGGACATCTATTTTTGGCTGAACTAAGTTTCAGAAATCAAGGCCATTAAGATAGCAGCGCTGCACCTTGAAGGTGAAGCACATGAATGGTGGTTTCATGGCCTATCTACATTAGGGCATGCCAATATAACTGGTTATACAGAATTTACCCAAAGGTTGGAAGAAATATTTGACTGAAGAGAGCTAGAAGCTCATTTTTTTGAGCTAGATAAGCTCAAGAAATCAGGATATCCATATACTTATATCTATGAATTCCTGAAACTTTCAATCATTGTGCCAAATCTATCCACAACTAGAAGAGTGTGTATGTTTATTGATGGGCTAGCAGAGCCTTTGCATGATTTGGTGGGATCCACTAGACCAACTATGCTCCAGGATGCTATTGAGAGGGTTAGAGACTTGAAACACTATGCCAAGGGAAAGAGACCCCCTTCAATAAGATTTCTCTTCTAAGTCAAAAGAAGAAGCTATGAAGATTCCTCCCTCAAGAGAGGACCAAGACAAAGGGTATCTTAGTGATGATTTGGCATTCTCCAATGATGATGAGGAGGAAGAGGAAGATTTGGAAGGAGATACCAATGTCGTAGCAGCAAGAGGAGATCCACCACCACTTGGGGGTGGAAATGGAGCAATTTATCCAACTAGAGGAGCCCTTTCATCCTTGCAAGGAGTTCGAAAGAATATAACATGGGGAGAACAAGGCACAGTACTGAAACAACATGTGTTGGTATTGATAGATGGTGGGAATACCCACAATCTTATTGATGCTTAAGTAGTGCAGAGGGGAGACATACCCAATAGTGATTCTGAAGGATTTTCAGTTGTGGTCCCCTAGACTAAGAAGTAGGGAAAGTGTGCTATTTTTTTATGACTTTGGGGGCATACACCCTGATACATCACTTCTTCATGGTCAAGACCCATGACACAAATATGATATTGGGTGTGCAGTGGATGATTACATTGGGGGAGGTCACTATAGATTGGGAGGTCTTGCAGATGGCATGGATAGACAAGAAGAGTGGTAATCATCAAAATATTAGGGGCATGCACACCTATCCACCTCAGGAAGCCTCCACATATAAGATGGAGTCTGATTTTCAAATAATAATTCAGGACAACTTATTCCACTCACATATGCAGTTTACTGTCGACCATGATGTTTTATTATTTAGAGGCATTCCACCAGGAAGGCCCCCATATTGGAAGTTGGTTAAAGAGTTATCACAACAAGTAACACCACTCACAGATCTGGGTAAGAGGAGAGCCTTGTATGGGACCAACACAATGTAAAGGGCCTTTGATTGGCTGAAGGAGGAGATGAATAATTGTTTGGTATTGGTGTTACCAACTCTCACCAAGCCTTTTGAACTAAAAGGTGATGCTACTTTTGAATTGAAAGGTGATAGTACACGAGTGGATGACGACACAAGTATGGTGCAAGAAGGTTATTCCATAGCCTTTGAGTGTTAGGATATACTTCCACATTGGAAGGAGTCTTCCATATATGGTAGAGTGTTGCTCGTATTCATACATGCATTGAATAAACTCAGGAGGTTTTGGATGGGAAATAACTTCAAAGTGAGGATTTACCACCATGAACTTCAATATTTTGTTGAGCAGAAACAACTACAAGAGAGGAAGAAAAGGTGGGATAGAATTACTCCTACATGTGACTTTGACATTGATCATGTCAAAGAAGGGAGCTATGAGGTAACAAGTGCCTTGTTACAGAAACCAGCAGCACTGTCATTGAGGGATATAGATCCATATTGGGAGTCCCAGCTATTAGTGGAGTATTCCAAGAACCACTTCAAAATTGAAGTACTTTATGGATAGGTTAATGATGAGAGGTATAGAGTGGTGGATGGAGTCATCTATTACTAGGATCGGGTCTTCTTGACTAGAGACTCCAAGCTCAAGGAGAATATTATACATGCAACACATGAAACAATACTTTCTAGTCACAGATTTCATGGGGACATATTAGACCATTATGGAGGCATTCTCATGGGAGGGTATCAAGGAGTATGTTCTCCAGCACATCAGTAGATGTGAAATTTTCTTGAAGAATGAGGAGGGAAACAACCATATTGCAAGTCTGTTACAACCACCTACTTTTCCAGGAGAGAGATGGGAGATTTCATCTATGGACCTCATCACCATCTTACCAAAAGTATGTGATAAGAGTTGTGTCTTGGTACTGATTAATCATCTAACAAAGTATTTGTATTCCCTTGCCATTTATATACAATGCATTGATCCATAAGAGGGAAAGCCTCTCTTTGGACTTCATGGTCTGTTTAAAACCAAAATCAGTGATGGAGATAGCCACTCCTTGTATGGATTTGGGACAGTATTGTTCTATCTTGGGTATACTCAGTTGACACCCAATGCCATTTACTATTTCCAAGGATATGAGCAGACAGGAACCATAAGCAAGTGGTTGGGAAGCTACTTGCCACATCATGTTCAGGGGTAGCAAGGAGCCAATCGGCGCTAGTACCACTTGAGGAACCATTGTCACCATCCAACATTTCATATGATATCAATATATTTCTCCTTTGGATTCCATATGGTGATGATATTATATTCACTATATGTGGAATGGTTTGGGCAAGTAAGGTTCCTAGAACCCAAGATTGGGTCTTAGAGAGTCCGGATGCATTCTAGCCTCTTGAGGAAAACATTACTGCTATCCAATATCAACAGATGTTCTACATAGATCATTGATGGGGAGTGACATTGTGGGATGGAAAATTTGGTCTATCATTTTCAGCCATGCAGCCCATCCACATTGCAAGAGCAGGGGATTAGGGAGCTCTTTTGTGGGCCACATAGGGTGATCCATCTTGTTGGGAGAGTAGCATGGGGATTTGGGTTTCTCACTGGGGTTAAGGCCCCAAATAATTTCCATATATCATGCCTCAAGGAGGCCATTAGAAAGCATGTAGTTGCCTCCATGGATATCCCACTTCTTCATGAAGAGAGCCATTTGGTTTGATCACCACAAGTTAACTTGCACACTTGGGAGGATCAACTAGGGGTCAGATTGATTGGAGAACATCTATTTCAGTAGAGGAGTCTATCAGATGAGGAGGATACAGGGGAAGGAGAGGATATTTTACAGTATACATCCTTACAATTTCTTGAGGACCAACAACATTTGGGACGGGAGGGTTGTAATATTCCTAATTAGCTTTCAGCGAGTTGGAATATTAAAATTTTCTTTTTTCATTTAGATAGATGAATAATAGGGTAGGGAGACCCATAAATCTCCTTAGTAGGAATAAAACCACTTCTAATGTGAATTTGGATCATTGTATCAGCTGAATAAAGCACTTTAAGATGTGAATAGGGTCCAAAGCATGTGGATAGGGTCAAGTTTGGCCAAATCAACAACGTTGTCATGGAGGTAGTGTAGAGTTAATGGAGGACAATGCAGTCATGGAGGAGGAGTGTATGCATGAGAGTAGCATCTTTAATGAGTGGGACCTAGGGTGAGGAATATCACCAAGCATATAAGGAAGGGGATGGAAGCCATAGAAGGTGTTCTGATTATTGTTTATGCCTTGATCTCTTATGACTTTCTGCATGCTTTAGATGTTTAGTGGAGTCTGCTGTGATGTTGACCACAAGGATGTTTCCAAGCGGGAATCCCACCCTCATCCTCGGGGGACTTCGAGTGCCCATTCAAGAGAGGTTCATTGAGTTCCATTTCCACTATTTGGCATCAAGCCAAGCTTCAACCATTATCCACAGTGTACTCTCCTGCAGGATTGTGCTGTTTTGTAGGACAGTAGCATTGGAGGGTTGATAGACCCAGTTTTTGAGCTTGGTTTCTGTTTGGTCAATTTAGTGTATCCTAAATTGCTGCATTTAATTTTCTATGAAGTTACACAATTTGTTTGTTCATCATTAGTGAAATCTTGGAAGAGTTCCTTCTTTTGGAAGAGGTAGAACAATTCTGACTGTGTACTTGTATGCAATTGAAAGCAAATGAACTCAAAGCAAATGAAAAACTAAGTTATCACATCCATACCCTACTCGTCATTATGATGGCTTGGGCAAGCGTTTAAGAGTGAGATCAGAGATGATACTTAGTAAAAACACACAACTAAATCATCCATTATCACGGTCATGTCTTGAACTTCTTAAGGATGTCTTGGAATAATTTCTTCTTGTGGAAGAGTGATTAGAACAAGTGTAACTGTGATAGTGAATAGCAAAAACTATAACTAAATCCTACAGTACCATAGCTATTCTTCATTCATCATTATAATATGTTGGAAGAGTGCCTTCTTGTGGAAGAGCTGGAATGAATATAACTACAGTAGCTAGTTAAAACAACTATAAATTCAACTCCTAATTCTACAATACCATAGTCATTCAACATTCATCATTATAATCTGTTGGAAGAGTGTCTTCTTGTGGAAGAGCTAGAATGAATACGACTACAGTAGCTTAAAAAAAAACAACTACCAATTCAAATGCAAAACATAAAGGCAACTAGGAAAACTTATCTAATTTACGCAAAAGAAATCCGTGCAAGAGGCAGGGGCCCTCTACCACTTGATGGCATTCAACTTCAAATTAAATCACGCCTTCAGAATAACTTTGTCTGCTCCATTAACGATGCAATAGTTCGAACATAACACTCTGTGTCTTCAAGGACGTAACACAGAGTTTTAAACAAAATCTAGCAGCAAATCTAACATAAAATCTCTAACATAGCTCTCGGTCTCCCAAGAGTTTATAAAGAAAATGCACGTAACAATAATTACAACAATTTAGGAACAATGTCTTTCCTTATCCGAATCACGTTAGGACTCTTTGAGGTGGCTGCGTGAAGAAGAAAAGACATCTGGACCGAGACAGTCCTAGTAGAAGTCTTCCTTCATAAATGTGTTCCCCACGTTCAAAACCATACCCAGAATTCATTTCTTCCTCCATGATGAGCAACTAACCATGTAGACATGACGTGGATCATGCCCATATGCGGTTTTTCTCAAGAGGCCACCTGGAACATACTCAAACATGAAGGCAGCTGCAGAATCGCCGGTTAGCTACGGAATGTCTGCATTCTGCAGCTAGTTCCGGTCAAAATGCTTAACAATGGCAAAAATCACAAAATTCAACAAATCAGTCATGTAAATCATTCTAGAAGTAATTTTAACTATATTTATTGATCAATTGGGTTTAAGATAGAAATGGACAAGGGAAAATGAGGTAAAATGAGGTGAAGGAAAGCACAATTTTGAGGCTCAACATACCCCCATTGCTGTCTCTTTGCATGTCCTCATGCAAATTATCCTATGAATTCAGAGGCTTCTGCAAGGACATCTAATCCCCTTCTTCTCCTTTGTCTGGAAGCTAGAGGTCTTCTGGGTTTCCTAATAACAAGTTTGAACCTGAGGTTGGTGAGTGCACTGATCAGCTTTTTGTTCCTTGTCTTCAACTTCTCATTGGTCCTCTCCACTTTGTCTATATGCAGGGATAAGGTTGAGTTCATATCAGATTTGAGCTTGATTTGATCTTTGAGAATTTCATTCTCATTTTTGATGTGTCTGTTCAGAAATTCTAGCTCATATCTATCCCTCCTTAATATATCTACTTCAGACAGTGGAGGACTGGGGGTTCTTTCTCTGCTTTCTGAAGTTGTCCTCTCCAAGGTTTCCACATAATCATAAATTTCCTGTTGAGCAGGATCAATTTCAGGGGTTCCTTCATAAAAATCTTCTTCATCATCCTCTTTAATGGGTGTTTCTTCATCTTCAATATTGATTACCCCTGTTTGTTTGATTGGTGTTTTCTTCAGTTTTCCTTTTAATCTGTGGCTTCTCCTAGGCTGAGAGGATCCCTCTCCTTTATCTGTGACAGATTCCTTGATTATCTTTTCTTCCTTAAGTTGCCTCTTGATTCGAGTCAACTTCTCCAAAATGATTTCCTCACTGCTCTCTTGGGTTGGTTTGTCAATTTCAACTTTTGAAGCCCTCCATTTCCTACTTCTCTTTGTAGGCTGTGGTTCAGGTGATGGTTATTTTGCTTCTTCAAAATGATTTCTTATTAAGAAATCATCCCATGTATCATTTGTTTTAGCTAGATGATGTTCAATCAAGATTTTGACCAAACCATGATGGTACAGGGTTGTTTCTAAAAATTGAACTCTTCTCTGAACACAGGAAGCCATCTTCTTAAGACTTTGAAGCAAGAAATATGGTAGGTTTAAGTCTTCTCCCAGGAAATGCATCATTAGTCTGATGTGGTAGACATAAAATGTCCCATATCTACCCTCACATGTAACAAATTTTTGTAAAAGAAGTAGTATGTTTCTCCATTTGCTTTTCAATGCAGTACTGGGAATTCCTTTCTTGAATACACTAACATCCATATTTGGTGATTTTAAAATTTGTTTCCAAGAGTCATTGTGGAATTCTCTATTTTTAAACCATCTCTCCCCAGTTCTGGACAATCCTGTAGCCTCTGCAATAAAAACTTCAGTGACAGTAAACTTGACATCCCCTATTTCAACTTCGGTCCCTTGAAATGCTCTTGCGAATGTTTTAGTGACTTCCTTATGGAAGCCATTAAATTTTTTCAAAAATTGAAGCCATCCTATTTGTTGTAACATCTCCTTGCATTGTGGGTAACCTTCTAAATATTTTGAACCCACAGGTTCAGTCCTTACGATGAAACCCATGATTTTTTTTCAATATCAAATTAACACTCTTCTACCCACAAAACAATGACTTTCACTTTCGGTTTTGAAATGGCTTCAAGCTCTAAATGATAATGGCTTCAATTTTGGAATGACATACCTCTGATTTATAGTGGCAACAGCTTCAAAACCTCTGGCTGGTATGCCTATGTTTGATAATGAAAAATGCCTTCGAAACCTCGGATTGATATGCTTCTGTTGAACTTTGGAGTGATATGAAAGCAATTTCAAATTTCGAGCTAATATGTCTCTGATAGGCAGTGGCAGATGGCTTCAAATTTCTTTTTGTGCAATACCTCTGGCTCTTAGTAGCAAATGGTTTCAGTTTTAATACTGCAACACCTCTGTCTTTGGTAACAAAAAGACTTCAAACTCAATCACTGTAAACACCTCTGTCTCTAGTAGCAAATGGTTTTCAAATTCAATCACTACAACACCTCTGTCTTTGGTAACAACAGACTTTAAACTCTACACGGCTACAATTCTGAGTTGATAGTGAAAATGCTTCAAATTCCGTCCACAGTGATATGCTATCTGCCCACGGGATCAAGTGGCTTTGAGTCCTCACACTGTTATACTTCCAAATTTACCTCTTCTGCTCTGCTCTGCGTTTACAATGCTCAATGCTGTTCAAAATGATATCCTTTAGCTCTGCTCCTGGTGATAATAATATCTCTGTCTTCGGAATGGAATACCGGCTACGGAATGAAGTTATGGCAAATGGTCACGGAATAGAGTAGTGAAGTGAGGTGGAGGGATTGTATTAATGATTGAGGAGATGGCGGAGGATTTTACGACGGCAGAGGGAATCATCATCATTAAATGTTTTGGTTAAGAGACGTGGAAAATTCAAATGCTTTGGCCATTTCACCACTTAAATGCTATCGGATATGAAATTTGAAATGGAAGATTTTAATACAAAGTCTGTAGAGGGTTTGTTGGTGTTTGATCAATAAAAACAATTAAAACAACCTTTCGAATAATCCACAACTAAACTATGCTAAACTTTTATGAAATGCCATCGTAATTTAAACTTGTTACCTCTGCCCTTTATTTGATTTTTGTAGCCTTTGTCTTCTCTGCTCATCTCTGGAGGAGTCTTCATAATTTTCTTGATGCTTTTGATTCATGAATACAATGGGTCACTTTGTTGTAATTCTGATGTCTGCTGGTTGATGCCTTCAGGGTTTGTAGCTGCGGAAAGACTGTCGGGCTGCAGAAAGGCTGATCAGCTGCAGAATGTCCACTGAGCTGCAGAATGTTCCTGTAGAACACTTTAATCATGAAAATGGAATGTTTTTGGATTATGGGTGAAATGTTATGTGGTATGAATGAAAATGGATGATGGATTATGATATGTATGAAGTGGATAATGGAATGAAATGGATTCAGTTCATGAAATGGAATGAAGGAACATAAAGGCTGTACTGCAATTCATGACATATTTTTATTCACTTACAGCATGATATCAATTTTTTGTGTTTTGACATGAAAATGAAATGAATGGAAGATGGAATGAAATGAATGAAATGTGGAATGGAGTGAAATATGAATGATGGATGAAATGGAGTATGAATGGATAAGTGAATGGAGTGAGATGAAATGAATCATAAGCACTATGGAACTGAGCTTATGATTTTTATAACAGCTGCTTAAAACAAAAATGGGAAAAGTTAGAGTGTCAGAGAGACTCTGATTTTCACCCTATCTTTTCTGTATAAACATGCCAATCAATGATTGGTTTTCATGTTTATACCTTTATTTTTTTTTTATTATTATTTTTTTTTATTTTTTTTTTATTATTATTTTTTTTATTTTTATTTTTTCAAAAGAGAAATGCTTCAGAAAATTTAATCAAGTTGATGAAGAAGAGAGACTCTTCTTCATTAACTTCACATCATTGTCTTCTTGTAACTTCTTGACAAACTCTTCTCTTGAGAGTGGCTTGTGGTATAGCTTCAGTCTATGACCATTCACAAGAAAAGTGATCTCTTCTTCATCTATAGTTCTGATTTTTACTGCCCCATTATCAAAAATTTGAACAATTTCATATGGCCCAAGCCAATGTGTCTGAAATTTACCTTGAAAATCCTTGAATTTTGAGTCAAACAAGAGAGCCCAGTCACCCTCTTTAAATTTCTTCTCCTTGATGTACTTGTCATGCCATCTAGCCCTTTGCTGTTGGACTAGACTTGTTTTCTGAACTGCATCTTGTCTGACCTCATCCAATTCATTAATTTGCTCCAGTCTATGCTTTTGTGCCTCCGTTAGATCAAGTCCTAGCTGAGCTGCCATCTTGAATGTTTGAATTTGGAACTCTATAGGAAACAAAACTTGCTTTCCATAAACAAGCTCATAAGGAGTATGGCCTGTTGTGTTTCTCCATGTAGTTCTATAGGCCCACAAGGCTTCAGGAAGCCTATCTACCCAATCTCTTCTATGTAGATGAGCAGTCTTTGTTAGGATTCCTTCAATGACCTTATTAGTGGATTCCACTTGACCATTTGCTTGTGGATGATAAGGAGTAGATGTTCTATGTCTGATTTTGTACTTCTCCATCATTTGCTCCACTAGCCTTGATGTAAATTGAGCTCCTTGATATGTAACAATTTCCCTTGGGACACCAAAACGAGTGAAAATATCCTCAAAAAGAAAAGTAATTACAGATGATTCATTAGCAATAAGTAATGGTTTAGCTTCTACCCACTTAGTAACATAATCAGTGCAAACTAATATGTATTTCTTTTGTCTTGATGGAGGACTAATAGGTCCTACAAAATCCAAGGCCCATTTTTCAAAAGGTTCAATGTGTACATGAGGTTGTAATGGCATCTCACCTGAAGGAGAAGGTTTCCCTACCCTTTGGCAACTGTCACACCTTTTGACATATTCCCTTGCATCTTTAAACAAAGATGGCCAATAATATCCTAAGTTAAGGATCTTATAGGTTGTCCTCTTATCTGCAAAGTGTCCGCCACAAGGTTCATCATGACATGCCTTGAGAATTTCAGGCATCTCATCTTCACGAACACACCTTCTAATAATCAAATCTGGACCTGTCTTGTACAACTCATTAGCGACCCATGAATACCTTGCACTATCATTAATGATTTTTCTTTTATCCCTTGCATTCATAATTGAAGGAAATTTTTCTGAAACTAAATAATTGGCAATATCAGCAAACCATGGAGTTTGAGTAGAGATTGCAAAAAGATATTCATCAGGAAATTGATCTTCAACCGGAGTGTCATCTTTAATATTTTGAATTCTAGACAGGAAATCAGCCACAGTGTTTTGTTTTCCAGGCCTATCTAGAATAGTAATGTTGAATTCTTGCAATAATAACAACCATATTATAACTCTGCCATTAGTGATTGATTTATTCATTAAGTATCTAATTGCAGAATGATCAGTATGAATAAAAGTTTCATAGCCTGTTATATAGTGTCTAAACTTGTTAATGGCATGAACAACGGCTAAAAACTCTTTTTCAGTTACAGTATAGTTTAACTCTGCAGGAGTCAAATTTTTACTGATATAATAGATGGCATAGGGAATTAAATCTTTCTGTCCCAATACTGCTCCTAAAGCTGTATCGGAAGCATCTGTCGATATATGAAAAGGTAACTTCCAGTTAGGTCCCCTTAATATAGGTGCTTCAGAAATTTTGGTTTTTAGGGTTTCAAAAGCTAACTGGCAATCAGAAGTCCACTTAAATTCACAATCTTTGGTGAGTAATTTGAAGAGAGGAGATGTTATTTTGGTGAAGTTTTCTATAAATCTCCGATAATACCCTGTAAATCCTAGAAAACTTCTAACATCTCTTTGACAACTTGGAATGGATAGGTTAGAAATAACTTCAACTTTTGCCTCATCGACTCTAATCCCATCCCCTGAAATGTGGTGCCCTAAAACAATACCTTCAGTGAACATCATAAAACATTTTTCATGACTAAGAGAAAGGTTTGCTTCTTGACATCTTTTTAAGACCTTTTCCAAGTTTTCTAAAGCCTCGTCAAATGTATCCCCATAAACTGTAAAATCATCCATGTACACCTCTACACAGTCATGTATCAGATCAGAAAAAATTCCTAATACTGCCCTTTGGAATGTTGCGGGTGCATTGCATAACCCAAATGGCAATACTCGGTAGGCATAGGTACCCCAAGGACAAGTAAATGTGGTTTTATCTTGGTCTTCAAGTGCTACTTGGATTTGATTGTAACCACTAAACCCATCTAGGAATGAAAAGTACTTTTTACCTGCTAATGTATCTAATACTTGATCTATGAAAGGTAAGGGAAAATGGTCCTTAAGAGTAGCTTTATTCAGTTCTCGGTAGTCAACACACACCCTCCATTTTCCATTTTTCTTAGGTACAATTACTAAAGGAGAAACCCACTGACTATCTGAAATAGGATAGATGAAGTTAGCATTTAACAATTTTTGTAATTCTTCCTTGACAATTTCCCTAAGATTTGGATTCATCCGTCTTTGAGGCTGTCTGATTGGTTTGCAATTTGCCTCTATATAGATATGATGAGTACAAGTCTTGGGACTTATCCCTTTCATGTCAGTGTATTCCCATGCATATGCAGAAGAATGTCTCCGTAATACTTTGACTAACTCTTCTTGTTGAGATTTTTCTAGGTTTTTGTTTATGTTCAAGGTTTTGCCTGGAAAAATTTCACTTGTAGAGCTGCCAAATTTGTCCATAGAATGAAGAGACATCTGCCTAGATGACAAGAACTCAATATTGGATCCCTCTTGAAATGATTCATGTTTATGCTCTGGAGAAGATTCAAATTTTTCTAGAGTATTCAGAATTTGATTATCTTCACTAATTTCTAAAATTGTGAAGAGTGGTTGTAAATATTCTTCATCCTCTATCCATTGAGTGTCATCTAGTTCTGTAATTGTCCTAGCTGGAGGATATAAAGTGAATTTCTTTGTTGAACTACCATCATAAATATACATATCACCGGACCTACAACTAATAAAGGCATCAGATGTAGCCAACCAAGGTCTTCCTAGTATAACGGGATGGCCTCCTAGATTATTCTTGGGTGTTAGGATCATGAAATCCACAGGGTACTCCCAAGAGTCTAGGGACACTGGAATGTCTTCTATTACCCCATCTGGTCTGATCACAGATCTATCTGCTAATAGTAATAGTGTGGGTGTAAAGAGAAGATTAGGAAGTTTCAGTTTGTCCATGATTTGTCTACTCATGATATTTATTGCTGCTCCTAAATCAATGAGTGTGTTTGAATTTCAATTCCATTGATGTGAGTTTTGACAACTGGATTTCCTGGGTCAAGATACTTTGGAATAGCAATCTTGCCCATCATAATGTCTGCTATTTGTCCTACCAGTTGAATTTTCTTGGTTTCTCTTATTCTTTTTCTTGTTGTCTTCATACTCAACTCCTTTATTGTTTTGGCTAAAATTGGGATTTCTTTGATGGCTTGCAATAATGGAATTTTAATGCAAACATTTCTCAATTCATCCAAGAAATCATAATTAGGCACCATTATTTGTTTTTCTACACCTTTATCAATTTGTAGTCTTTCTGGAAAGGGAGGTATAGAATTAGATGTGGATGGTTGCTCTAATACTGGAGTTGGACTTATTGGATCTTTTTGTTTCAGTTTTTCAATGTTTTGGCCTTGAAAGGATGTACCTTCCTCAAGACTTTTATTAACCCGCAGGGAGTCTTCCTCAGAATTATCTTGTTCTTGTATGATCACAGAAGGTTTCCTCTTCTCAAGTATCCTTCCAGACCTAAGTTGAACATCACTAAAGTCTAGAGGAGTAATTAAATAAGTTGGAAATTGTTGTCCTTCTATCATGTATGTATTCTGAGGGTTCTTATTATTGGGGTTTGGTATGGGCTGAGCTGGCAATTGATTTGATTTTTGAGGGAATGGTAATGGAAGTGGTTGATTTTGATGAGGTTGGTTCGGATGATGTTGTTGAGGATTTTGTTGAAAATTTTGTTGAAGATTTTGAGGAAAATTTTGTTGAGGACTTTGAGGATAAAAATGTGGATATGGTGGATAGGATGGTGGATACTGATAATATGGAGAGTATCTTCCATAGGGACCTTGTGATCCTTGTGCCCAAGCTTGAGATTGATTTTTAAATTGGGGCCAAGGTTGCTGCCAAGAATTCCAAGGTGGAGGTTGATTATACATTTGATCATGAAATCCCTGTGTCTGAGGTCCCTGCCAAGGTCTTCTAGATACAAAGTTAAGAGATTCTGTGGAATCTGTAGGAGTTTCTTCTTGAAAAACAACCTTGAGACCAGGAAGAGAAGGACAATTCTTGGTCTCATGTTTCTCGGAACAAATAACACAGGTTTCTACAACTTTTACATCCAAAGGGCACTCTCTCAAGGCATGTTTCTTCCTACATTTGGGACAAAAGATTGCCAAGGCATCAGATTCAACCTTTTGCTTGTTTTGTATCTTGAGGGTGTCTATTTGTTCACTAAGACTCCCTAAGATGTCGGATTTAAAATCATCAAGCATATGTCCTATTTCTGATCTACTTACTGTCCCAGAAGCAGATTTACTTGCCCTTGCAAGAGCAGGATCTCTTGGACCTTTGGCAGTTTTAGATTTCCCTCTGGAAAGGTTGATACATAACTCGGATATTTCAGGTAATGTGAGTTGTGATATATCCCCTTTTCCCATCATGTTAAGGATATCCAACCATTCATCCCTAATGGTTTTCAACAAAAGAGCTTTTAAAGTGTCTTGATCTAGGTTTTCCATTTGTGCCCTTTTTATGTTGTATTTAAATCTTTCCAACAAATCTTCTAAGTTTTCATCTTCTTTTTGCAACATCTTGAACACTTCTTCCTTATGATTAACCGGCATACAATAATCCAAGTATCTCTCTAGAAATGCTTGTTTCATGTCTTCCCATGTTCTAATAGAACTAATGTTTAAACTCATAAACCACTTCAATGCTGCTCCCTTCAAAGTTGAAGGAAATAATTTCAGTTTTTGAGCATCTTGTAAGTAGTCATAAGTCCTACACAACACTTCAAATTCGAATAAGAAAGTTTCAGGATCCTCAGTTTTAAGTCCATAGAAGTTCGGAAGGACAGAAGGTGAAATGTTTTTCATGGTTGTATTGGTTTCTTCATCAAGTATAGGGAACCCAAAAGAGCTCCCTATTCTACCTCTTCCTCCATCTGCACCTCTACCTCCTCTTCCTCCTTCTCCTCTACCTCTACCTCTACCTCCTCCAAATAATGTGTGTTCTCCATTAACAACTCCTCCTCCTCCTTCTTCTGCCATGGTTGACTCTCCTGTGGAAGTAGAAAGGTTTGTATCCTCAACAAGAGTTTTTGGATCCTCTTCTATGGTAGGTTTAGTGGATGAAGTGGAAGGTTTCTCTAATGGAATAGGTGACCTTAGATCTTCTAGAAGTCCAGGATCAGTAAAGGATAAAAGATGGGTTTGAGTTGAAGGTGTACTAGTTCTGGATCTAGATGAAACAAGTGGTGTTCTAGATATCAAACTTCTGCCTCTGCTGCTTATAAATCTTCCCCTTGAATCTCTCTCCCTACGCATAAAATTTTTTTTGGATGCTAAGAAACAAAGGTTACCTAGTTTTCACTTCCCCGGCAATGGCGCCAAAATGTTGGGTCTCAATCTAGTCTCCTAAACTGAGCTCATTTAATTGTCAACTAGGATTTGTAAACTGCTGAAGTGAAGTGTACCATATGTACCTAGGTGCTTGTTTCCTAATGCGTTGTATGTGGTTTTGTGATGTTTTTGGTCTTTTTGTGATGATTTGTGATGTTTTTGGTCTTTTGGTGTTTTATGTTCATAATGAAACTGCCTAGAAAACTAATGGAAAGAAGTTGGTGGTCAAAACAGAGTTAAATCTAATGTATGGAATGGCAAATGCAATTGGAAACACTGAAGCAGAATCTAAACTATGACTAAATAAAAGCAAAAGCTTGATAATGACTTTTTAAACTAATCTTGAAAAATGACACAAACTAATCTTGAAAAATGATCACTAAATATGCAAATCCTTTAACTAAACAGTCAAACACTAATGATGTAATACTCTGTCCTAAGCTCTTCTATTCTATGATTAATTCCTAGTTCTATTCTACAATTTAATTGAATGTCACAGAACCTATACTCAAAGAGTTATTGGTTTCTTTTCAAAGTAGTTCTTTTGAGGAAGAGCTCTGTTTATGAAATGAGGAGGAGATTGCAGAGAGATTTCAGACCTTATAGTGATGTTATCTTCTGTTCCTATGGTTATGGATCACTTGTAGTTTTCAGAACAAAAAGATGTTTGTGAATAATGAAGGCTTTCTTGTGAATCCTAACAACTAAAGTAATCTATTGTGCAAAGGATGACAATGTGAATATGAGATGCAAGTGCAATGAGTTAATCTAAGAATAAACCTAAGATGCTACTAAACTAGAACAATGTTGAACTATAAGTCATCATCAAACTTGAAACAAAGTAACTGAACATGAATTAAATGCAAATGAAACTCCGGAGTTGTTCTAACTGTACTAACATGCATTAATCTATGAAGTTACACAATCTGTTTGTTCATCATTAGTGATATCTTGGAAGATTTCCTTCTTTTGGAAGAGGTAGAACAATTCTGACTGTGTACTTGTATGCAATTGAAAGCAAATGAACTCAAAGCAAATGAAAAACTAAGTTATCACATCCATACCCTACTCGTCATTATGATGTCTTGGGAAAGCGTTTAAGAGTGAGATCAGAGATGATACTTAGTAAAAACACACAACTAAATCATCCATTATCACGGTCATGTCTTGAACTTCTTAAGGATGTCTTGGAAGAATTTCTTCTTGTGGAAGAGTGATTAGAACAAGTGTAACTGTGATAGTGAATAGCAAAAACTATAACTAAATCCTATAGTACCATAGCTATTCTTCATTCATCATTATAATCTGTTGGAAGAGTGCCTTCTTTTGGAAGAGCTGGAATGAATATAACTACAGTAGCTAGTTAAAACAACTATAAATTCAACTCCTAATTCTACAATACCATAGTCATTCAACATTCATCATTATAATCTGTTGGAAGAGTGTCTTCTTGTGGAAGAGCTAGAATGAATACGACTACATTAGCTTAAAACAAAACAACTACCAATTCAAATGCAAAACATAAAGGCAGCTAGGAAAACTTATCTAATTTACGCAAAAGAAATCCGTGCAAGAGGCAGGGGCCCTCTACCACTTGACGGCATTCAACTCCAAATTAAATCACGCCTTCAAAATAACTTTGTCTGCTCCATTAACGATGCAATAGTTTGAACATAATACTCTGCGTCTTTAAGGACGTAACACGGAGTTTTAACAAAATCTAGCAGCAAATCTAATATGAAATCTCTAACTTAGCTCTCGGTCTCCCAAGAGTTTATAAAGCAAATGCACGTAAAAATAATTACAACAATTTAGGAACAATGTCTTTCCTAATCCAAATCACGTTAGAACTCTTTGAAGTGGCTGCGTGAAGAAGAAAAGACATCTGGACTGAAACAGTCCTAGTAGGAGTCTTCCTTCATAAATGTGTTTCCCACGTGCATAACCGTACCCAGAATCCATTTCTTCTTCCATGACGAGCAACGAACCATGTAGACACGACGTGGATCATGCCCATATGCGGTTTTTCTCAAGAGGCCACCTGGAACATACTCAAACATGAAGGTAGCTGCAGAATCGCTGGTTAGCTACGGAATGTCTGCATTCTGCAGCTAGTTCCGGTCGAAATGCTTAACAATGGAAAAAATCACAAAATTCAACAAGTCAGTCATGTAAACCATTCTAGAAGTAATTTTAACTATATTTATTGATCAATTGGGTTTAAGATAGAAATGGACAAGGGAAAATGAGGTAAAATGAGGTGAAGGAAAGCACAATTTTGAGGCTCAACAGATCCCCCCGTTCTTCATGAAGAGAGCCATTTGGTTTTATCAACAAAGGCTAACTTGAACACTTGGGAGGAGAAAATAGGGGTCATATTGATTGGAGAGCATCTGTTTCAGTGGAGAAGTTTATCAGATGAGGATGCTATAGGGGAAGGAGAGGAGATTTTACAGTATCCATCCTTACTGTTGCTTGAGGAGAAGAAAATTTTGGGAGGGGAGGAATGTAATATTCCTAATAAGCTTTCAACTAGTTGGAATATAAAAATTTTATTTTCTTATTTAGATAGATGAATAACATGGTAGGGAGACCCATAAATATACATAGTAGGAATAAAACAATTTCCAATGTGAATGCAGATCATTGTATCAATTGAATAAAGCACTTTTAGGTGTGAACAGGGGCCAAAGCATGTGGATAGGGTCAAGGTTGACCAAATCAACAATGTTTTCATGGAGGTAATGGATATTTAATGGAGGAAAGCACAATCATGGAGAAGGAGTGTATGCATGAGAGTAGCATATTTAATGAGTGGGGCCAAGGGTGAGGAATCTCACCAAGAATATAAGGAAGGGGATGGCATCCATAGAGGGAATTATGATTATTGTTTATGTTGGTATTTTATGAATTTCTTCATTCTTCATCTATTTAGCAGAGTCTCTTGTGTTGTTTAGCACAAGGGTGTTTCCGAGCGGAAATCCCACCCTCATCCTCGAGGGACTTCGAGTGCCCACTCAAGAGAGGTTCATTGAGTTTCATTTCCACCATTCGGCATCAGTCCAAACTTCAACCATTATCCACAATGTAGACTCCTTTAGCATTGTGCTGTTTTGCAGGGCAATAGTAGTGGAGGATTGATAGATCCAGTTTCTGAGCTTGTTTTCCAGTGAGGCGAGTGGCCCTTCATCCGGGAGGTTAGCAAGGAGGGTCCTTGACCATTATTTTTTCATCTCGCATCAGGCCATTTTTCTAACTTCATCTATTGTGCAGTCTCCTTTAGAAACTGTATTATTTTGTAGGGAAGTTGTTGTAGAGGGCTTAGTGCCCAAGTTTGTGGGTGATATTTCTAGTGAGGTGAGAAGCCCTTCATCCAGGAGATCTATTGGAGGAGTATCCACCATTTTTATATCAGGTCAACCACCTCCAATCAATTATCGAGTTGTAGAGAATTATTCAGGCCTAGGGCTGCATTTTGGCATTTTTTTATTTTGTGTATTTCCGGCAACCCTTTCTCGGTTGTCTTGGAATTGTGCTAGAAGGCCTAGATCTCTAATCCCGACATTTTCTATGAACTATATAATCATATTCATGTAATTTCATTTAAAGCAACAATTATCTCCATCAAAAATTTCACTATATTAGCCTCCAACATTCTTATATAGAAGTTTTTCTTCATGATTTATGTACTCGGCTCTTAGAGGCCTGGTTTTCCTAGCTTGAGTGTCTTTTTCTTCAAGGTTTTGTACACATTTTCTACTATAATGTATTTTTTTCCCGAGGGGTCCTGACCTAGGTTCGGAGGTTAAGGTTTTCCAACAAACCCCTATAATATTGGCCCTTTCGGCAATCACCTAATTTCGTAGGCCAAGGTCTCACCCGAAGTAGTATGGATAGGTGCTGGAACCAAGTTTCCACACCCTGAGAGAGATTAGGTAACTAAACATGTCGGTGGTAACAATTATCAGATCTACACAGAAGTAGGCTATTCGTAGGTTTCTTCAACACATAACCATAACACAACTAACATATCTAATCAATATATTCACATCCACGTGCGTATCACCAATATCAGCCCAGAATACTATAATTGTAGCAATTAACAAATCACAGATATTTATATCCGAAACATAGATATCCTCATAGCTTACAGTAATAAAAAAGACACATACACAACTTAGTCAGACAACACAGGTTCGCATCAACAATAAAAATAGTAGATCTTGATAGCATAAGATATTCCAACAATACTCCGCATATATTAAAATCAAAACCCACTTACAATCCCAAAATACAACTTGCGCACACAACCAACAGTGCTAGAAGGAGTCCTTACCCAAACAACGCAAGACAGATCTAACAATTCACACTTAGCATCAGACTGAATTCTTGTCTACCCTAAGACTCAAAAAAATTTCATCTGTTTATATTGACTTATCCTATGCTTCCAATGGTCCAAAAACTGTGATTTGTGGACTCTTGCTCTACCCTTGACCCATTACAATGCATTTGGGGCTTTGACCCACCCCAAAACCCTTGCGCTAGACTAATTAATATAAAAAATATAAACAATTGTACAAAAATCGCAGCTTTAGGGGACCTTGTTCCAACAGTCCCCCAACAAAATCTTGTGACTCGTCCTGAGTCACTGCGGTGGTGGGCTCTCCACCTTTTCTTGTAGCAGCTTGATCACATCAATCAGCTTAGACAACACTCCAGTCTCCTTCACTTTGTGTAGAAACATTCTGAGCTATATCCACCAATTTTTGTGAAGTTGGTCCCTCTGTGACCATCGTGACACTTCTCAAACTCTGGTTAGATTTATTTACTAAACCATTTGATGGCCTAAGGGGTCCTGACCTAGGTTCGAAGGTTAAGGTTTGCCAAAAAACCCCTATACTACTGGCCCTTTCGGCAATGACCTGCTCTCGCAGGCCAAGGTCTCACCTGAAGTAGTATGGGTGGGTGCTAGAACTAGGTTTCCACACCCTCAGAGAGAGTAGTAACTAAACAGGTTGGTGGTTACAATTATCAGATCTACACAGAAGTAGGCTATTCGCAGGGTTCTTCAGCACATAACTATAACACAGCTAATAGATCTAATCAGTATATTTGCATCCACATGCGTATGACCAATATAAGCCCAAAATACTATAATCGCATAAATTAATAGATCATAGATACTTATATCAGAAACATAGATATCCTCGCAGCTTAGTCAGATAGCATAGGTTCGCATCAACGATAAACACAGTAGAACCAAACAGCATAAGATATTCCAACAATACTCCGCATATATTAATATCAAAACCCACTTACAATCAAAAAATATCGCCTGCACACATAGCCAGCAAGGTCTGCACACAATAGGACTAAGGATCTCCACGCACACAGTCAATAGGAGTCCTTACCTAAACAACCCAAGATAGATCTAACAATTCGCATTGAGCATCAGACTTAATTCTTGTCTACCCTAACACTCAAAAAATGTTCATCTATTTATATCAACTTAGCCTATGCTTCCAATGGTCCACAAACCATGGTTTGTGGACTCTTGGTCTACCCTTGACCCATTATAATGCATTCAGGGCTTTGACCCACCCCAAAACCCCTGCGCTAGGCTAATTAATATAAAAAATATATAAAATTGTACAACAAAATTCACATCTTTAGCAGACCTTGTTCCAACATGTCTAATATAAGGGCTTCATGATCTGCTCTCATTTGATGTGTTTATATTTCACTAGAATTTTCAGTTATATGTTCTACATTCCTGTTTTTCCTACTTTTGAATATTACATCTCATCGTAGCTCATTACAAAGGCTCAAAATACCTGAAGCTTACCACAAGGAGTTACATAAGTCTCCAATCGAACAAAACTTATCAACTTTTCTCTTTTTCTTTGATAAATTACTTGGAGGAGTGATCACAATGTATATAGGCACTTTTTTATATTATATTTGATATAGTCCTTTCACCCTTATACTTGAAAAGTGATCAAATTTGATCTTTTTTTTCTCTTATCCATCTTCACTTTTGCTTCAACTCTCTTTTGTTGATTAACTATAGAATTTTTGAGCCCTTTAACTCTCCCTCAACTCTCTTTTGTTGAGAAACTAGAGAATTTTTTAGCCCTTTAACTCTCCCTCTTAAGTCATTGGGAGTACTATTAGGCTTACCAACGTTGTCTACTAACTGGTTTAGTTGAGTTGAAGGAGAAAAACCATACCTTTTGTGGAGTTTCCATGGAACATTTTTCACACTAATGTATTCAAATTGATGTCCTTCGCTAATGAACCCAAGGGTGTGTCACATTGGGCTACAGAGTTCTTAGATGGTGATATTTTTAGCTATAATAATTTCTATATTTTAAATCTCTTTTTGGGCTCACATACACCCCTTCGATTAAAGAGTGAAATTTTGAAGGAAAAAAAAAAGTCCTTTGGGGCTATGTAAATTTGCATATTCACTTGAGGAAGGTGAAAAACCTTAAGTGAATACTAGCAATCATGAGAAGTCCAAGAGAGCTCTTAGAATATGAAACCAAGGGTTGTATTTATATGCCTATTCCTGAATAATAACCATCACATGATTATCTAATTCTCTTACATTTTCTTGTGCATTCGAATCTAATTCTCTTGCATTTACGTGTGCATTCTAACATAAGGCTATAATTCTATTAGTAAAGTGGAAAATAATATATATAGAAGATAATTTTCTCTTTCAATGATAATGGTTATAATTAGTTTCCTAGTAATTCATTTGGTAAAGCATATAAAATGTTGTGTGAAATCTTATGAAATTCTTGATTCAATCTCAAATAATTCATGTCTAAAAAATAGAAAATATTTATAGATTGTGATATTCAATATGATATATGAAAAGGAAATAGTTTGAGAAGTACTGCAACCATATAAATCAAAACCCTAGTAAACATTGATAGTCATCAAAACACTTACTAGATGATACACTTATACGTGGTTAAGATTTCAAAAAATCAATAAATTAACTAAATTATAACATTATTTAAAATTATTATTAGTATTAATTATAAAAAGAATTAATATATGACTCACACATTTATACATTAATAAAAATGTTATTGTTAACCATGGAGATTCAACCCCACTTTGCCATGGATATTCTTAACAACGTGTAAATATTTTTGTTATTATTACAATACTATGAGCCAATACCATGGTTTATCAATACCACATTTTATCAATAGAAAATGCCCAAAAAAATCATAATTTATTTCACAAAATTCATGAATATTCCATAAAAGTTAAATTCTTAGCATCCACTTATTAAGTATTGATAATTAAATTAAAATTTTGAAAGCATTGTGTCAAATAGATAATCCAAGAGATGTGTTTATTTTTGAAGAATTCCAAAGCTATAATTTTATTATTAATAATTATGTGAGAAGTGTTTTTTCTCCATAATTTTAGTTTAATTACCAAAAAATTATTATGTGAGAAATTATTTTTAAATATTTTTAGTAGTAATCATACATCAAAATATGAATTAAAGTATGAACCCCTCCTCCTAACTGATAAGATGTGGGAAACACAATTTTTTTAACTATAAAATGCTAAGGTATGAGAAACACATAAATTTTTAAATTAATTTGAAATGGTCACTTACAAGTGGTGAACTTCTTATATGGTATTATTTTATTTTGAGTGAACCATTTTTTTTCTAAACAAAATAAAATAACACAATTCAATTGAAATATATTTTAATAATTAACTTTATTTTTATAAATTAAATTTTGGAATGTTCCTATATTATATTTAACAATATTAAAACATTAAAATCAAATACAACTGAGTAAGAATGATATTAAAAAATATGATTATAAAAAAATGGAATACAACCATTTCATAATACTAAAATCTGGTCCTATTGCTTAACCAAATAAGCATGAGATGAAAAGAGAGACAGTAAAGACAATTTTGAGAATGTCCATATTCATGAGTGTGAAATAATGAATGATTAACTTCTATTTATTGTTTCTGTAAATGTGATATTAAAAAATATAGTTACCAAAAAAAAAAAATACATAATTTCATAATACTAAATCTAGTGTTATTTATGTAAATATGATATTAAAAAATATAATTACCAAAACAAAATGAAATACATATATTTCATAATACTAAAATCTGTTTCACTTCAAAGAATTTGTCCTACCCAAACAACCATGTCTTAGTGACAGCATCGCTATAATATTTGGCATTTGAAGAGATTATTTTTTTTTTCACATGTTATACTCATTTAATGTTTAACACGTACAAATCTCATACAATGCATAATATCATATATTTTTTTAACTTACAATGAATAATAGAATTTTTTGGAGACAAGAGATATTACCTCCCTCATTAGGAGTGTTACAAGTTCAATTCATTTGATCAACTTTATGTTTATATACAAATTAAATACCATTCTTAGTATGAGATATTTTGTTAATCTAAAATGAATAACATTTTTTGTTTGGAAAGTGCACATATTATACATGTCATTTTAGGTGTTGCAAAGTAATTTGATTATGCAATGTGACTTTTTAGAGAATTTTTGCATTAAACACAAGTATAGATTCACATTACCCCTAAATCTATGATAGTGTCAATAAGATCAATTCTCTAGAAGAACAAATATTTTCTATAGTGAAAGACTTGAAAAAGAAAAGGTTATAAATCCATGTAAGGTTTACATGTCAAAAACAATTATGGTGATTTTCCCTTTTAAACACAATGTTATAATGGATTTATGAATGTTGCGTGTGTGTGCGCGCACCGTGAATCAACCTCATTCTAAGAGTGCAAGAAATAAAAAACACACTAATAAAATATTTTAACTATAATTTTTTCTAATTATTTTATATAATTACTCCTATATATGTGTCTATAAGTATTCTATAGTTTGAATTTAATTGATGGTATATATTTAATCTCCATAGGATATGTCAAAATATTTGGGGCTTTCTTCTTTAAAAACAACTACCTTAGAGAATTGAAGACTTTTATGTGGTCAGATTAATAGTTAATAGTTAAAAGAAAACTAATAATTAAAATGCTTAACGACCAAGTTTAAAAAGTAATCAAACAACTACTTTTTGGTGAACTATTTGTTGACTAATTAAGCTTCATAGAAAGGTTTCTCTTGGTGTAAGTTTTCCATTCCAAATTTGGGCACTCTAAGTTTCTCTTGATGTAAGTTTGCATGAAGGTGAATATAAGTTGTCATTTTTATGGGGTGACTGAAATAGTTGGGCATGTAGATTCCTAGCAAGAACCAAGTTTTGGAGGTGAAAAAAACATGTAAAACATCAATTACACTTCAATTATATGCCCTTTAGATATTTAGAAGATTATTCTCCTACCAATAAAAAAAAAATAATTCATTAAAGATAAAAAATGAATAAAGAAAAATTCAATTTATTTTCTTTGAAAAATTACTTTTAAATATTTAGGAGATAACTATCCTATCAAACAAACAAAAATCATGAATTCTGAACAGAGAAATGACAAAATAAATTCTGAATTCCCCAACTCAAGATTCGATTTATTTGGCTTCATGATGTCCTTCACAGTTATGGGAAAGTGAGTAGAATGGAATCAAACACAGAGAGGCACCAACTTGGGCACCAACTTTAGGCAGCCACAAGCCAATGCCAGTGACTAATAAAATAACAAAATGCCTTGAAAAGCGTCCATCCTAGCCAAAGCAGTCAAATATCCTTGTCAGCCTCATTGTTTTAATGACCCCTTCTCTATAGTCTTTGCTAAAACCTGCAAGTGATTATCATTGCATAGCTGTTAAAATTCAAATATTTCCCGAATTTGCAATCCAAATAAAAATACCTTATTTTATTTTAACAAATTTGGTAACAACCAATCTCGCCCATGGCTATTAAAATCAATAACTTGTTAATTCTCTTTGTTTTTATGATCCCATGGCTATTGTCTTTGTTAGAGGCTGGGAGTGATTATCATTACATAGTGATTGTCACAGGCTTTGAACATTGCACTTATATTTCACTTATTCCACAACCATTTCATTAATACTCCTCCGCTATTAACACCAATAGTATGCATTTATTATGAATAGGATTCTCCAATGCCAAATCAGCTATTATTTGTTCACACGCTTTGAATATTTCACTTGTATGAATAATTAATTATTTCACAACTATTTATAAATACTCTTCGGATATTAACACCAATAATATGCATTTATTATGAATAGGATTCTCCAATGCCAACGCAGCTATAATGACTGAAATATTTATATGTCATGCCAGGTGGGTATTGTATTACTTTTTATTTTATTTAAACACATGAAATGTAAAATTGTTATGTATATGCCTTCCATTGATTCATCTCATTCCCAAGAAATGCATATATTACCGCACAAAGAAAGTAATTCTTAGATATCTTCAAATAAAGAAATATTGAAAGGGTAAAAAAGCAAATTTAATTAATTTTCAACATAACCATACATTAATTGGTTTTTTAATGTTTCTTATGTTTCTTTTTAAATATTGGAGAACTATTATTTTTTCAAGCTATTTGTTTTACTTATATACCTGTTTTATTTATCAACTTAGACAAACATATTTTCTAATTTGAAATTCATGTTTTCTAATTTAAAATTCTAACGATAGATTTTCAAATTTTCGGAGAAGGTTTCATATTTTAACTTAATGTGGATGATGATTGGTCGATTTTTTTTTTTTTTTTTTTTAATTGAAAGGTTAAATTTAAAGATAAAACTTTTTATTTTTTATTTATTTTATAAACCAAATAATTTTAATTCTTAAGGCTCACTGAAATAAAAATAATGTGTTTATGTTTGTCTTTCAATATTCTTTTAGACTAACAACATTTATTAGCATTTTTTTCATAGATTCATAGTATGTGTTTATGTTTGACTTTTAATGTTTTTTTAGATGAGCATTGTTTATTAGCATTTTTTTTATAGATTCATAGTTGAGAGTCTTGTGTGGTATTTTAGATTTGAGGGTTAAATTTAATCGAAATTTGATTAAATATTTGATTAAAAAGGTCTCCTTGTTGGTTTAGGATCCTTTCTTGTAAATTTAGATTTGAATTTAATCATATTTTCATTAAAATTATTATTGGTTTAGTATATTATATATGCGATGAACCACACCACCTCTGAAAATGATCATCTAGCGTCTTTCTAAAATCTCCCCTCAAGAATCCATCTCCAATCAACATGTACCTTTATTTTTTTTCCCACCCATTGGGTCTCCCAACAAGGATCCATTTCCAGTCAGCCTATTTCTCCCACAAGCCATGTTCTTTATTTTCTCTATTTCCTACCACCATCGTGTTGAATTATGAGAAAGACAAATAAAAGCTTAAAGGGTCAAGTGGCTTAGCTCAAATATCATTTTTGAAATGAAGAATATTTCTCTTAAATGTATATTCCATATACAAATATAATAAGTAGAAATTGATCAATCCACTACACTTTTTTAATAATACTTTATATGAGTTTGTGTATCTTATTTCATTTTGATATACTTTAGTTAATTTGGAAATAAAATTTCATATTTCTTAAACAATTTTATTTCTGTTTTGTAAGGCATTTAATTTTGTGGTTATATGGTCAAGTACTTTAGCCCAAATATCATTTTTGAAATAAAAAAACAATTCCCTTAAATGTATGTTACATATTGTTATGCAGAATTATGAATTACGGATAAAACATTCTTCCCTAAATGTGGTGCTATGCATTTAGAACAACAGGTTAAAGTCTTCGTAGATACTTTTCCTAATAGTAAATAGACACATAGAATAAATCAAGATACCTACTTGGGGTCCAAGAACTTCCTATTCTCCTTCTGTTGCTTTTGTTGTAGCTTCAAATCCATGCTAGATCACCAAAATATTACCTGCAAGAATGAACACTAAACAACAAAGAGATTGCAATATGCAGATGCCTATTCAAGCTATTCTGTTAAATCAATGAAACATGAACCATATACATGAGATAAGAATTCATAATATGAAATATAGAAGCTTATACAGATACAAATGTGGGAAAGTAAGAAGAAGTCTTTATTAATGGATAGAAGGGGAGGTTACAGCCAGCGATTGACTTGATGTCACCATCTCCAGCATCATCCTAGCCTCATCACAATGAACATCTCTTCAGCAGCATATCACTCAAATAAAATCCTCAATTGAAATTCCACCAACATTTCTCTACTCAATTTCCTCCTTCCCAAGCACTAGGATATGTGCTCAATTTATAGATGAGTTGAAGGTAGTTTCACAATCAATGAATTTCTAATAATAGGCAAGACATGTTCCCAAGCTTAGAGATGTAAAATGGACACATGGATTTGAAGTTTGACACATATGCACTCTTCTAGAAGACACTGGCCAAGTGGAGATTACAGAACAATGATAATTTTTCTCCCAATTGACTAATGGACCCTTGAGTGTCGAGATGTGCTTTGCAGAGCACCCTTTAATGGATGTGCCTGCATATGCAACACACTTAGCCCCTTGAGAGACTGTGTTAGTGAGATCTTAGGTGATATAACATGTACTTTAAATCTTGGAAACCTTGCAATGGAATTCATGGATGATTTGTTCTTTTTCTTTGTCTTAGGGCATGTAGCAACTAAAATGATAGGCGATGATAGACCCTATTCATGGTTCTAGGGATGATGTCTAGTTTAACCAGGTCATTTGGAATTGTGCCCAAATTGACCTATAACAGATTGCGCCCTAAAGCATGAAGTCATAATAATAATAAAAATATTTTTTGAATGAGGTGCTTTACACTGTGATGGGCTGGATCTGAAGCGGAGTGGTGACCTGCATCAATATTACAATACATTACATAACAATATATCCTCTTGATGACAAATTGTCGAGGGAAGGCATTCCCATGCTCATCACAAAAAATATCTAATAACATGTACATAGTGCAGAAAGTCGTCTACATTCGAATGTTTCCCAACACAGACATGCCTACAGATATAGGCCCATGTTCAGATGACGATCTGTACGTAAGGTCACCGTACAAATGATGTGTACAAAAATCCTGAAATCTTAGCCCAGATGGCTGAAACTAGATCCAGGGTCTTCTTATCTCATTCACTCAATCGTTCAGGTACAAGTATAGCCATGCAAATATATGATTCATATTCAAACATGGTAAGACATTGTTTGATTAGCAGTCGATAATGTGAGATGTTAATAAACACAAGAGAACCACCATTAATGTCAATGGCCCTCGAGTACTGCAGTACATTTCGTAAGACATGAATAAATGATTTGATGTCAAAAGCTAAACAAAATATTTCAGTCAAAATTCTAGAAGTGAGGATCTTGTCCATGATGTAACCTCATGGTAGTGGAATATGGTGTCTCTAAGTGAACTTCCTGGATGATGATTTGACATCGACAGGAAGCCACTTTATTGTGAAACGGGAGTTACTTATTTTCGGAGACAAATGTATGACTTGATATAGCAATGTTCAGGGATGATTTTCATGAGAATGAAGGTTGATGAGTATTATAGAAGGATAAGTATTTACTGGATGACTTCTCTTGAACATATCAGCGACACTGAGATGATTTGGCAGCATTGACCCAAAACTGAAGTGGAGGTATAATGAACCATAGGTATGAATTAACCGTCAAGAATTTTACCCAACCCAAACAGTCACGGTGATGGAGTGAAGTGTCATGTTCAAGAGCGACCTGCTACAGTAAAAAGTTATGTTCACTTTCCCAAATTTTCCCCGGTCATTTGTCGACCAATACCTATTTATTTTTTAACAATCTTAAGGAGGATAACATATGCTTGATCTATAATTCAACCCTTCGGGAAAACAATGTATAACTATTTAATAATTTAATGAGTTTAGCGATGAATGAAACTCTATTCTTGCCGTGATTGACAAGCCCATTGCTATTTTATGTTTTAACGAGCCTAACGGCAGTGACAACCCGATCCTTTTTCATATTTAGAGAGTTTGAAAAAGAGGACGAAACAAAACTTCATAAGTACTTTTTCGTAAAGTTGTCGCTGAGATCCGAAAAAGTGTAAAATAATATCTGAGAGAACCTCTTTAGTCATGTTTGAATAAGGTATTCCTTTTTCGTAAATAATCTATCTCAGTCTGGAAAAGGGTTAAACTTATACTGAGTAGATATCAATTCATTTACTTTTACGATCTCGAAAAGACAAGTGCTCGGAAATCTTTTCAGATTATCGAAGTCTGAAAAGAGCTAAAAGAAAACTCCAGGGGTTCCTTTTTCGCTATTATAGAAGCTCGAAAAAGAGATAAAAGTGCACTCCAAGTCCTTCTTCGTTTTTAACAAAGCTCAAAAAATAAGGATAAAGGTATGCTTTGTGGTCAAATCATTCTTTAAATAAATCTGCACGACCAATATGTTCATCAGTTATAAAACTTGTTCAGAACAACATTAAATGGATTAAAAATACCCATTTCATGATAAAAATATAATAAAACCATAGTCACAGTAAAAAATATTCGTTGCAAATAATTAGATGACTAATAAAAAGAGTTTTACTATTCATTTTTAGCATTCAATAGTTACCATTTGCATTTTGGAACTCTGAACCTATTTTTTTCCCCAAAACTTCAGCTGCTGACTGCGCTCGATTCTATGGATAGTTTTCATCACCGCTTGATCTAGGTTAGTGCCATGAAACCTATCATTCTTTCAGTAGTCAAATCATTTCCTTTCAATGAAAAATTTTAGGGTTTCTATCCCCTTAGGGTAAATTTTTCTTCTAAAGAGGGAAACGCACCCATGAGCATCGAGAAGTGCATTGTAGAGCACCTAAATTGAAGTCTAGCTACATATGCAATGCATTTTTCCTTGTTCAAGACTACATTAGGTGCAATCTCCATTATTTATTATTGCACTATGCTCAAAATTTGTCTAATTTTTTGCATTAAAAGGAGTTTAATGAGTCTTATGGTTATGTTTTAGGATTTGATTGGAGTATAATAACGATTACATGGAGAGAAAGAGAGCATGAAGAACAAAATATGGTTGCCCTAAATTATCGGGGTACAGTAAGATCCCTAACAGATTGTAGGTTGTTAAAGTACTTCCACTTATCAGGGATGAGGCAACAAATAGAACTCTTGGAGTTCCTAGTTCTAGCATGGGATCCGGCTATCGAGGAATTTCACATTAGGAACAAAGTGGTTCCCATTACTGTGGAGGATGTATATTTTATCACCAGTTTATTGAGGAGAGGCTTGCCCATTTCCCTCTCAGGGTCTGCTCTTGGAGGAGAGACAGTGAGAGACTATTTTTTACATTATTGCTATCAAGGGATAGAGCCAAGCAAAGATGGGAAGATAAACATCTGCGAGGTTCGAAATTTTCCTTTGGGAACCATTCTTTTCATGATCACAAAACTTTCCGGTGTCGTTACACTACATGTAGAGAATTAGTCATATATGCATTATGCGCTAGAGTGCATGGAGTGAATAGTCTTCAACTGGTCTGAATTTTTACTTTCCCAAATGAAGGAACAACTAAAAAAAGAAAATGGTGGAAGGAAGAAAAAATCCAGTTATGGTTCGATCCTCATTTCATTTGCCTCAGAGCGGATTCCATTGATGCAGCCTCATCATGTGATGCTAGGTTTAGCTAACCCTAGAGATCGAAGGATGCAGATATGGGTAGAACTAATGGGTAGGAATGCGGGCTAATTGACCATTGTGTTCTCAACTACATTCCTCGCCTGGTTCAGGTGACAGGTTGTCTCCATTGATGAGTATGCATACGTGGGCATAGATTTCCAAGATCCAGTCTTAGCCTTACCAGAAGGTGCTCAATGGGGTGCAATATGTAAGAATGTTTTGACCATGTTTTTGATTTTCCTAAGGTTTATATAATGTTTTTGTATTTTTTGATTTTTTTCCCAAGACTAAACTAAAGTTTTGATGTAATGCATATGTTGGTCGAGTTCACTAGGTGGAGGAACTAGAGCATGGATCAGATGAGCCAGTATAGAGGGTTGTCAGGAGAGCAGTCCTTCAGGAAATAGACATGGCTGAGACTTTGACTGAGCTTAGGCAGCACATAGCAGGTTTGACCTTTGAGATTTTCAATTTCTCGATCAAAGAGTTACCCATGCGACTACAGTGCCACACTATAGGCATTCCTAACCATTGGATGCGGTTGCTACGTAGGATAGCTATATCTATAGCATGTTACCATGACCATCACTAGTTTTACTTTCGACATGTTGCATATATTTTGAGGTCAAATGACCAATGTGTCTTGGGCACAAATTTTTGTAAAAACCTATAACTATCTATCTATTTGATTTCAGTGTTTTCCTATGTTTATTATGTAATCCTATTCAATTATGTGAATTTTCTCTTTACATGTGGTGCAAATTTCTGTCTAAAACTTGATTAGCTAAAGAATCAATCAATGTGTTCAAATTTTTGGAAATGTATTGATATTGAATAAAATCAAAGTGACTTTCCAAAAGTAAAAATCTTAGGAACAAACAATGTAGTGTTGGATTTCTAACATTATAAACACTAGTAAGTTGTAATACCACAAGTTGTGAGTCTAACTTTATAATGATGTGGTTAATATCAAATGAAATGGAATCAGAGAGAAGTTCGATCAATGGGCTATACTTAGCAATATTTTTTGTTGATATACCAATACAAATCCCTTGAAAACTCACTAACTCAACGTTCAGAGAAAAAATGGCCCACGATGCAGAGGATAGATTCTGCATATTATGACTAGCACCATCAACATATCCAACGAATGGTTCCAAAGATTCATACATCTGCGATGAAATGTAAAGTGGATTAATAACATCAAGAAAACTCTGAAAACAAAATAATATAGTGAATTCAAATCAGCACCATATATATACAATATAATACAAAAAATTACTACAATCATGATTAAGCATAGTAATATTTCAAATACAACCCATTTCGGGGCTGCGGAAACAAAATTCCATCAAAATCCACCAACTTGTATGCACCTTTAGCAAGAACTGTTTTGACAATATAGGGGCCATGCCATAATGGCCCAAATTTCCCTGTACCTATTACATCAACTTCTTGATCATAAATAAGGACCAAGTCACCCTGTGAGAAAATGTGAGGCTGAATTTTTTTTCCATATTGCACATTTATACATATCTTATGCGCTTCATTGGCCAATTTGGCTTCACGACGCGTTTCATCAAGATGGATGAGGTGAAAAAGTCGTGTTTATTCTTCTGAGGTGTCAGGTAACAAGTTGATTGCGAGTTTTAACAACGGTATTTCACATTGGATAGGAAATATAGCTTTTAGACCATACACCAATTGAAAAGGAGTAAATCTAGTTGTGTTTCTCACCAAGGTTCTATACGCTCACAAGGTCGAGTACAGGATAAAATGCTAGTTTCTTTTACGAACTCCTATTATTCATAAAAGCATACATTTAAGAATTTTGTTGATATCTTTGACCTGTCCATTTGATTGTGGATAATAAGGAGTATAATTATCATGTGACAATCCTAAATTGGTAGTCAATTCACTCATCATGTGGTTGCGAAAATTCTTCCCATGATTTGTAACTATAGCCCGTGGGACCCCAAACCGTGCAATAACATGATTAAAGAAAAACAATGCAGCTGTTTGTCTTGTGTTTTTGAATGTAGGCATCGCTTCGGCCCATTTGGTAAAGTAGTCTACTGCGATAATAATATAACCATGCCCCCAGGATGAACTGTTACAGGTCATGAATTCAATGCCCCATTTTGAAATGGTCTCACAGAGACAACATGATGCATTGGTGCTGGCGGTTTGCAGATTTTATGATAAAAAATTTGCCACGCATGACAACTTCTAACTGCGAGGATGCAGTCGTGAAATATGGTAAGCCAAAAGTATCTAGCATGGAGTATCTTATGCGCGGTATCATATCCAGATAAATTTCCACCACAAGCCCCATCATGACAATCATTTAAAACCTTTTTGGCCTCCTCATGAGTGAGGCACCTTCTTAAAATAGTATAAACACTACGATGATAAAGTGTATCGCCGACGATCAGATAATATTTGGCTTGGTATCAAATACATCATTGTTGACAGTGAGAGGTATCAGGCTGAAAAGTTTGGGTTTGGAGATAAACGATAAAATCTCCATACCAAGGATTAGATGATCCTATTAGAAACAGAGACCTTTCAGGAATTGATGGTTCTGACGTAGTGGAAGTTCTATGAGAGGGAAGGTCACAGAGAAGCTCTGCCAAAACTAAAGACTTCTTTGACTTGGATTTGATGAATTCCAAATCAAATTCCTGTAAAATTACAATCCATTTTGAATACTTTCCCCCCAACAATTGACGTGATAAGATGTAAGTCATGGGGTTGCCATCTGAAACAACAATGGTCTTTTGGAATAGGATATAGTGGCGAAACCTTTGGACATCTTGAACAACTTCCAAGGCAAGCTTTACTACGTACGAATACTTGACTTCCATATCATTGAGATTAAAACTCAAATAATATATTGGATGTTCTATCTCATTTTATACTTGGACCAATACCATAGCAATGGTCGTATCAGCTGCAGAAATATATAAGAAATAATCGTTCTGATAATTTGGGGGATACATTCGTGACGACTAGACAAGAGTATCCTTGACAGCATCAAAAGAAGCTTGTACAACTTGGTCCCAATGGAAAGGAACCCCCATTTTCAAGATTTGAGTAAATCCTTTAGCCATTTCGGCATAGTTGGGTATGAACCTCCTTAGGAAGTTAACCTTGAAGTTTCTGTATCTGAAGTAAATTTTACGGCGCAGGAAAATCAAGAATGGCCTGGACCTTCAATGGGTCTATTCGAATTCCTTACTTTGAGAATACGAATCCAAGAAAATGACCAAACCCAACATAAAGCACACATTTATGATGATTGAGGCGTATTTTGTAGTGTCGGCATCATAAAAATATGGCTCTCAAATGCATCGGGTGATCATTCTAATATCATGAATATACAGGTAAATCACCTAGATAGGGTTGAACAATATGTTTGTTGTCATTGAAAGTATAATCCATTGCTCTATGAAAACAAGCTCCAACATTCTTTAAACCGAAAGGTAGTTTCCTATAAGAAAATTCACCCTAGGGACAAATGAATGTTGTCTTATGTTGATCCTCTGGGTGGATATTGATTTGATTGTAGCCGGAAAAGCCATCCATCAACGAAAAAATTTCACATCTAGCATAATCATCAATAATCTGGTCAATAAAGGGAGTAGGATAATCGACACACACTATGATAGTTCCTTATTTTTTCATGACAGGAATGTTGTCGGAAACCCACTCAGCTAGTAGAGTAGGGTATATGAAACCATCACAGAAAAGTTTTTTGACTTCTACTTTAATGGCTGTTAGTATGAATCTTGATTCGAAGTGTACAAAAAAATACCAATTTAGCTATGCATAACTTATAGCCCTAATAGTAGAAATGAATGCTAATATCTTCAGATCTGCAATTATATGATCAAGATAAATGCTGCAAAAATCTAGATCTATGCATTAGAAGACATTAAATAGTAGAAAAATAAGATTTACTCCATAGATCCAATAGACAAGACAAGAATATATCCAATGAATATTTTTATTAATGGCACCTACGAGGAAAACACAAGAGGGTGTTCCCTGTTCTCCTCAATGGGATGGGTTCTTGTGAGTCCTCAACACTTCAGATTTAGAACTTCTCTCTCTTGATGGTGTAGAAAACCGAGACAAAAATAGAAAAGTATCGCTATGATTATGGATCAATAGTCAGACCAAGTGTTGAGATCCAGAGTGATATTTAGGCAACAAAAGGTTACAAATGAATGGGAAAACCCTTCTATTTACAACAAAATATTGAGTTATTCTAGATCTTGGTGCTTAATTAAAATATTATGAATAGGGAAAATTTTAAGAACCCCCCTAAATTTACATGTATAATAAATGGGCGAATCCCCATGATACATAGGAAAAATGGAAGGCGATTTTATTAATAATATAATATGTATATATAATTTTTTTGGCGAATCTCTCACGATATTATATTATCTTGTAAAATCATGGCGAATCACCAGTACAAATGGTGAATCACTAGTACAAAATGGTGAATCGTTGTCTAGTGGAGTTCGGGGTGTTAGTTCCAATAAAGATATGGTAGTTGAACCAGGAGATGAAGGAAGTGAACCACTGAGACCAAACATGGCACATGGTGACTCGTGAGGGAAGTAGTTCTCGTGCAATTTGGAAAACGTGTTCTTCTAGTTCTCCTAAGTGTAGTGTTGTTGCTCATGCTACTACTAGCACTGATATTGAGGTTGGAGAGGAGTTTGAGGAGTCCTCGGAATCTAAGCCAAATGATGTTTATGTAGCTCCTGGTGATTATCCCATGTGTAGTAGTGGTGATGAGTTTGATTAGTGATCATGAAGGCAGAAGAATATTCAAATTTAAACAGACCCATAACAAAAATCCATGAAGAGAAAACTCTAGCAAAAATATTGTCTTGCAAATCTAGATTTTATAGAATTATTAGAACTCCCTACTGGTTTGAAAATAGATCCATGAGATGAAGAATATGGTAAAAAAATGGGGACCAATATGTTTTATGGGAAGGAAAACTATTCCTGTTCAAATTCTTTCAGATGCAGAGACTTGATAGTTTTCAGTGAAGGAAGTATTTCTGAGCTTAGGGATTTCTCAGAACCTTTTTTAGAGAGAGAACTACAATGTATGAAGTTATATTATAATTTTATAGGTTATATGCATTGTAGATTTGGATGTTAGAAGTGGAAGAAAACACTTCAAATATTGGCAAAATATATCACTACAAAGTTTTGCATTGTACAAAGTTTTGCACTGTACAAAGGTTTTATCTAATATGCAGGCAACAGAGGCTTCCTTATATGACTTCAACAATATTATCATTTGAAACAATAGATTTTATAGTATGTTGAATAAAAATATTTGATGCTGTAAATTCATCCAGTAAGGGCACAATTTGACTTGTCGACTTTTCCACCCACAACAGACTCAAATGGAGGAGCCTTAGAATAACTCCCATCAACCCACACAATAGTATGATCACCTCCCTACTTTGTAGAGCTCACACACAAAAGCAATAAGTTACAGGAAGAGAGCAGCGCCACCTCAGTATGCAGATTCATGAGATCTTGAGGAGATCTCTTACTTCTACCCATGAGACCCTTGCAATAGTATCTCCGTCCAGGCCCTTTTTACAATCACATAAGATACCCTCCTTCCCACTGATCCAGGTCTCTGCAAAGATCATCCTATATGCACAAGATCAGATATTCCAATTTATCCAAAGTTATCCATCAGGGGATTATTCACTTTAGCTTCAGATGGTAGGAGATGAGTGATTTTGAAGCCTGGAAGATGTTTGAAACAGTAGAGTGTGAACTAGTAAAGCTAAAAACCTAGATAGTATGAACTGAAGAAAGCCAAATTGTGTATTATAATAACCTCTCCATCTAAAGGTTTTAATAGGATTATTGTTGGATGCATCAATCCGGACACTGAACAAAAATGCAGTTTGCAAACTGTCCTAACTTCCAACCTTAATCATTGACTCAGTTAGTCTTGTTTATCTTTGTAAATCTCCGAAATGTCTATGCTAACTTTTATTAAAATTCACTTCAGTAATAGGCAATGTAAAAAAGGCAATGCCTGTGCTAATCTATAACTCAAGAATAAGAGAGAATCCAATGAAGAGTACATTTATATCAACTTAAATATGTATCACCAAACACATGTTTCTTTTAGCAGACGTATGCATGTTTAGATACTTTTTTCATAAATTAAGGAAAATTCAACCTCATATAAACTTTCATGAGTCTTGAACATTGGTTGATCTACATTCAACATTAGGCCAACAGGACGAGACCTGAAAAATTCTCCCAGAACAAACTTGTCAGTTTTGCTACTTGCCCCATTTACTAGACAGGACCCTTAAAGAGGTTAGAAATCTTGTTGATTTGTATCAATCTTAAAATTTCCTCACCAAGATATTATTGCCACAGGTTTTAAACTGGTTAAAATTCTCACCAGTCATTACATATTCTGGAGCAACATAACCATATGTTCCCATAACTCGAGTTGAAACATGGGTGGTCTCCCTCAGGGCCATCTTTTGCTAGTCCAAAATCAGACAGCTTGGCATTGTATTTCTGCACCAAGTACATATCTCACCATAAAGACTTAAGAGAATCCAAAGTGTAACACCGAGTCATCTCATAATTTTGAAGTTGTAGGTACAAACTGAATCCAGCAAAATATTGCATGTTTTAAAATCCCGATAAATCACTGGTCTTTCAGCCCCTCCATGAAGAAATGCTAGACCTTTTGCTGCACCCAATGCAATTTTCATCTTGGTAGACCAGGGGAGTGGCAGGGACCCTTCTGCATGCATAAGGGAAGTACCATTGGACATCAAATATCTAAATATATTTTTCAAAATAAAAATTTACAAATTGGGATTAAGACTCTCTACAAGGACAAAGAATAATTATGTAGCTACTCATTGCCAAAAAATGTGAAAGCCCCACGACACTGATGCTCAAAAATGAGATTTAACCAAGGGAGGCACATATTTCCTTATGTCCAACAGAAGTTGACAAATCCAGACTGAGGATCCCAAAATTTCATGAAAGAAAAACAGATCATAAAGTATTCAATAAAGCAACATAGAGTTTGTTTTGGGTAACATCATCAGCATATAGTATGCTCTTCAACCAAGATGACTTAAAAATTCCATATCAGCGAGTGAATTTTTCTGCATAGAAATATTCTAAGAATACATTTCAACAAATCCTCACCAAAAATGGATTTTTGTTCAAAAATATACCCCACCATCTAATCACAGAACATCACAAAGCATAAACAAACATTAAAATTTAATACCTAACAATATTGAGTGTTCCGTCAAATTTGAAAATCATACATGTTATGCAAAATGAATTTGATGCCTTGGACACAAAGACCAGCTTTTATCATATGCTTGCCATAAAAGTTAGATCCATTCAAATGTGGCAAAATTTTTGAATTCTTCACTGCTTTGAAACTTGTAGTTGAGTGTCTTTATCATTTATGTTGAATGGGTAGATCTAGTCATTGTTTTATCCTTGTGACTTATGTAAATAAAATCCTTACACCAACAAATTGCATTTTATATAATCCAATGGAGCCTTTAAGTATCATTTTAAGAAATACGTTGTAGTATCATGTAAGTGCCTACATACTTGTCTACTTCATTGCTTCTAGATACAGATCATATGCTAAAAAACAATTAATATCATCCTATATTTTGTAAATATGAGTTCATGCCTCTGACATTCAAATAACAGATTAAATTTGTGGATTCAGATGCCTCAGTTTCCAACGTTCAAGTAAAAAAAATTCAGGTTCCTATGGTGATTATCTAAGTGGTTGTTTGGAGACAGATCTGATATATATGGCTGAAAAGTATGAATGGACTTAAACATATATTTCTTGACATATTGACAAACAACCTCAACAATATTATAGAATTCGTATTACATGAAATTCTCAACAAACATATGTTCTTTAGGATGAATGTGGAAATATATTAAACACTCATTTGATCTCTTAGCATATAATGAATGTCTAAGCATATATTTTTTCATTTAGAGGTGACAAACATGTTTGGTCTCTCAATAAAAATCTTGGCACACCTATAATATCTTCATGATGTAATGGGTGTGGTGTCTTTGTGACTATAGTGAATGTAACTCTTGGGACAATATCTTTACCTTCTCTCAAACTGTCTTATAATGGTAGTATTAGAATGTGTATGAAGGACAAAACTCAGATTCATGTGATGACTATCTCGACACCCATGTGTCTTATAGGCCACGCTTTCACGGTTTGTATTCGTAAGGAGTTATGATCATTGATAGTGGCAAAATTTGGACTTGCAGAACATGGTGGGAAAGAACAGGTCTTCAAAGTAGGTTCCACAGAAGAAAGCGTGGAAGCTTTCTAGTTCAGAGGGAGTAGTTGCAGCAGTGGAGAACTTGGCATTGTTGGAGACAAATCTAGGTGGATGAAGTTCTTCTAGGAACACCTTCCTTGCTAAGAGGGAGTGTTGAAATTTGTAGCGAGAATGGGTTCCTTGTTTTGTGCCTTAATTCAAGGAACCTCAACGAGTTTCTCCTTGAGCATGCACAAGTTCCTATGAGTTAGGAGCTAATTCCTAAAAAGTAGGATGAGTTCCTAAAATTTAGGGCAAATTCCTAAAATTTAGGAAGTGTTCATGAAGCAGTTAATTGGTGTGTCAAAGTGGAAGGCTGAGTTATCAATCTTCTAGTGTGAGTTAATTGAGGAAAAGAACTTGTGGTTGAGTCTCAAGAGATAGGAGGAGTTACATGAGTGGTTAACTCACGCTAACTCAAACAATCACAAAAGCAAACTCCTTAATTAGAAACTCACCAAATTTGGCCATTCGAATTGCTTTAAGAGGAGGAGCAAAGACACACTGTTAGTCATTTTTTTGTGAGCATGGGCTGGTGAAACAAAGAAATAGGAGTACACACAAGGTTGTGTGCGAGCTTGTGAGGAAGAGAGTGCAAGAGAAACTTGTGCACAAAATTATTGTGAGGAAGAGTTCCCTTGGGTGGTGCGCATCGAAATAGGAGGAAATTCCTATTTATAGGAGCACCTATTGCGCAAGCATTTAGGGAGAAGATCAGGCTACAAAAACTGTGTTTTTCAAGCCTACGAAAGGCAGAGAGAAGGGTGTATTCTCTATTGAAAACGGAGTTGTATTGTAAGATATCAGAGGGTTTTCCCAGTTGGGTTCCCTAGAAATTTTGTGTCTTGAATTGTGTGAATTATGTTTATTTATGTTCCTATTCTGCTGCAAAGTTTAGTAGAGAAATTTTGTGTTTATATGAGAAGAAATTATATTTCAGATAGCTCATATTAGCAGATTAGAATTTTTTGGATTTTCTACACTTATAAATTGTTAAGAAACTTTGTATCTTGGTGAAAATAAATTTGGTTTCAGTTTTTAGTTGCCTTTTTTTCAGTAATTCATCTAAGTAGTTGCAGAGTTTCAAGAAAAAATAGTTTAGCCCATGGTTTTGTAATTACCTAATCCAAGGTAGTAAATGGATTGGCAGTCTAAGCATGTCACAGAATATATATATATATATATATATATATATATATATATATATATATATAGATATGTTGTAATATTGTAAAGATGAATATAATGATAAATCTTTCTGGTTTACCCGGTTTGGGTTTCCAAGTAAAATTGTGTGTGTTAATGTGATATTACAAATTGAAAAAAAAATGGCTCTATTTTGCAACCATTTTTGGTGGTTTTCAGCACACATTTTTTGTTTTTAGTGGCATTGTGGCACGTGATGGTTTAGCCCATGGTTTTGTAATTCCCTAATCCAGTGTATGGATTGGCAGTTTATGGATGCCGCAATATATATATATATATATATATATATATATATATATATATATATATATATATATATATATATATATATATAAATATGAACATACTAAAAAATAATTATGGTTTTCCCAGTTTGGATTTCCAAGTAAAATCTTTGTGTTGATGTGTATGTTTTTGGTTGCATCTTTTTTGTTTGATAATAATCTGTTTGCAACAATTAATTGTACAGAGTTAAAACCTACAAATAAAAGACAAACCCATGATGCCATTAGTGTAGCATAGGAAGGCCTACACTCTATCAGAACCAAGGATTTACAATCTATGATAATTAAATTGGATTTATTTGAGGTGTACGACAGAGCTAATTGGACGTATTGAAAACTCATGTTAATGCATGTCAGACACAACCTTCAGGTGGTTAACTGGATAATGGGATGTGTTACTTACGCATCCTTCTCTCTTCTGTTCAATGTTTGTGCCACCAAGTTCTTCACACCTACAAGACATCTGAGACAGTGATGCACCTTGTCCCCCATCTTGTTCCTTCTAAGTTCTTATAGCTGAGGGATTAAGAAAAGAAATTTAGGTAGCCAGAAGAACGGGAGCATGGGGATAAAAAAGGCAGGAATTTTTATTTGACTCGCTTATTATTAGTTGATGATGTGTTATTTCATTATGATGGATCTCTAGGGATGTGAAAAGACTGAAAGAGATAATTGATATCTACAGTATTGCAACAGGGACAGAGGTGAACTTGCTAAAACATACCATGCCTTTAATGAGTTAGGGGAGGGGCATGAAAGAATGTTTCAACATATTTTCCCTTTTCAAAAGAATGAAAGGAAGAAAGATTAGTAAAATTAGTTGCTTGAATAAATCCCAGTATATTGGCATACCTTGGCATAAATCCCAGTAGAATTTCTTGAAATTTTCAGGAAAGAGTATTTAGATTTCTATTGGCCAGCGAAAAAGAAAAGGATAGAACACCACACGTTAAATGAACTCACATAGAAAAACCAAAGGAGCAAGGAGAATAGGGATTATAACATATACATTACTTTGGGAAAGCCCTTGCAGCAAGAAGTATGTGGAGATTAATTTCTGAGTAGTTTGTGAAAGCAAGTCAATATCCAAGCACATGTAGAGCCTCAAGAATCCAAACGAATATTTTACTAATGTTTCTATTGTCTGGAAGGCACTAGTGGTAGCTTTCCCTCTTATAGGCAACTTGCTAGCACAGAGAATTGGCAATGGGGAACAAGTAAGATTCCGTGCATATCCTTAGGTCAGATGTGCGAACTCATAGATGTATAAAGTCTCACAAGTGGCAGCTCCTGTGACCACCAACATATGACAGCAGGTATGGATAAGAGACAACTAATTCGGACTGGAAGGGAACAATGCTGACCAATGGAATGCGTACCTGGAGGTATTAATTAGAATTCATGTGAAGATTAAAAATGAAGCAGATCAATTAGAATGGAAAAATAATCCCACACTAGGAGCACATACAACCAAGCTAGGCTACAAAGCAATGTTTTACAATGAGATATAGAATGAACAGAGCTAGTGGTGAAAAACACTATGGAAAGTAAGGCCAGAACATTCATATGGCTGGCACTAAGAAATAAGCCTCTAACTTGAGAAATACTCCCAAAAAGCAGGCATGGACCTAGGTGGTGTATCCCTGCAAACAGGGCAAAGAAATATCAACCATTTTCTGGTAAGATGCCCTTATACTAAATGTGTTTGGCATGATATGGAAGAGCTTGCAGGTCTAAAAGTGATATGGTAAAAAGGACCTGTAGAAAAATGTCTAAACAAGTTTCAAAGCCCTTAGATAATTTCCACTGTTGACTGCCTGGGGCATTTAGCTCTCAAGAAATTTAGCAATATTCAATGAAACCATCATCCCTTCATTCAAATGTTCCATTCAAATCTAATCAATTTATGGTAGGCTTAAAAAACTAGTCAGAATTAAAATCCCAAGACAGATAACAGGAGTGATAATAGACAAAAATGTTTCTTGGGGATTCTTCAATGGAGAAAAGCAAGGTGTGCCACCTAAATGTGGAGCTGGGAGAATTCTTTTTCTCGGAGAAACATACTACATGAAGTTCAGAGAACGTTTGGGACATGGTACAAACAATGAGGCTCAAATAGAGAAGCATAAAATGGTACAAAGACAAATGATGCTCAAAGAGACAATCACTGCATTCTTATTCATTATTATTATTCAAAACATTCTCTGTATCTGTGAAAAATGAGAAATCGTGACAACATTAGCCTGAATGGCACTGGATAATTTAGTTAAACCAGAAAAATTTAGTGTCACCCAATCAATATCCATTGTCTTAGAATTTTTTCAACATCTCCTGCAGATATTTTGCGTATTCCACACTATCTTAAGCATTTCAATTTAGGATCATCCTTGTCATCTTTAATGGCTAAAGATGGACCATGCAATATTTTCAATAGATGCTTTACATCAGCAGATGGCATGGCTAGCAACCTTAATGAATCACTTAGATGTGGGAAAAAAACTGTAGGGCGAACACAGAATGGCTTGAAGATGTGGAACAATGCATGCATATCAGCCTCAAACTGGCGAACACCATAATTTGAAAATTTAGCATTGCTCAAAATGATATTAGTAAAAATAAATTGATCTAAACTGTTGGCCAAGCTTCACCAGAGATCCATAACATCAACATCATTGAGAACCTGTTTCACGTTCTTTAGTTGAACTTGCAGCACATCTAATGCATCAACCAAGGGTAACGATATAGAAACTTCAGAACCATCTCCATTGGCAATCCCATCAACTGTCTTGATCTCTTCTGCTGATTCTTTAACTTTTTCCTGCCATTGTTTCTTGTTTCGTACATATTCACGGCAACGAGCATGAAATCCTCTTAAAATAACTGTCATGAACTTTGCAAGCCATTCTGTTTGAAATTGATTGAAGTTTTCAATTTCTTTATAAAAAACAGAGCCATTCAGGTCAACGATGTTTCCTAATTTTTTTTCTGAATGCACACCTGCCATTATGTCTGTTCCAGTTTCTTCCATCCTTTTTGACTTTTGGGCAAGCTGAAGCTCCAAAAATAATATATCCTCACACCATTCCTTCACAGTGTACTCACAGTACCGAGCAGCATTGATGGAGATGGAAACTTTTTCCATAGCCTCATCATCTGCCAAAGCAGTCAAAGCTTTAGCTTCTTGACACCGCTGAAGCAGGAAATCAAGATACACTGCCAAAATTGGAGCCGCACCAGATCCGACAAAGTTAAAGCGCAGAAAAGCATCTGGCAAAGTACGACAACGATTTACCACAACCCATGTAGTCACAATTACGGATTCTGCCCTTGAGGGAGCCTTATAATCCTCCCGTGTTGAGAACACAAAATTTGTATGAGAATTTTCTAAAGTCAACTGACTATTAAAGGTGGACAAAAAATCTGTTTTTGTATTGGTTGTCCAGGATCTCTGTGTTTCAAGCTCCCCTTTTAGTTTTTCTTGTGCGTCCTTCAGCTATGTTTTAGCCCAAATTTCTAGCCAATCAGGCCAATCAAAAAACACAGACATACATGATATCCTGAGTTCAAAAATATTCACAGAGACCCCTAAAGTTTCTGTATTTTCCTTACCAGACAGTCCAATTCCTGACCTTACCACAAGCACTTGCATTTTCCTATCAAATGCAATGATAAGGTCAATGAGGTGAAGCCAAGAATGCCTAGCCTACATAGATGCTTTTTCCACCAAACTTATAACAAGGTCAGGAAATACTCATCTGGCAAGATATGTTGAAATCATAGATACCATTGCTGAAACCCACTCTTCTCTTGCACTATATCATACAAGCCTTTCCTTATCCAGAAGGGGCTATAAAGCATTATCTACAGTATCAACAAGTTCTTGGGTAACTCTATATCCCAGTGCAAAGATAAATTCAGGCTTTGCAGTCCACTTTGAAAAATGATATTCTACCCTTGACGCAATTTGTGAAACCAATTCCTCAATACTCGAAAGAGTTTCATGAAAACCTAATTTATTTTTAATTGCCTCAGATTTTCCCATAGAAGAGTCCTCATAATTAAACTGATCAAGTTCACGTGATTTTTGGTGCAAAAGGACTGATTATAGAGTAGATAAGGCTAAAAAACTCTCACTGTATTGTTCCTTCACATTTCTATGCATTTCAAACAGTGGGTTTGAGATTTTTGGGGTTCCACCTTGATCATTAACTCCAACATTTGTTGCCAGAGATGGTGGCCATCCAAGAGAAGTTAAGAGTGTGTGATAATCTGCAATAACAAGAGGCCTAAGGACAACTACTGCACGATCTACCCTAACATCAACAGCTGTAACAAGGCGGCTCCACTGCGGCCTGGATTTTGCAACTATAGCTAAAACATCTTCAATATCCTTAAGAGACCTTATTGCCATCAAATGTTTCTCTTCATGCCCTGTAACAACCTACCAAAAAAAACCATTTGTTGGTAAGATGCCCTTATAATAAATGTGTTTGGCATGAGATGGAAGAGCTTGCAGGTCTAAAAGTGATATGGTAAAAAGGACCTGTAGAAAAATTTATAAACATGTACGGTACTCTGATAACCAATAAATAAACATGTAGATTTCAATCAATTCTATGGTCATTATTGGTATGTTACAACACCATTTAAACAGCAGAACACACGTAGTCTCAAGGGGAAAATCATTACAGCAAAATCCCCAACAAAATGAGGCAGCTTTTAAGACCATCACTCACCTCAGAATCAAAAGCTTTGAGAATTTTTCGAGCAGAATGCTTTCTAGAATTTGCAGCCATGGCACCTGAGACAGCATCCTCAAGATCTCCAACTAAACCTTCCAGCTTCAATGTAGTCTCTACAACAACTCATCTTTAAAATCACCATAATCAAAAGGACCAGAAATTTGTGGGGCAGTGGCACTCAAGAAGATCAAATAAGTGGCAGTGTAAGCCCTAAAACGTTGGAGAAAACAGGGGAAACAATGGGAACAAAATAAAGGAAAACACAAATTTGTGGTAACTGATCATGTAATTTCCTTGTATTGTTGCCAATAAGTGAATTAACAGAATATTGTGAAAGGACTCCGAATACAAACCTGCATAGATCCTAACTTTCTCAACTCGAGCTACCTCTCTTGCAAGTGCTAGCAGCTCTTCAACCAGTGTTTGTTCGTTTCTGCCAAAAGGTTTGGACCTCTTCCCCTCTGTAACAAAAGATGGAAATGTACCCACCTCATATCATGAAAAAAGTCTATGAATAATTGTTTCAGATGAAGAAAACCCAGCCCCTACAGAAAAACACACTATTAAAGAGTTTTGGGGAGGGGGGTGCGCGGGGGATTGGAACTCTACCTGAAATTTTATGAGATAAATCGGTGCGCATTTCGAGGGCGAGATGTCGAAGCAAATATCCAATGTTTTGAGAACAACGAGTCCATTCCAAAATTGTGTGTGCAATCTTGGCATGGACATCCTGGAGAGATTCATCTATTTTCCGACATTCATCGGTCAACTTAGAAGCCAGATCAAGAGCCTTTTCTAAATCATCGTTGGCATCAGCTCAGAAATCCTCCATGCAGTGCTAGGCTTCTCAGGTCTTCCAATTGAAACCTTCAGATTCAGCTGCTCAGACATGTAAGGAATCCGATAATTCGGAAAGTAATAAAACCTAGAACTCTAAACTTCACAAGCCTCGATGAACCTACATACCGTTTTTCCTGTCATCACTGACATCTCGCGTTTCATTTTTTAGAGGAATTTGTCTTCTTCTAAATGTCGGTTCTGCTGTAAAAGATTTAAGGTTTCAGTTCTTTGAGATTCAAACTTCTTTAGTAAAGCACTCCAGAATTATTTAGAACAGCAACCTGATGGGGTGAATCAGTCTAACCCCTCCCTCCGACCCTGTAAATCCAGGCGAATGCCATGGAAATCTGCTCCAATTAAAAAAAATCGGGGGCGAATTTCATGTTTCCAGTTTTATGCGCCCTTTTTTTTGTGGGCTAATATTTAATAATTAATTATTTTTAAAATATTTATTGGGCTAACTTTATTAAACTATAGAAAATGGGTTTTATCTAAAAAATTCACCCTAAAATCCCCTAAAATTCGCCTTTGGGCTAAAATTCGCCCCTAAAATTTTCCCTGATTATGAACCAAATCTAGTCCAACTTTTATGGAATATTTTATTATAATTGTTGGAGGGAAAAGGAATTTTACTTGAGTCAAATCCCCTTATTTATAAATAATAAATAAATAAATGATTTATTTATCATTTTAAGGATGTGATTAAGTAATAATAAATAATTAAATGATTTATTTATCATTTTAAGGATATGGTTGAGTAATAATCAAATAAATAATGATTTATTTAATTATTTAAGGGTGAATTAGTCATATTTAACCAATAATATTATTTAAATAAGATTTAAACAATTATTCTTAGAAAATAATAAGAGAAATAATGATTTATCTAATTAATTTCCTTGTTTTGGGCTAAATATAACCAAAAATATTAATTAAACTACTTTCTAACTAATTGTTTCTTGAGGAAAATCAAACAAATTATTTATTTAATATTTCCTTATGGGATTTCCTTTTTAGACCATAAACAACTTAATAAATGTAATTTACTAAGTTATTTTCATAGTGAAAGCAATTTTACTTGGAGTAAAATTGGTCTTACATGATGTACTTGGGTCCATCTAATGATAATAGGTTTAGATGACAAAAAAATGGTGTAACAGATTTCCCCCTAGTGTGCAAGCATTAGGAGCTAATCATATGACTGAAGTACATTGTAAGAACTCAATCACTAGACATTGAAGGGGAAGTCAAAGAGAGAGACGTATAAGGTAAACCAAAGTGCTGAAAGAAATAGACCCTGAGGAGGCGACTTGCAGGTGCGAAAAGTATTTTTGATGAGTGAGTACCTACTATAGGCAGCGGGGGAGGCATACCTATGCCCACCGAGGCAATAGTACAAACAATAAGGTGCCCAGAAAACCACAAAATTCAATAATGAAGCATATGATGGCCTAACCATGAGGCAGATAAATAACATGATAATGAATCCCACATACATATTGTGCCTGGGATAACAACCAATACTTTGTACAATAATATCTGAGTACATGAGATATAAATACAACCTATATGCCCCTGAAAACAGGAAATGGCTCTAAAAATCTGACTGAATACATGCAAACAAAAAGGCGCTGCAAGCAGCTGCGGCCGACATCATCAAATGTATGGAGTTGCATCGAAGGCTGTAATGAAGATGTCATTCGAGTGTGTGGGGGGCTACCTATAGGGCCACCCCCTCATGAGGACTGATACACCTCATACACACCCGGGAATCACCGATGTCAGCTACTACATCACTGAACCATCGAGTATATGGATCTCTATCATGCTCAATGGAGCTGGAGCTGAGAAAAAATCATGTCAAAGGGAAATAAGGAGTCCCTTTGCCTAATCCAAGGCACCGAACAAGAGTGGAAGCTGGAACCAAGGTACATCACCCTCTAGACCTGTCTTTTGGAGTGAATGAGCTGATGTCGACAGAAGGAGGTTCGCCATAGGTGAGGCAATAAGGGATCCTCAACTAAGGCACGAGAGAAAATAGTTGAGTGACTGACAGACTGACACCAATGATGATGATGAAATGGGGGGGACTAAGTATCAAACAGACAACTTCCCTTGTTAGAGCATAAATGGCATGGATGACCTGGCAGCGACTGACACAATATCATGAGGGATAGGGGACAGTGGGACTGAAGGTCATAATGTGTGACACAAGAGAGGAACCAAGCCATGAATAATGGAGGACTATGTCGAGATGTAAAGGGACTCAGGATAGACTCCATGGAAGCAATGATGACTCCACTCGGATGCTCTAAACAAGGGTGACTCGATGGTGCTGCCACATATGTAAAGGGTCCAATGGGGACCATAAAAGCGTGAGTACAAGATGGTAACTCACGACAAAATTCGACACGAGCGTGGAAAAGTATGGAGGCAACATGGTGCCCCTAGTACGAGTGTTGCAAGTCAATAAATTTGATTTTGAGGAAGGGTGAAGTGGCACTTCTTGGAAAAAATGTGTCCTGGTGAAGTATCAAATCAAAAAGCTAATAGATAGCCATTTGAGGGCTTGGTTAGATCTTTCCAATGGTATATACGGTTCGTCAAATTGAGCTACGTTTTGGTTGCAGTAAGCGAAAGAAAAATCAGGGGTTTTCTTTTAATAAGGCATTTTTCTTCCAGATTCACTTATTTTCCAGTGGAGCTGTGGTGAATGTCATGAGGAGAGGAGGCCTTAAATCTTGCGACAATTGTAGCGGATAAACCGACCGTTGGAATTTGAGATCTATCAGTTGTAGGTAAGAGGCCTAATCCTACTCCTTCATTTTAGTGGATTGAAAGTTTATTTTAGGTACCCAGAGCTCGTGAACAGGCCAGGCCGCACTTTTTGAGGTTTGTTTTGCCACCTGGGTAGCAGGTTCTGGGCAGAAGAATGCAACATGTCCCAGGAAATGACCTGAAAAGTGCGACCTATCAGAAAAAGGGGTTTTCGGTGCTATTTTTGGTTGAGATGTGGGATTTTTATGGTTGAGGGGCATAGGTTCCCCCAAGCATGTTGTGGACATGCCAAAATTTATTTAGAAAAAGGGAAATCTAAACACAGTTTAATGATGTGGTGTGCCATTTTTTTCGGTATGGTTTCACAGTTTGAGGAAGGAAATAGACGATTACCAATCTCTTTTGACACTATATATATGAATCAAATAGAATTTAAGTTTCTAGGTTGGCACACATGGTGCTAATGTCCCAAAGATAGTATTTGGGATAATGAACTAATGTTCTTCCAGAAAACCTATAGGTTGGTCAACCAAAATGTCTATGAGACTGGGTTGCTGATGAAAAATGAAGTAATGATGAGGGTTATCATCCCTAGAGTGATCTTGAAGTGATATGGGACTCTAGAGGTTCTTCTTAATGTGGTAGAATAATGGGACTAGAGTTGTCATGACTAGATTCACTAGGAGAGTGTTGAAGAACTGCTTCTCCTGGTCTCTCCAATATGAGTGCCCCTCTTACCCAAACATTGGGTGTCAATGTAATTGCCACATGGTGCATGTGGTTCGAATGCATAAGTTCAATGTAAGGGGGGTAGATAAAGTCAGGAGTGGTCACTGCTTCCATAATGTCGTCATCGTAATAAAAGATGGGGTGATTGATGGAAAAAATACCACCTAACGCGACGAAACAACCTTACTCCTCATCATCAGAGCAGAGGCTTGTATGCGCATCGTCACAAGGGGTAGCGGGAGAGTGAGTGGACCAAGGGTTCAGCAAAATGAGGATGCAATAGCCCTTCTGGAGAACATCTGTCATAGATGCGAGAGGCTTTTGACCAGTGTTTTGGAGTGTGGATGGCAAGACTTAGATGACCAGTACATAGAGCCATTTATTGGTTTACCCTTGGAATGGCGAGGGGTCATGCGATGCATGGAGGTGGTAAGACAGATTTTTCGTGATCTACGAGCTGCAGGGGCAGAGCCATTGGCTCAGGATCCTCCAGATAGTGATTAGTGTGTAGGGGCATGTGGTGCCCCCATTTTTTGAGTTTTTGGTAACATGCTATGGGCATGTCATATTTATCAAAGTTGATGAACTCTAAAACATTTTATACGACACATACTATGGATATGCATCATTTTGATATTTTTATGTTATTGTCTTGTGTTAAATTCCAATCCAGAATATGGTTTGCAATTCTATCTACATAGTGATTTTGTGCTCTAGGTACATGACTAAAAGTAATGATTTCAAATTCACGCATCAACAACTTCACTCATAAATATCTTCTGAAAAGGATAGGATTATGCACACGATAGACACCATTCAATTGCATGACAAGAAGCAAGGAATCTAAATGAACATGAAGATGGAGGATGCGATGTGAAAGGGCATCGGCTAATAAACATCGTATTGCATAATATTCGGCCTGATTATTGGTAGCAATACCAATGCATACACCGTTTGAAAGAAAAAACACCTGTAAAGGGGTAAAAATGGCCCAACCTACCAAGGCTAAATTCCGAGAGTAGCGACTTGCACCATCAGCAAAACTGATATAAGGTGTTGACGGGGGGTCCTTCTGAAAGGTGCCACAAGACAATAAATGGGAGGATAAAGAAAAATGCTGGCAACCTGAGCGCATAGTAGAAATCGAATGCACTCTGCGGAAGGGAGTGATCTGGGTAGCATGTCCACTTCCCACATGCCACCGGTGAGGGGAAGTGTGGGAGCTACTGGAGGCATAGCTTGAGCTCAGGCTACATAAGTCACCAAAGGTATGGATGATGGCATCCCGTTTATGGGTAGGAAAGATGAAGTCAGGGGTGGACGTAGCTTCCATGATGATGTTGTCACAACAAGAGGTGGAAATACAGGAGGAAGCGAGACCACATGATGCGGCGAGGCTACCTGAATCATCATTATGAGAAGAAAAACTCACATGCACATCATCACGGGAGATGACGTAAGAACAAGAAGATAAAGGATCTACTAATGTTGAGCCCGAGGTGTTTGCTGAAAGGGGATCAAGCGAAACGATAAGAGAAAATTAAGAGGGAGCTTCTGTGGAGGGTCTCAAGGATGATGAAAGTTAGAGGATGGTGGCCGCATGCTCCGTCATGTAGACATTAGGGGGGAATGTCAATAGGAGTGGGTAAATCCTCGGTCTAGCCTGCAGCATACTGTGCAAGTACAGGAGAAGCGGATTGGTTCTGTTCAAACTCGTATTCTCGAACTACCTCTAAAGAGGCATGTTAATGCGTAAGGCAGGGAAAATAATGAGAGTAATGTCCATCGAGACCACACAAAGCACAAGGGTGTTTGGTGTGAATAGTCTTGTTGTTCTTGGTAATGTTCAATGAAGAAGCAGAGGTTTCGGGGGCCGTCGACTCAGGGAACGTGACATTAACCATGGGCTTGATGCGAGGCAACTTAGGACAAGTATGGGTGGCATGAACGATGACATCACACAAAGCGCAGGGCTTTGGAGGCGGAGGAGGTGCAGGGTCAGTCGGGGCCGCTTTGTCCTTTGAGGCCCTTTTGCGAGCTTTTCCCTTCTTACCCGAAGCGGTCGCAACAGAAGGTGGTTCCTGTGGAGGTGGTTGAGGCATTGTGACAATGGGAGAAGTCAGGGGGACCAGTTGAACCGAGGTCAAAGCAAGATAAGGTTTAGGTTGACCTAGTGGGGTGGCGATTGGAGGATCAAGGTACCAAACTCGGAGCCCAATGGTCAAGCTAGGAAGAGAGAGGGTGGCCATGACAGGTACCATATAGAAGCCTGGTGGAGGGACTAGGAACGGTATTTTACCGAAGGGGTAAGGGCCAGGTGGGATGGCTCCTAAATGGTTAAGGCCTGGAGGATCCAACCGAGGAGGATAAATAGGCTCATGAGTACCAGCTGAAGGGCTAGGAGGAGGAGGTCCAAGAGGCTGCATCGAAGGGCTAGGAGATGGCTATGGAGGGCAAGGGGGCTGTTGACTAGCCGAGGCGGGCCTCTTGAGAGAAGCCCGAGACGATTGCATCATGAAAACATTCGACGAGCTGGGATCAGAGATAGGAGGAGGAAGACAAGGGAAAGTACCAAGCAAGGAGGAGTCTTTGTAGATGCCAGGTGAGACACTGGTTAAAGGGTCGATGGTTTGCTTGTTGGCCACCAAAGAGATAGTGGACTCAGGGGAGGTCTGAGACTTCGGCTCGTAATACGTCAACTGGTCAATGGTGATTATATTTCCATTATGGGGGAAGGACATCTTGTGGTGAAACGCAGAAGGGACAGCATAAATTGCATAAGTGTAGCTACAACCCAAAATATTGTTGTAATCCAAGGGGATGTCTATGACTTCTACGTCAACGCAAACTACCTTGCCCGCAAGAGTGATAGGATAATTGCAGAATAATCTAATGGGCTTGGAGGCGTAGCCATCCCACGCTTGGAGAGTGATCATGGAAGGGGCCAACTTAGGAGATCCGAGTTGTTTCCAAACCGAAGCAGACATCACACAGGAGGATGCCCCCTCATCAATAATGCATCGAGAAATGTTGGCGTTCCGGATCTTGACTAGGATTTGAAAAGTGACGAAAGCAGGGAGAGGAGGATGTTCTGACCATTCAACATAAAAGACAATAAATCAATCATTGGAGGGGTCTACAGTGCCCATTGAAGACAAAAGAACTTTTCGTAGTGAATGGCACGACTGGAGGAGTTCCAGCATTGAAAAGGCAGTAGGGGATTGTGCCAAATCATCGACTATGCTATACAAATGGGCAGCTTTCCCAGAAGCAGCATTTCGACGTAGTGGACCCTCAGGGATCTTGGTATGAACCTATGCCTTAGGTTGAGGGATCTTCAAGTGGCCATTAGGTGTCTAAAGTGGCTCTGTAGAGACCAAAGGAGGCAGCTCGGGGACAGACGCTGCAAGAGGCTTGTTGTACTGATGGTACCGATTCTGAAGATTGATTTCTATGGTTGAAGGTTGATCAGATTTCATCATGATAATCTAGTCATCGAGGGTACCAGATAGAAGAGGTTGGGTAACAGTGTGGTATACAGGAGGTTGGGAAAAGAGAGGAGGCATGTTGTACCCTAAATACGTGTTACCGAGAGGGGAAGATGTGCAGGAGGAGTTGGCCCCCCCTGAGGAAAATTAGAGCCCATGGGAGGTTGAGCAATGATGACACACACACGGCACCAAGGAAAAAGAGACCGACAAGGGCAGGGAGGTGCAAGATCAATTGATTTCAATGTTATAGAGTATTTTCTTGGCAGTTTTAACCAAGCCCTTTTTCACTTAGGGTGTGTGTGTAAAAGTGTGTAAATTTTATTTTTTAAACCCAGACATTTGTAGAGAAAAAGAAAAAGTGTTTTTGTATAGCTATAAATAACCCTGCAAATGACAACATATAGACCTACAAAACATAAAATAAACAGCTAATAATGTAATAATCTAAACCCAAGAAGGTGGGCCTCTCAAAAACTAGTATATAACACTAAAATAGGTTAATAGATCTTGGGTCAAGAGGGACACAGATCTAAAAGGAAAAATCTGCTAGAAAGTGATGCAGAAAACAACAACAAATCAGAGGAAAATTACTGTAAAAAAGAGATGGAAAAAGGATATTTCCGGGAAGGAAGCGGAGTGCCCCCTAAAGGAAAACCCAAACAAAGCTAAAAGAGGAGATTTGGATGGATAACAAGCCGATCTAAAGTGGATCTGAAGATGATGTATCAGATCTGGAAAAATGGCTGAAGACTCTGAAATTTCATACAACCTCCAATAGCAAACACTCTTCCAAAAAAAATGGAGGGTACTAAAGCCCTAGGGGGCTAGGTTCCCACTTAGTTGAGTGAAACAAAACACTTATAGGTCCAAAGAGGGCAGAGGCAGAGGTCAGACAGCCCTGAATAGAGGCTCAGCAAAACCCAGAAAAATTTCAGAAAAATGCCTGCAGAAAGTCCACGTCGTAGTTTTTGGCCTATTTTCAATAGAGGTCGGACTTTTTGGGCTGTAAAGTGCACCCTGGAGGTCCAGGTCATAGTTTTTGGGCAGAAAAGTGTGACTAGCGGCAGGTTTCAGAAATTTTTTTTGTCTCAGCTGATATCTATCACTAGCGCAATGGGTTCGAAAACACGCGGAAGTTAGAATTTTTATCATTTTAGGATTTTATGGGTTAAAAACAACATCAAGAATAAGAAAAAAAAAGGGTTGAAGAGAATCCTAGGGTTTGAAGCAGCCAGATATGCAAGGATCATTAAAACGACAGTGGTTGTAATGGTAAACCCGTGTGGGGTCACTAGTTGTTAGTTTGAATCTTTATTTGAAGTGTACGAAAAGAGACCACTTTAGCTACGCATAACTTATAGCCCTAATAGCATAAATGATTGCTAATATCTTCATATATGCAATTAGATGATCAAGAAAAATGCTGCAAAAATCTAGATCTATGCATTAGAAGACATTAAACAATAAAAAATTAAGATTTACTCCATAGATCCAATAGACAAGACAATAATATATCCAATGAATATTTTTATTAATGGCACCTAGGAGGAAAACACAAGAGGGTGTTCCCTGTTTTCCTCAATGGGATGGGTTCTTGTGAGTCCTCAGCACTTCAGATTTAGAACTTCTCTCTCTTGATGGTGTAGAAAACCCAGACAAAAACGGAAAAGTATGGCTATGATTATGGATCAATAGCCAGACCAAGTATTGAGATCCAGAGTGATCTTTAGGCAACAAAAGGTAACAAATGAATGGGAAAACCCTTCTATTTATAAAAAAATAATGAGTTAGTCTAGATCTTGGTGCTTAATTAAAATATTATTAACCAAATCTAGATCCAACTTTATGGAATATTTTATTATATTTGTTGGAGGGAAAAGGAATTTGACTTGAGTCAAATCCCTTTATTTATAAATAATAAATAAATAAATGATTTATTTATCATTTTAAGGATATGGTTGAGTAATAATCAAATAAATAATGATTTATTTAATTATTTAAGGGTGAATTAGTCGTATTTAACCAATAATATTATTTAAATAAGATTTAAACAATTATTCTTAGAAAATAATAAGATAAATAATGATTTCTCTAATTAATTTCCTTGTTTTGGGCTAAATATAACTAGAAATATTAATTAAACTACTGTTTAGCTAATCATTTCTTGAGGAAAATAAAACAAATGTATATTTATTTAATATTTCCTTATGGGGTTTCCTTTTTAGACCATAAACAACTTAATAAAGGTGATTTACTAAGTTATTTTCATAGTGAAAGCAATTTTACTTCGAGTAAAATTGGTCTTACATGATGTACTTGGGTCCATCTAATGATAATAGGTTTAGATGACCAAAAAATGGTGTAACAATGGAAACAGACTTTTCGAATGAAAAGGATGAAGGCATTGACGTACTAAATTGACATCATGATACATATTAATAGTGTGTTCAACAATACTAGTTTCAATACCTGGTATCTCCTCATAAAACCAGAAAAAAAAATATCCCAAAATTCACGAAATAAAGAGCGATATGTTTCAAGTTCTGATGGAGAACAAGAGATTCCAGCATGAATATTTTCTACCACGCCAGGTTTGGTCAAAATATCAATAGAAATAGTTTCTTCAATTTTTGGCAAATTTCGCTCAGAATTAATTGCATTAATAGGTAAAGAATTAAAAAAGAAATTTTTTATCGATGGGTTATATAGTTCACTAAGATTATCTTCATAATCCTGAATATGGGAATGATGATGATAATCTTCCCATGGTTCTCCTTTTTACATCATGGTTTCCAAGATATTCTCATGTATCAAGAAAGTTGAGGAAAAAGGATTAGATGGAGTACCAAAATCTAAGGAGCGATCAACCCAAACAACTGGTGAAGATGATTTCGGATTCGCCGCCCAAGCTATATAGATTGATTTCTATTCTAGCTCAATAGGGTTGGGCGGCTAAAAATCATCCAACGTAACAATTTCCGAATCACCGGTACTCTTCCTTAAGCCGAATGGAGTGGAAGAAATCATGTAGCAGGTCTCTATACTTGCAATTTCTGTTGACATTGTAGGCAGCAGTAATACAAAGGTTCCCATGAGAGTGGAATCCTTTAAGAGTCCTACACCAATGTTCTAAAGTGCTAGTTGGGGTGCATGAATGAATGGAACACTTCCAGTTACCTGCGAAGCGGAGGCAAAGAAGGATAGTTGATTAATGACTGTGGCGATGCCTATATAAGGAAAGGCGATAATTCTAAAATATTTAGAAACAACTGCAGTCATAGCATATCCCCATGGCCTTTAAAGTATAATATTATAGTTAAGGGGTTCATCAACGACCTCGACATCAACATTCACTGTTTTTCCCCCTAGTTCAACATGCAAGTTATTAATAATACCACAAGGCTTATATGTACGTCCATTAAAATATTTCAAGATCATTGATGATTGAGATAAGTGTGGCGAACCAAGTGACTTCCAACAATTTAGAGACATAATGCACGTAGATGCTTGCTCATCAATAATAGTATGATGAACAAGGTGATTAAGAACATTTACTTGTATGGAGAATTCCAATTCTGCTAGTAGTTGTGGCACATAGCCCCTATGATTAAAGACGATGAGATTAGAATCAGTCAGATCAATTCCACCAATAGCCAACAATAAAGCCTATTTCTCGTAGGGAAAATTTTGTAATACCTCAAGAGTTGACATAGCTGAAGTGGATTGGGCCAAATCTTCAACTATATTATAGTTTTAGCAGCTCTTGCTCGAGGATTATATGTCGATTTATGAATGACTCCCTTCGGTGGGTTGATTGTCAAGTTAGGAATGGTAGTAGGTAGTACTGATTCAGTAGACTGATTTGTAGTCGAGGTAGTAGGTTGATTAGTGGCTTGACTACCGCAATATTTATTACGTGTTGACAACAAAATATATGCTGAAGGTTTTGTGACAGATAACATAAGCACTTGGGAAGTAGAAGCTAGATCCGTAGCAGCCAAAATTTTTGTCCGGACTCGGAAATAGATCTGTCAACATAGCTGATGCATGTGAATTTTTAACCATTTTTGAAACTTTAGCACGGTGAGGAAAATATTGAACAAGGTGTTCCTCATTATAGATTATGCATGGATAATGAGGTTTCCTAGTTCCAGACGATTGATCAGATGATCTTTCCTGCAGGTTATAATTTTTCTTTTTCTTTGATTTCCCTTTTACTTACTTCCAGGTTTCTTATCACTTTTTTCTTTGTCAAATGACACGGCATTGATTTCAGAAAAAGGTGTAGGATCAGATGCAGTATTATGATGTGTGCTTGTAGTACCAATCATACCGTCTTTGGCATGAGAGTCCTTTAATTAAGGAGTAATAGTAAAATTAGATCACGGCGTGTTTGGAATTTTTTCATAGAGCGTGCCAAACTGAGTATAAATCAAGTCTAAATATTGAGCACGAGCAATGATATGATTTTCAGTGATGACGCCACCCTTAGCCACATATTTAGTTATAGATGGTAATAGGGACTTAATGAACCACTCAGCAAGGAGCTGATCAAGAAAAAATGTCTTAACCATTCTACGACGACAACGCCACTCATGAATATGATCATAAATGTGAGTAGCATTATTCTGTTTAAAATTAGTCAAGAGTTCAGTTTCAGTTTCATATAGTATGGTAACTCGAAGTGATTCAAAAATACAATAGCTAGGGTAGTGAAATTATCAAAAGAAGCTCTAAGTAACTCAATGTACCATTTTGCAGCCAGAGCTATGAGCGTAAGCTGGGAAAGACGTAGTTGAACAGAGTCATCATTCAAGGAGTTTGATGAACACCACAAATGATAAGTCATAACATGAGTCGATGGGTCTTCCCCAGGGTTTCTATTAAACTTAGGAATATTCGAGGGTAATTTGTGAGGTATCACCAGCCACCAAGGTGCATAGTTGATTGGATCATTGGTTAACTGATTTAAATATGGTAACTCTAAATTTGCAACAAATGGAAACTGTCGATTATGGCCATGTTGAGCATAGCCAGGGTCTGATGGAATTTCTTGGGCAATAGGCCTTTGAGCACTAGCATAAGGAATCTGTTGTTGGTAACCCAGATAGGGGTTGTTTTGATAAGCAAAGATTGAGGATTTTGTTGACCAAAACCTAGATATGATACTTGTTGAAATGAAGGTTGAGACATTTTCACCTGAGGCTGCCAAGGGCTCTATCCACCAATGCTGAGGATAAGTATAGCCTGGTTGTGGCTGTGACATTCCATAATATGGTAAACAAACTTGTGAATAAATGATTCCAAGTAGAGGATGTTGTTGTAATTTAACTAGAGGATTTGGAGTCTGTGGACCCAATACTTGAGGACGTTGAGTTGAAGGACCCGCCTGAAATAGTTGTTTTACAACAGTTTGTGTCTGTAACAGGGGTAAAGATGTATTAACAAGAAGAATTGATGTCAGTGTAACAGGTTGAACTGGTTGATATGAATGTACAACCGTTTGTGGTTGGATAGGCAGAGTGGGTTGCCATTGACAAACATTCATCTCGACATTATGTTGACCAAAAAATGACAGAGTACTACCAAATTGGGTGACCAAAGGTTTCCCCCCAGCATGAGGAGGATAATAAGATGGAAAATATTTCTCTCCAAATGCAGGGAGTCCAGTTGATATGGTACAGGATGGAATAGACCTAGAAGGACCAGCTTTATATTGCCCTGTTGATGTGTATATAGAATCAAGTCGTTCAATACTCACTATAGGTTTAATAGTTAAAATACTAGGCGATGACATTGGTGAAGTCCATGGGTTTGAAGATGTACCATAGAAAATTCCAGATAAATATTTATAGCGTGACGGAAGAAAATGGCCTCCATGTAAATATGACTCTAGTGAAGTTGTAAACATCGACGGGGTAGCGAGGGAAGGTGCTAACGTAATTGGAATAGATGGCCCAACCGAAGATGGTTGTTCAGGCATGGTCACTTGATCAAATGTGTACCCTTTTGAAATGATGGGAATTCGAATAGGCACAGGATCAACAAAAGCAGAGGGTGGTGATTGAGGAAAATACTCGTATAATAAAATATCCTCCCCAAAATGGGTTGGAGTTAATGGTGTTTCATTTTGTGGGATTTATTCAATTGAAATCAAACCAGGTGGAAGTATTTCGATGTTAGGCCAAAAGTATATTTCAGGAGGTTGTTGACTGTGTCATATGGGAGACTCAATGGCTACAAAAAAATGTGGGATGACGAATGGAGGAACAACTTTCGATCATTCGACTTCAGGATTCAGATTTTCTGGCAAAGAAGAGATGAGATTTGGATAAACATCTGGTTGAACAACATTGGTTTTGGGAGGTATGGTCTCACTAATTGGATGGATCGTGACCACGGGTTGCTGTGAGGAATCTATCTCGACAACAGTAGACAAACAGGATTTGTAGAAACAACTTGTGAGGACTCTTGTATATGAGAATATGATGCTTTGCCAGAGGTACTAAGAGTGCTGGTTTTGGTAGAGTGATGTTACCTTCGCTGACCAGGAGTAACTTCCGATGGTAAAGATGGTTTATTTTATCACTTGGATTGAACCTCAGGCTGAAGAAGGAAATTATGAGGTAACCACAAACGACACATAGCCAAGTAGCTAGCTCTACTAGGCAAGGAGAGGGCTCTCTCCGTAAGGATCACATCCAAGATGGTTGAGTAAAGAATATATTAGGCTAGGTATAGTAGCTCAGGGTTTCGATTTGATTGTATAGGATTGTTTTGGATCAGAAGGAGAAAAATCATCAGGGCAAGGGAAATTAGGTCAAAATTTGCAGGGTGTTCTATGGGGCAAGTTAGGCATAGTGATGCGGGGGAATTAGGCTCAAGAATTACTTTGTACCTAAGTAGACATAGGGGGGTCTCATATTTCTAAATTCTCATGTAATTATTAGTGATTTTGAATGAAATAGTGAGGAGTTGTAAATTTTCTCTAATCATTAGAGAACATGAGAGAAATGATCAATTGGGAATGTAAAGAGATAAGCAGTTTCAGTTATTTTAGAGGATTAGGCTAAATTTAAGATTTTTGAGGATTTCAAGGGTTTGTTGAGCTATTAGGGGACCTGAAGGGCCACTGATTGAATATCAGGCCGAGGAGGAAATCCTATGTAGATTCAGTGTGTTAATATAGAGAAACTCAATTTTGAGTTCGTATTCATTCTTTAATTGCATGCTTACGGGGTTGTTGATTATAAAGGATTGTTTAGTTAATTGTGATTGCAAATTTGGGTAAATCGATCATAGAATGGATCTATTTCACCAAAGGAGGGATTTGGCACCTAATTTTCAGACGTAGGCTTGTTAAGATGCCTGGTTTAAATTCTGCAAGTTATATTCATGTGATTTATATGTATAGAGGACTGGCAGTCATTTACAGTGAAAGGGTTGGAGTCAAATTGAAAGTTCTATTTAATTCTATTGCACAATTAAATATATATGGTGTAGAAGTAATTTGACTGGTTTCATAAGAAATAGTTTTAACGAGGAAATTCATAACCTGCTATGAATCCATGGCGAAATAAGAGTCCAGGGTTGAGGTCGGTCAAGGTTCAGTAACTAGTAAGCGGAGTTATAATCATCCGATAGAAATTGTTTGAATGCATTTCAGGGTCACTAAACTGTAGAAAGCTTGCCTTGGATGATCATAATCAAGTCTTCGAGCTCTTGTCACAGACTATCGCGTAATGAATTCACGCTACATCACCTTTATGGAATCCTAAATTAAGGCACAGAGGAAGTATGAACCGGAAGATTGATAAGAGTGGAGATGCCAAAGCGGAGAGTTAGAGGTGGAACCTTGAGCGGTCACGGAACCCTGAATGTTGAACAGTGAAATCGGCATTCGAAAAACCAATGGGTTCGCGCAATTCAAAATTGGTAAGTGGAAAGTTGAAAAAAAATGCGATATAGGTCTCGAGCTAATGCGTGGCAAGGGCGGTAATCCAAATCCTCCCATTTCACAATTTGTTTGGGCGCTAACGTTTTGAGTGAAAAAAATTGCGATATTTGTTTATGATCGTTGGATCACCGAAGTCGACCCAATGACATCTCAGCTGTCGGATGAAAAAGGTATGTTCGTAAAGACCTGTGGGCCCTAAGCATTCAATTAAGTAATTCATTTATATTTAAAGATTAACGGGTCAGAATCATATGAATGAAGGTTTGTGATTTTTCCTGTTAATGCGTCATAACAATTGAAGTGGGGAGTATATATATGTTAATACATATTTTATGTTGAATGTGAGATTTTAAAGTCGCGACTGTGATTACATTGGGGTTTAAGTCTAAGCCAGGACTTTGTTATAATATATGTCAATATATTATTGTTGATATGAAATATCACCATGGGTGCGCGTATAAGAGTTTGTATGCGTATTGAAGTTGAGGGGCTGGGGATATTGTGTTAATAGTGGAGTTAACCCAAAGCCTAAGGTTTATTAATGTTACTTAACATTGAATGGGGGATATAATATATTGAACGCGAGACAATAGAACCGTGAACATATGTTTGGATGGGTGCAAGCATATGGTGGAATTATGAACCATTGACACACAGGTATTATTGTGAGGAAAGTAAAGCTTCTGCCTATATTGTTCAAGTGACCAGATTTAAAATTATTTTGGTAAGACATGAAGTGCATCATTGATATATGAAAGAGATTGAGAATTTGTTTTAAGAAAGAGAGGTAGCCTCGACATCAAGTGGTATCAGAGCTAGAATAGCTCTTTGAAATAAAATTTTGGAATGCATGCTTGATAAGAGCAGTGGGAATAAGTTGGAGTTCTAATCTGTTTAATAGTGATTGCAGAGTGATTAGATGTGCAGTGAGGTGATCATGGACTTACACAGTCTGAATTGGAAGAAAAAGTGTTTTGAAGAGTACATCATACAAAGATGCAGTGCATGTGTTAAGAGGATGAAGGATAGCTCTGTCTGAATTAAAGGATCTTTGTGATTAAATCTAAAGGTGTGATGAGAGAGGGAAGATCAGATTTTGAAATATGACATGCAAATTACACAGAGTTATAGTGAACAGAGACTTGCAGAAAGGAGTGAGGAACAAGATCGTGTAGGATCTTGCAGGTGAGATAATTCTAAATCTGATTTGGGATTTATGATTGCAAAATTGTGGTTGCAAAAAGTGAAGACAAAATTTGATATATTCAGCTAAAGGTTGAATAGGGAGAACAATTTTTGTGTTCTCAAGAGAAGGTGAGTTGATGAGCAGTGTTTAACTCTGGTTTGAGGAATTGTTTGCCGAATTTAGATTGCAGGCAATTGAAGAAATCTCAGCAAAGCAGATCACATCTTTGAGAGCAGTGATAAAGGAGTCCAGCAAGGGATTCTGAGTGAAGAATAAGTGTGGTAGAACCTAGAGAATTCCCAACAGAGGTTGGATGCAAGGATAATAGATGTGTTCTTGAAAATTTGCAGAGTGAAGCCTAGAGAGAGCATAAGAGAGTGCTCAGAAGGTTCTAGCAGATAGGGGACCAGTACTTGCCAAAAGCCAGATCCAGAGGAAAGGATTGGTGAGGTAAGTTGCAGCAAGAGGGCTTGTTGTTGCAGAGGCTTAGTGCAGCTTGTGAGTGAAAAAATCATGGGAGAGAAAATGGCTACTAATAGCCACAACAGAGATTGTAGAGGTTCGAAGAGAGGCCACAAATTAACAGAAGAGAGAAATAAGATGCCAAAGAAAATGGCATGAAGAAGAAATCCACTGATGTAGAATGGTGGAGAGAGATAGCTGAGATCACAGAATAGTTTTATAAACTGGAAAAGAAGATAGAGGAAAGCCAGAGCGTTGGTTGGATCATGAAGAAGAGAGTGAATTGGCAACCATTACAGTTGATGTTGAGGCAAAAGGAGATTGCCTTATTGAAAGAAGAACTCAGAGAAGCTGAGTTGAAGAAGAAAGTTTCTGTTTGTGAAGCTAAATAGAACACAGATGAAGAGTGGAGATCTGCAATAGATCTTTTGATGCATTATGAAGACTTAAAGAAGCAAGAAGGTTGTCTTGCTGAAGATAAAGTCATTGATGACTTCCTAAAGTATTGGACAAGTCCAGATCAACTGGATGAGGTAAAGACTTGTATTTGTGAATCTGACAATTGTGAGGTAATGACAGATTCTCCAGAGGAAGAATAACTCGGAGTTCTTGAGTCAAGAATGGAATTTGAAGATTCCACATGCAGATCTGTTCAAAGCGAAGTGCTTGAGAAAGCAACCAAGACTGAAAATTCTTTTGGTTTTAAAACTAAAGAGTTGTGTATGTTTGCAGGTACATCACTGGGAGATGAACAAACTTTGGAGTTTGTTGAGGAGGAGACATTGAATCTGAAATCTGTTCAGATCAATGCTGAGATAGTAAGATCTCAAGAGGAAGACATGAAGACAGGAGAGTCTAATGAGGATATTCAATAGAATATTGAGGCAGAGAGAGAAGGACCAACAGATGATTGAACAAGAACAAGCAAAGGCATAAAAGGTTGTGTAAGGTTCCCAAGGTCTACTCCAATTGAAGTTGTTGAGTTGTATAGGAGGTTGGATTTTTAAAGAAGATAATTGGAGAAGCAGAGGACCTATGCACAAGATAATTTTCTGAAGAGGCAGGGCATGAAGTTTTTCATGAATAGTACTCATGAAGCAGATGATGGAGATGAGTAGAGACTAGCAAACAGTGTCATGGAGAATGAAAATCAGCATACTGATGTGCTGATAGAAGATTTGGAAGGAGGTTCCCAACAACATACTAATGTGTTGTTAGAGAAGAAGAAGGCATTGAAGCCTTGTAATTTTAATTCTGATGATTCATGTGTTGATCATGCAGGCAAGGAGGAAGAACAACAAATAAAAACTGTCAGAGACATGAGTGAAAGAGAAACTATGTTGGCTGAAAACATAGGGAAGGATCATCATTTTGACATGGCGATTGGAGTAGTGGAGATGACTCTGGCAGATGAGGAGAAAGATAGTGAAGAATTTCTGAGTCTTGAAACAGAGTTAGAATTGCAGAGAGAAGAATTGGTGACTGGGTCATCAATTGAGACCATTGGGTCTCATGATTTTAACACTGACAGTTTTTTTACGTTTACAGGAATGGCAGAAGAAAATCCATCTCTTGGAGTTGTCCTGAAAGAAGAAGAACTATTTCAGAAAGAAGGTGAGACAGTCAGGTCTCATATGCATAAATTTGCTACTGTTAGTGACAGAGAAGAATTGGCTTGTCAGAATACCCAAGAGAAAACTGTGGGGCAGATTGTTAAAACTGACACAGTGATGAAGAATCGGAATTTTATTCTGATGAGAGATGAAGATACAGAGGTTAAATAACTTGATTGGATTGCCAGAATCCATCAAGGGGATGAGAGGCAATTGCTGAAGATTTCCCAAGAAGAAGAAGAAGATGCTGGAATTAATTTACAGAACATGAAGGATATGAAACAAGTACAGAAGAGATTGCTAAAATGTTTGCTGGAAACTTTGGAAGAAGAGAAAGAAATTGCAGACATTGAAGAAAATATGCCTAAAGCTATGAAAGAAGGAGGATCAGATACTAGTTTGAAGAAATTAAGTATGCTTACTAGTGCACAAGGAGAAATGAATGAATATGTTTTTGTGGTTAGAGAATTGAAAGATAATTTACTTTTTAAAAGTAAATTTGTAGCTGATGAGCAAATTAAAAGTTTTGCAGAGGGACAGGAAGTTTGGGAGGCAGCAACACCCATGGTGGCATCTGGAGCAACATGGGTAGTGACATCTGCGGGAGTAATAGACATGTTAGCAACAATTAGAGAGGTAGCAAAAGCAAGGGCAGCTACAACAGTAGAAAGTGAAAGCAGCAGCAGTGGGCAAGGAAATTTCTAGATAAAAGATAAGTTGGACATAAATATTGAAAGCATCATAAGGCTGATGATGAAGATGTCTTAGAAGCAACAGACAGAAGCAAGAAAGCAGAAGGATTCTAGTAAAGGAAAGACAAGAAGAGATTGTGAAAGCACAACTGGAAGCAATTTGTAGAACAAAGTATGGAAACCTAGAGAAATGAAGTTGAATAATAATGCAGCTGATGGACAGCTACAAAACGGAGTATGGGATCTAGGAGGTAGAGATTAAAGACACATGATCAGGAGATCATGATCAATTTGAACCTTGGGAGTCTGATGCAAGGGCATTAGGCTCAAGAATTACTTTGTACCTAAGTAGACATAGGGGGGTCTCATATTTCTAAATTCTCATGTAATTATTAGTGATTTTGAATGAAATAGTGAGGAGTTGTAAATGTTCTCTAATCATTAGAGAACATGAGAGAAATGATCAGTTGGGAATGTCAAGAGATAGGCAGTTTTAGTTTTTTTAGAGGATTAGGCTAAATTTATGATTTTTGGAATTTCAAGGGTTTGTTGAGCTATTAGGGGACCTTAATCGATTCAGGTCATCATTTTGTATAAATGTAGTAAGTCTAGAGGACTGAGAGGATATAGTTGTTCATAGCTTTGAGAGACAGTGTATCGAGAATAGAAGGGCCACTGATTGAATATCAGGCCGAGGAGGAAATCCTATGTAGATTCAATGTGTTAATATAGAGCAAATCAATTCTGAGTTTGTATTCATTCTTGAATTTCTTGCTTACAGGGTTGTTGATTATAAAGGACTGTTTATTTAATTGTGATTGCGAATTTGGGTAAATCAATCACAGAATGGATCGATTTCACCAAAGGAGGTATTTGGCGCCTAATTTTCAGACGTAGGCTTGTTAAGACTCCTGGTTTAAATTCTGCAGGCTATATTCATATGATTTATATGTATAAAGGACTGAGAGTCATTTATAGTGAAAGGGTTGGATTCAAATTGAAAGTTCTATTGAATTCTATTGCACAATTAAATATATATGGTGTAGAATTAATTTGACTGGTTTCATAAGAAATAGTTTTAATGAGGAAATTCATAACTTGCTATGAATCCATGGCGAATTAAGATTCCAGGGTTGAGGTCAGTCAAGGCTCAGTAACTAGTAAGTGGAGTTAGAATCGTCCGATAGAAATTGTTTCAATGCATTGCAGGGTCACTAAACTGTATAAAGCTTGCCTTGGATGATCAGAAGCAAGTTTGCAAGCTCCTGTCACAGACTATGGCGTAATGAATTCGCGCTACATCACCTTTATGGAATCCCGAATTAAGGCTTAGAGGAAGTATGAACCAGAACATTGATAAGAGTGGAGATGCCAAAGCGGAGAGTTAGCGGTGGAACCTTGAGCGGTCATGGAACCCTGAAAGTTGAACAGTGAAACCAGTGTTCGAAAAACCAGTGGGTTCGTGAAATTCAAAAGTGGTAAGTGGAAAGTTGAAAAAAAATGCAATATAGGTCTCCAGCTGACGTGTGGCAAGGGCAGTAATCCAAATCCGCCCATTTCGCAATTTGTTTGGGCGCTAACGTTCTAAGGGAAAAGAATTGTGATATTTGTTTATGATTGTCAGATCACCAAAGTCGACCCGACGACGTCTCAGCTGTCGGATGAAAAAGGTATGTTCGTAAAGACCTATGGGCCCGAAGCGTTCAATTAAGTAATTCATTTATATTTAAAGATTAACGGGTTAAAATCATATGAATGAAGGTTTGTGAGTTGCCTTGTTAACGCGTCATAACGATTGAAGTGGGGAGTATATATATGTTAATATATATGTTATGTTGAATGTGATATTTTAAAGTCGCGATCGTGATTATAGTGGGGTTTAAGTCTAAGCTAAGACTTTGTTATAATATATGTCAGTATATTATCATTGATATGAAATATCACCATGGGTGCGCGTATAAGACTTTGTATGTGTATTGAATTTGTGGGGCTGGGGATATTGCGTTAATAGTGGAGTTAACCCAAAGCCTAAGGTTTATTAATGTTACTTAACATTGAATGGGGGATATAATACATTGAACGCGAGACAATAGAACCGTGAACATATGTTTGGATGGGTGCGAGCATATGGTGGAATTATGAACTATTGATACATAGGTATTATTGTGAGGAAATTAAAGCTTCCGCCTATATTGTTTAAGTGACCAGATTTAAAATTATTTGGGTAAGACTTGAAGTGCATCATTGATATATGAAAGAGATTGAGAATGTGTTTTAAGAAAGAGAGGTAGCCCCAGAATCACATAGTGATTTAGCATTTTAGGCTTTCAATTGGTGGGATGATCAAGATAGGTGAGGAGCTAGAAAGAGCATGGTGAAATCATGGGTTCTTTCTAAACTAAAGAAATTACAGACTGTGAATGTCTACCCAAAACAGAGCATATGAGAATGGATTTTGATTATCTAAATTGCATACATTCACTTAGAAGTTATGAAATTATGAATAAACTTAGGAATACATTAAAAAAAAGGAGAAACTAAAATAGCCAACATACCACAGGGATCCCATAAAAATAACTGCAAATTTGATTAATATTCCTCCTCAGAAACTGATACAAAGTGTGTCTCTTCAAAATCCAAGCATCCAACTGATCCCAACCCCTAAAAATGATAAAGAAGAAGAATATATAGACCTCAAAACCACTCTCATTGTCCTCAGGGAGTCGAATCCATGAGATGAGGATTATTTTCTACCAATTTTTGAACAAGAATCTGAAGACTAGGAAGACCAAACAACTTGCCTCTAAAAGAGAGGAAAATGATTCATTTTACCTCAACTGATGACATACCTAATGTATCTACTTTAGATAAAAGTAAAAACATGACTTTTAAATTCATCTTGAACATTTACATCACTAAAATTACATTTCCAAAAGTGAAAATTCAAACTCGAGAAGTTTTGATTAAGATTGTAAAAAATTGCAATTTTCTCGCAAACGCGCAGCGTCCAAGTAGGAAAAATAGTTTGTTTCGCAAGTTGGTTTTGAGTGCCTTCCAGGTATCCAAATAAGCTCCATGATATCTCATTTGAGTTATATTTTATTCTAATTTCTATATCTATCTTCATTTCTTAAAATGGTTTTGATTTACCCTGTCAAAAATCCAATCTCCCAGGACTGGTAAATGCACAGTGACCAGGTCTAAAAGGAGGCAGAAACATGAGTTTTAGGTGGTTTTTTACATGTTTGAGGGACCAGTTCTCCTCCAAATCTTATGAAAATTGCTAGTGTTAATGTCATCATCATTATGAAACTACTGGTTGTGGCCATTTGGCATTTATATGCCCCAAAAAAGAGCACAATGTCCAGGTCGCTGCACCTTTAGCAAAATTTTTGTGTTGAAAATTATCCAAAATTGCAGAAATTAACATGAGTTATAAAATGTACCAAAATTGTTGGAGTAATTTCTCATTGAGTGATTAAGGCATGAAGAGATGCCTTAGAAAGTATTTCCAACTTTTCTTTCTCTCCATGCTTGGTCAAAGTTTGAATTTTTGCATGGGCTCGTTTGAGCTTGGCCTTTGCAATTTTGTTCCTCATGGCGTAGTGCTTTGCCATTTTCCTCTGAATGTCATTATCCTTTTGAGCCAATACAAGGAAAAGACCCTCTAGTGTATGTTTTTGACTAACCCCTTATAAAAATACACCACACATCCATTTCTAGCAGAGGTTAGTAGAGGAGTTTGGTTGGCGGACGGTTTTGCGGATGTTTTCTAGTCGGTGCACTTATCATTCAACATTGCATTGGTTCTCCTTACAAGAGAAAGCACCGGTGTGCACAAAACATTGGCACACCAAACACCGTACACTTCTTACACATCTTCCCGGTGCGTCGTATTACTGTAGAGCACCGATGCTTCAAAACTCTTTCGCGTCGGTGCATCATAAAACATCGCGCCAAAACCAAAACCGCCCGGTGCGGTATTAATAAACCACATCGGTGCATCATAAAACAAATTGCCAAAATAGAAACTAACTAGTGTGTTAATAATAAATAGCACCGGTGTGCCTATAAACCACTCGCACTAGAAAAGGGTTACATAAAAAAAAAAATTACGGCAAAAAACCATATTTTTCATTTTTTCAGTGCTCTAGAGCCCTTAATTACCAATGCGCTCTACAAGAGAAAGCACTGGTGCACACAAAACATTGGCACGCCGAACACCATCTGCCCTGTAATCACTAGCCCGATGCATCCTATTACTGTAATGCACCAGTGCTTCACAACTCTTCCGCACTGGTGCATCATAAAACACCGCGCCAAAATAGAAATTGCCTGGTGCGGTGTCAGGAAACCGCATCGGTGCACCATAAAACACCGTGCCAAAACAGAAAGGGACCGGTGCATTCGTAGGGAACAACACCAATGCATCTATAAAATTTTTGCACCAGAACAGGGTTAAATAAAAAAAAATTACGGCCAAAAAGCCACATTTTTCACTTTTCTGCTCTCAATCACTGATGTGCTCTACAAGAGAAAGCGTCGCACAAAACATTGGCACACCGGACACAATGCACTCCATACACACCCGCCTGGTGCATCCTATTACTGTAAAGCACTGGTGCTTCACAACTATTTTGCCTCGGTGCATCATAAAACACCGTGCCAAAATAGAAAAAGCCTGGTGCAGTGTTAAGGAATCGCTCCGGTGCATCATAAAAAAACGCGCCAAATATGAAACCGCCTGGTGTGGTCTTAAGAAACCGCACCGGTGCACATATAAATGATGCGCACTAGAACAAGTTTAAAAAAAAAAAAAAAAAAATTACGGCCAAAAAACTGCGTTTTTCACTTTTCTCAGTGCTCTAGAGATATCAAGCACTGGGCAATTTCTCCTTCTCTGAGCTGCCCTGACATCGGTGTTCCCATTGCACCCATTTCATGCACTTCTACTGTGCATTGGCCACCAATATCCATCTTGGATTTTGCAAAATGGTGTGAAAATTTTCTTTTGCAAATTCTGCATCCAATATGCCTCCTCGACGGCGAAATGTATAGGTATTTTTCTAGTTTTTAAATAATTAAGATTTTTAGCGGATTAGAATTTGAAATAACCTTAAAATTAACTATTAAAAAAGATTTTTTTTTTTGTCACACGGTGCACACAAACCATTCGGCTCGCACCATTAAGTGGTGCTGCCTATAAAATTTACAGGCTGCACCGAAACCAGTGCTAACGGTATCTGCACCGTGTCCGGGGTGGTACCAAAACGCACCTTGTATTATTTTAAAATTTAAAAAAAAGTGTGGTGCGGTCATTTAGCCGGTCGCACCATTGACCATGGGAATAGCAATGCAGTGCGTTAACAGAAATATCTGCCGCAGTGCCTATCAGTGCACTGCATTCGGAATTTCGACAGGGTCAATGGTGCGGCTGGTTTAAAGACTGCACCGTTGTCTATGTAATTTGTTAGGAAGTTGGTACGCTTACATGACTATACATGCCGGGGTGTATATTTTAGTTAGCGCATCACTGTTCTAACACCATATATAGTCAACGGTGCTTGAAAAAATTTTAGGTGCACTGCATACAGTGTGTTTTATGTCATCTGGGGCACTGCGTCTGGTGCTCTACAAACAAAAGTCGCATCGGAACCGGTGCATGACTATTTTTGTGGTGCACTGACTGGTCTATTTTTTTTTTTTCAAAAAAAGATATATATATATATATATATATATATATATATATATATATATATATATATATATATATATATATATATATATATATATATTCCTAAATACATTTCTGATTTAATAAAAAATATATATTTAATATGTCAATGATTCAGAGAGAAGAGGAGGAACAAGAGTAACAACAGGCAAAGCAGTATGACATCATCGCTAGTGGGAGGCACGAGAGAGGGAGAGAGATGCATACCCTCACCCTATTAAAACAGATACTAAGGGGCTCCTAAGGCAGGTAGGCCTCCTCAAGTTCTATGAGGAAGCTACTTCCCTAAAGGCCCATAGCGTGTTTTTGAGACATCTTATCCGCAGGTGGAATGCCCACCAACAAGCTTTCTAGGTTGGTCCTGACCAGTCTTACACACCCTGAGGAAGATATTTATTTAATTACATGGCTATCAAGGAGAGGGGTGGATTTTTCCTCATTCCCAGAGGTTCCATCTAGTTGTGTAGCAGGGATTCATTTAGTTTACTCCCAGAGATACATTGGAGTAGATGTACTATCTCCTTCAGAATTTCAGCTCCCTGGAGGTCAGTTACGTATTGGTGCATTTGGTAGACAGGATGTGCAGTGCCTCTCACTTCTGATTTCAACCATTTCAGACAACACAAGTGACGGGAAATACATTAGTTTCCCACTTCTATATTATGTTGATTCTTTAGTACATGAGCCACAACTTTTCAGGTGTTTTGCCATTTTTTTGCGACAGTTTTATACAACCTTAGATAGATGTCATGCTCATGCACAAGGGAGGGTCAACTTCCCTTTTTCTTCAGTGATTTTTTGTTTATTTTTTGGGAGGTTTCTAGATATGAGGCCTGATTTTGTTTGGCAGCCTCGTAGGCTAATGTTGGAGGCCCGGATGCACATGTGGGGGCAGATGATGCCCAAGAGGGGAGAGATGATGTTTCTATCTAGGATATCTCATGATGCAATGCACTTACTAGCTAGTGTTGATGAGCTACATCCCTTCATTATGGTCTCCTATCCTTATGCTGGATTGGATTAGCGAGGGTGTGCCAACATCCTCTTCACAGATGATGATGCCAGATGATAGAGGTAATATTACTGTTTTATTTATATTTATTCTAACATGTTCTTTAACTTGTTTTTATTAAATTATGTAATGAAATTGTCTAATTATTGTTGTGTACTTGTATATATTTTGCAGACATTGTCTCTTTTCATGGCGAGGAGATGACGGAACCACCACGTAATCTAGGTGTGGATCCTGATGACGATCAGGACATGGTAGATGCCGAGGATCATGATCAGGAGGTTGATGTAGAGAGACATGCTCCTGCTAGTGTGCCGATATTGCCTTTTGCTAGGCGCAGTCGACCTGATACTAAATAGAAGATGGAGTTGGGTGACCAAATCAGTGCATTGATTGTTGAGGCAGGCATCAGGCCCGCTCATTACAAAGACATACAGGTCGATGATAGGCTATTACAGATGTGGAGAGGCATGCCACGTGACATGTATAGCCTGATGCAGCATGTCGTAAGAGCTACAACAACTGTTACACGACTGAGGAGGACTGTTTCACGTTATAGGCGTGGTCGAGTTGCAACACGTGATGGAAAATTCGTGAGTAGCGACTCATCATCTCATGATCGTTCACCTCACGCCATGCCTAATGATCATGAAGCTCCACTAGCATCTAGCAGTTATCATGGAGATGAGGCTAGACCATCGGCCACGTCTAGTTAGCAGCCTGCAGCATCCATCAATACTATTCATAATCATGAGTAGGCTGGACCATCGACCATTGAGGCTGCACCATTAACTGAGCAGGCCTCCACTAGTACTTTTATTGATGTTGTACTACCACTAGCCGATCCATGAAATTTATATTATAGTGGTATATTTTTAACATTATTCAGTTATATATATATATATATATATATATATATATATATATATATATATATATATATATATATGGTCCATGTAGTTTATGTTCTTGTTGCAGTTGTACTTAATTTACATGTTGGTGATCATCATAATGTGTATATTGTTAGGTCATGTTAGATATGTTCATTTAATGTTTAGCTTGCAGATAGATGTGTATTTGATAGCATGAGTTATTTGGCATGAGATGTATATTTGATGTTTGAGTTGTGATGATGTTAATATATAATGTTAATTTGATGTTTGAATGTGTTTTTTAGTCGAATATGATGTTTGTACAATGATTATCATGATCGTGATGTTTATTAATTAATTTAATATTAAATGACCACGATATTTATTAAATATTATGTCATGATTGTAATTGAAATTGAAATTTTAATTGTATGTAAAATTGTAAAATTGAATTTGTATTTGTAATTGTAATTTTAACTCTAATTGTATGTAAAATATTTAATGTAAAATTTTAATTGTAATTTTAATATTTAATTTATTATGAAATTATTGTAATTGTACTTCTATGTAAAATTTTATTTGTATTAATGTGAAATGATTTTATTAAAATATTTAAATTTATAAATTTTTAAATAATTGTAAAATAATAAATTTAGAATAATATGAGTTTTTGTAACATAATAAACTTTAGAAAATAATGAAAATAAATTCATGTACTTTAAAATTACCCTTATTTTATTATGATCTTACATACAAAAAAAAAACTTTATACAGTCCAGTGCGCTTATCATCATAACACGCACTGGTGCATCTTATTACTTAGACACACTAGTGCTTCAAAACTCTTCTGCACTAGTGCCTCATAAAACACCATGCCAAAACAAAAACTTCGATCTTAAAAAACGCCCCGGTGCGCATATAAAACAACGCACACCGGAACAAGGTTATTCTATAAAGTGCAGTATTGGAGCAACGGAGGGTTTGAATCACAGGCAAGAATTTTTCTCATGAGATGAGGGTTTGAAAAGATGAGAGTTTGAATTTCGGCTGAGAATTTTATAGCAGAGAAAGTGAGTGATTCAAATAGAAATACGGACAAAGACACTTACAAGGATGCAAACGGCTATAGAGCTCGACATAGTATAAAAGGATAAAAAGAGTACAGATTGAGACCGGCAGAGAGCATTCGGTTGAGGTCGGAAATAGGGTTAAGAGGTCCCATGATGGAGAAATGGAGAGCAGAGTTGATCTGTGGTCCTGTGGATGAAACCAGTAAAAACTCTACTTGTATTATAAATGGAAATCCAATGACCATTTCTGTGGGAAGAAAAGTATAGATACCTACAGCTACCATATTTCCACCTATAAATCGGTTTCCCATTGGAAAAGCTAATGTAATAGCCTATTTTGAAATGTCTTTCCTCTGCTCAACCCTATACTCATTTTCTATGGGAAACCATTGCCTCCACCTGTAATAAGTGCATTGTCTAGTCGAAAATCTGTCTTCTTCTGCTAACAAATGCAGAATGAAGGACTCGTTGTCATTGCTCCCAGAACATTACCCTTCTGTAGATTATATGTACTAATTGCTGGCAGGCCATCCATCTATTTGTAGATTATATTCTGAAACATACTGGTTGCAAATAGTTAAGTGCTAATTATAACAGGTTCACATGCCACAATTGCCCACTTAGGCCCTATAGTATTGCATCTTCACATGCCCCACATTGCATTCTCTCCACATAATCAGTGGGGACCTCCCGAAATAAACAAAATGCATTGGAAGAATAATTATTTCCATCAAGAATTAATCCAATTCCAATTCTCAATTTTAATTCTAATTCTAATTCTCAAGAATAAACAAAATTCTAATTCTGAATTTCTATGGTTGGAGTTCACTAAATTTTGGTGTACACACCTAAAACTAATTTCAGTGCCTAAACTGCAAATTGGTGCTACTTTACATATAACCACACTAGTGCCGGTGTTATAAAAATAGCACCGGTGTGGTTCTATCAAGTGATGCACCAGTGATGAATAAACACAAATAAAAAAAGCGCAACTCTATTTTATTTAAGTGAAAAAAAGCGGAAAAACTGAAAAATGGGCAGAAAAATATTTTCGAAAATCTAATTTCATAAAATAACTCTTTAAATACTAAACACATTTCATTATTTCACTAATTTTGCTAAAATTTTCAGCTAGATATTTGCAAGAGACATACCTAGAGCAAGAGAGGACGAGAGAACTGTGGAGCAGTGAAATATGTTCAAACGGAAGTATTTAGACAATCAGAAACCAAACCTCTTGTGATTCAAACCCTGTATCTTAGAATTTCAAACCATCTCATGATTAAATTTGATTATTTTTTTATTTTTTCTGTAGTATTTTTACTTTTTCTGCAGTTTTATCCATTTTAACCCTAAACAGTTCATTTTTTTTTTCCCTTTCTTCTCCCTGTTTCTGTGATTTCAGAATTAGGGATTTTCATTTTAGATTGACATCCAACCCACAAGACGAATTTCATAGTCGAATCCCAATCCATTCAGCCATTGCATGAATTTTTGGAAAAAATGGATTTTTTTTATTAGTGCACCCTATGTAACCTAGTGCACGAGTGCGTTGTATTATAAAGCGCACTGCGCAAGTACTCTGTAATAAAAAATTTGAAAACATTTTTTTTTTAAATCAGTGTGCCATACCTGAAATAGGGCACCAGTGCTCCATGTTACGAGGATAGCACCGTATGGTCTATTACATTGTTTGTGTTGTGCGTTTATAATACCCCACGCACCGTACAGTTTATTATATTGTTTTGTGGTGCGTTTTTAATACCCCCATGCACCGGCGGCAATGCATACATCATGAAAGGTGCACCAATGTCTTGAGATTTATTTTTTACCTGAAAAGTTGACAATTTATTTATAAATATATTAATGAATGATATGGTACATGTTTCAGATTGATAAAGAAATGATTGACAAGATATCAAGTAACAAAAATACTGATAACACATCAAGAAAAGCAAAAAAGACAATTTCTTTGTAAATTCTTTATAAAAAATATTAATTTTGAACTATATGTAAGTTTAACTAATATGTATTGTTTAATGTGTATCATGCAGAGCCACAAAATGACAAAGCTTGATAAGATTATTTCTGATCTAGGACCAGAAGAGCGTAAAACCTTGATGGAAAAATTGCAAAAGGATGAATCACGTGAATGAAAAAATACTATTGATCCAATATGAGTTTCTTTTTTTAATTGTCATTAATAATATACTTAAAATCATTAGATAACATGTGTCAAACAGTCTATCAATTCACATATGTTTAATGTTCTACAAGGACCAACAACTCAGAAAAGGAATGTTGTTTTAGGAAAAAAAAAAATGGAACATGCAAATGAAAATGAATTTCTCCTTAGCTCATCTGGAGTGGTGCTGGAAGTTAACGAAAGGGGGAAAAAACTTTTACAAAAGTTTTAGGGATCTAGTGGAATGAATGTATAGACGTTCTTTCCACTTACAATAAAAAAAGCAATCCAATGATTCCAAGAACCAAATTTTATCTAAACGACAGGAAGAGTTTCCAGATAATTGGTCAATGAGACATGTCAGACTTTTAATAGCAAAAACATACAACAACAAAAAAGAAGGAATGAAAAATTAATATTCCTTTAAATGTTTGTCTAGAATTATTTATAAATATCATTTTTGTTATATTTACTTTTCATATATCAATATAAAAAATGAATATTTTATTGTCATGTTACATTTTAAGGAAGATTATAAAAATCTCAAAAGATGAACAAGATGATATCAGAAATATGCCAGTAGGAATGTCCAAAAAGGTGTACAAGGAGATGGTCAAAGAAATGGACAAAATTACATCACAGGAGGAGTAATTTCAACAACAACGTGCTTCAAATGTAATATGTAATCATTGAATTTTTTGATCATTAGGTACAATAAATAAACAATTTAGCTTTAAACATTAATTTTCAATAATTTTCTTGTAGAAAAGAAAATAAAATGTAACCCATCCAGCACACAAAATAGGATGACAAGGAAGAAAAGGGTTGATATCTAAGTTTGTGAGTAATTGTTACTTCCTTATAACAACTTAACTAGATTTGATATTTGTATTTTTTAAGTTTTTTTACAAAAATCATCATTGAATGTCTTCAAACAGGTGCTAACATACAAAGAAGAACCATCAAATGAATTGATTGAAATTGGGTTAAATATGGGTTGTGAGTATATGTTGGCATATCAGAAATTAATTGTGGAATTTGTAAGCATCTATCGATCTTATTTTACTTAGCTCCATCTATAATTAATAGAACAAAAACATCTTTGATATTAAATATATGATTTGTTATGGGGTATAAAGCTTGCAAGAAACAAAGTATGGAACTGCGCCAACAAATGAAATTTTGAAAGATGGCATGGTACATGGTTTTGAAATAATGTGTATAGTTTATGAGTCAATTTTTGCTATGGTATGCCATTTTTCTTTTCAAATTACATTGATGTATATTATTTAATATTGCAATTTTCATTATTCTTGCCAATGTATACACACTAATTTTGGTTTATTTTTATGTTTGTAGATGGAAGGTGAAGAAGAATAAAACAATCAACACCGTGAACAAAACATTCTTGAAAATAACCCAAGTCATGGAAGTATTTCTAGCGGTGACAGTAGTTCAAGCGAAGAATGATGATCACTATGTTTGGATATCAAAGCAAGGCGTTGTATCTTTTGAAATATGTCTGTGAAATCAGACATTTTGTTTAATGTAATGGACATAGTGTCCCAATTAAAAGACAAAGGGATACCAATAACTATCCCATTTTGTATGATAAAGGTTGTGTTATTCATATATATATATATATATATATATATATATATATATATATATATATATATATATATATATATATATATATATATATATATATATCATAAAATATGTTTTAATTTATTCTATTTCATTCTCGATTGTTGTTCTCAAATGAACTAATAAAAATTTAATTCATATGAATATTGTTAGAAGATATATATGTGTCGACTTTCGATGAATAATGAATTTTTAAAAACCACAATAATTATGATATGATATAACAAATTAATCCAAACATCACATTCAAATGCATTAATAAAAATTTAATTAATATGAATATTGTATAGAATTATTTCGTTAATAATCACATTCAAATGAATTTTTTCGACACGTTTCGAACCAACTAGTGTGGTTCATCATCGAGACTAGGTTGGTTTGAAACGTGTCGACAAAGTTCATTTGAATGTTTTTATTACCGAAAGAATTCTATACAATTTTTAAGATGGATCACAGAAGCCAAAATTCGAATAATATGAATATTTTTATAAGATGTGTCGACTTTTGATGAATAATGAATTTTAAAAAATCATGTTTCTAAAAGATACAAAATGAAAACTGGTGTGTATCAGTAGTTGTACACTAGTGTGTTTGTATTATGAAGCGCGTCGGTGTGTTTCTACGACTTATGGACACCGAACAAGTACCAAAACCAATTAAAAATATCAGTGTGTTTGTGTGGTATGATGCACCAGTGTGTTTATGTGTCTTTACCCACCGGTGTTGTTGTATGATCTATGGGCACCGCACGAATACCGATATGGAATATCCCTAAATTGGGATTGCTAGCAAGGCATGCCTGAAAAATGAATTTTTCAAGAATGTATGCTACAGAAAACAAGATTAGACCTTGGATCACTTATATCTAATAATCTAATATCCAAATCCAAGAGGAAATCAGAAACCAAGAAAACTAGGTGAGATAAACAAGCCTCTCACACCTAGAATGGCTGGAAAATGCTCAATAATGGGACTGAAGCAATATGTAAACACAATACTGGATCTGTAGCAAGATATTCATTCATTTAATTTGTCAAGAAACACATTATCATCAATTTGTGTCACAACAACAACTTATACATCATTTTCTGACCCAAAAGTTGGGGAAAAGCAGCATTTTAAGCCCCAAAAATGTTATTCCCAGCTATTTGCATAATAAAAAAGGAAAATAACAGTGGTATCCCTTATAATATTTCATATTGGACTCACATACCAAGTTTGAGAAAAAACAAATCACTCTAGCTAAGTTAAACAGACCTCCTAGTCTCGGTATGGCTTAAAAAAGCCCAAATCCCATGACTTAGCTCAACCAAAAGCTACTGAAGCATATACAACGTGGTTTTCTAAGGGTTTCATATATAATATTATGGAATAACAAATCTTTATTTTATTATATCATAACATGGAGGAAAATGGAGATCTAGATCCTTTTATACATCAAAGAGATAACCCAGTAAGGGTTTCATGAGAGCACAAGTACATAATAGCAGATCTGCAGATATAGATCTAGAAAATGCAGTTACACTACAAATATGAATACAAATAGCTGAAATATACAATGAATAAAAGAATAAAAATGTACAAGGCTTTTCGGGAGAAGGGTTGGCCCTTCCTCTAAGGGATAAGCTCACAAGCAAGGGTTCAAACCCTGCTACTGCAACATTGTAGAAAATAATGCAGATCGTACCAAGGACTGCTCAGTAAATGATGGAGAATTATTTTTCCACAAGCCAAGATGTACATAATTCTTAGAAACCTCCTTATCGGATCTTGCAAAGAAAGGGAAGCTCCCTCCTCAGAAAGATAAGTTGAGAAAGTGGTGTTGGGGACTTTCCACTGCAACACCCTGCAACACAGCACTATTCTCTATATAAATTACACTGTGGATGAAGGAGGATGCTTTGCCTCAAGCCTGAGTGTGGAAAAATGAAGTACAATCCTCCTTCTTGAGGCCTCTCAAGAAAGGAGAAGGATTCCTAAACAAGAGATCCTTGTGCTAAACAACACTGCAGCTCTGCTAACTAGCAAGAGGATGACAAATGGTCTAAGCAGACCAAACTAAATAATATCGAAGCTAACCCCAAATGGCTGCCATCCTCTTCCTTATAAACTTTGTGAGCCTCCTCGCCTTGGGTCCCACCCATTAGGGTTTTCAACTCCACATGAGAAATCTCCCTCCAAAATTACATTGTACCTTCATCAAGGCCACTCCTCCATACTGCGTTGTTGATTTGGTCAAGGTTGACCTCTTCAATCTTCCTCATCCCTTTTCACACTCAATTGCAATCAATCCAGCTCACAAAAGTCTATCTATGTGGATCCTAGTTCACACTGAAATATTTTTATTGATGATCTCCTCCTCTTCATGCATGCATGTTGACTTAGTCAAACTTGATTATGTCCTCATCCATTTGCCCTTGTTCACACCCATAAGTGTAAAATCCAACTACTGTGATGATCTGCTTTCAAATTATAGTGGGTTTTATTCATGTTTTTGTTAAGCATGGGCCTCCTTACCCATTTACCCAACTACTAAGTGTAAAATAAAAATTTTAATATTCCCCTTAGCTAATTGCTAAAGTAGGAATATTACGGTCCTCCCCTCCCAAATGTTGCTTTTCCTCAAGAAACTGCTAGGATAGAATTGAAAAACTCTCTCCCAGGGCATGGATTCTGAAATGTGTTTGGGAACTAACATTCCCATGTAAAACCTCCACCCCCAAGCTATCATCCATACAAGATGAGTCACCCTCCAACATGGCAACTCATAAAATATCTCCTCCACCTCAGGCTCCTGCAAAGAAGGTGGGCTGAATAGCTAAACATGATAGGCAAGATGGCTTACCCCATGTTGTCTTCCTCCCCATTCATGGTAAGTGTAGAGTACATATTGATCTCGGGCTGCAAATAGGTTGCCCTCAAATGGCAAGAAGAGGAATAAATTCCCAAATATCCCATCTCCCATGTCATGAATCATGCTAGCCCAAACCATCCCATCCAAAAGGAATGGCACCTCATCACTATTTGGCATCCAAATCAGAAAAATGTTGATGGTTCCATGATACCAATGGTCTATCCAAGGGTTATAGCCTAGTTTCCCCAACTGCTACTTGAGAATGTCATGTGGCAAGTTGTCCTCCAACAAGGTACTAGTTGTGCATGAGTGCTCATCTACTATGTGGTAGTAAAAAACAATATATATCAGTTTTCCATGATCAAAATAATAAGAAAATGTGCCATACATTCCTTCTAAAACATCATGATGAGTATGGAGATATTTCTGCCCATACTCTCTCGATAATAGCCTTAGCAACAAGGACTCTCACAGCCTCCTTAAATTATCAAAATGCAGATCATGGAGAAATAACACATTGATGGACATGTGAGTTGTCTCATCAACAAAGTACAAACCAGCTCCATCATACATCATGGGGAAGTTATCCTCCTTCCCAAAATAATGTACATACATGAAATACATCTCAAACATAAAGACACGTCAACACATGAGACATATCTCAAACAAAGTTAAATACATAGACATAAGATTTGACATATGATGTCCAAACTCTCTTCTTAACAGACACAAAAACCATGCCTCCTTCTTATGCATCCTATCATTGAGACTCAAGGCATGAGATAAATAAATAGAAATTTTTGGGTAGTGACCAAACTCACCCAAAAACAACTATCGCAGCCATGCCTCTTGCTAGCATGTATCATAGATCTGCAAGGGGTTTGGAAACCTCTTGCTCCATACTACCATCCACTCATCCCAATGTGGGTGATGGATCTCATTCTGCAAATGCTTGGTATCCTCCCATGGTAGGACACCCTGCTCCTCCATCCTTTGAAGAACCTTGCACTTCATGAAATATTGAAGTGCACCTCCAATGGGATCTCCCGATGAGACCTCATGTCTCTCCTCCAACGGTGGACCCTGAGAGTGAAATGGACAAACCTCTCCTCAACATACCTGTGAGAAAATACACATCCTCAACTGTTATATGAACCACTCGGTTCTTAATATGAAATGCCTCTATGGTCGGATCCCATACTCAAACTAAGAACTCCAAGAGTTTTATCTATTGCCTCATCCCAAAAAAAATTGAATTAATTAAGCAGTCCACAATCTCTTAGGGCTCTTATAGTACCTGGATCATTCAAGGCAATCATATCTTGTTCTTCATGTTCTCTTTCCCTCCACGTAATCGTCATTATAATCTGATGGAAACCTGAAACACAACCATAAGATCCATTAGATTCCATTTATTGCAAAAAATTTGGGCATAGTAAGAAAATAAAAAACTTAAACTGTGCCCAAAGCACTCCCTGAGAAGAGGAAATGCATTTCACATGCAAGTACACTTCACCTTACCTGCTATGCAATGTAGGTTTCGACATTCAGGGGTGCGTTGCCCTCATTTTTGGCAGACTTTACCCTAGGGGCCTTAAAACCCTAAAACTTTGCAGAAATTGGAAATGAATGAATACCAAAGGGAAGAGGAGGTTCATGGTAGTAACCTGGATCAAACGGCTACGAAATCTGTCCATAGAAACAATCGCAATCAACAGCTGAAGTTTGGGGGAAAAATCAGGTTCAGAGCTCCAAAATACAAATGGTAACTATGGAATGGTAAAAATGAATAGTGAAACTACTTTAAAATAGTCATTCAATTATTTGCAAGTTAAATTTATTGCTATGACTATAGTTTTATTATGTTTTTATCATGAAATGGGTATTTTTAATCCATTTGATGTTGTTCTGAACATGAAATACAACTGATGAACATATTAGTCGTGCAGATTTATTTCAAAGAATGACTTGACCTCAAAGCATACTTTTTCTCCTTATTTTTCGAGCTTTGTTAAAAACAAAAAAGGATTTGAAGAGCACTTTTGTCTCTTTTTCGAGCTTCGATAACAGTGAAAAAGGAACCCTTGGAGTCTTCTTTTAGCTCTTTTTTGACTCCGATAATGTGAAAATATTGCCGAGCATTTGTCTTTTCGAGCTCATAAAAGTAAATGAATTGATATCTACTCAGTATAAGTTTAACCCTTTTTCGGACTGAGATAGATTATTTACGAAAAAGGAATACCTCAGTTAAACATGACCAAAGAGGTTCTCTTAGATATTGTTTTACACTTTTTTGGATCAGAGTGACAAATTTACAAAAAAGTACTTATGGAGTTTTCTTTCATCCACTTTTTCAAACTCTCTAAATATGAAAAAGGATCGGGCTATCACTATCGTTAAGCTCGTTAAAACATAAAACAACGATGGGCTTGTTTATCATGGAAAGAATTGAGTTTCATTCATCACTAGACTCGTTAAATTATTAAATAGTGATACTTTATTTTCCCAAATGGTTGAATTGTTGATCAAGAAAATGTTACCCTCCTCAAGCTTGTTAAAAAATAAAGAGGTACTCGTCAACAAATGACCGGGGAAAATTTGGGAAAAGTGAGCAAAATTTCTTTATGGTAGCAAGTCGCTCTTGAACATGACACTTCCTTCACTCCATGTCTGTGACTGTTTGGGTTAGGTAATCGTCTTGATTGTTCATTCACACCTTTGGTTCATTATACCTTCACTTTGGTTTTGGGTCAATGTTGCCAACTCATCACAGTGTCGCCGATATGTTCAAGAGAAGTCATCCTGTAAATAAAATCATCCTTCTGCAATACTCATAAACCTTTATTCTCTTGACCATCATCCCCGAAAATTTCTATATCAATTCATACCCTTGTCTTTGAAATCAGTAACTCCCATTTCGCAATAAGGTGACCTCATGTTGACAACAAATCAATATCTAGGAAGTTCACTTAGAAACATCAGATTCTAGTACCATGAGGCTTGTTACAGCATCGACAAGATCCTCGCTTCTGGACCTTTGACCGAAAGATTTTGTTTTCCGTTCGACATCAAATCATCTATTCACGCCTTATGAAATGTACTGTAGTGCCTTGAGGGCCATTTTCATTAATGGTGGTTCTCTCGTGTTTGTTAATAGCTCACATCATTGGTTGGTAAACAAACGATGTCTTTCCATGTTCGACAACAAATTATATATTCACATGGCTAGAATTGTACTAGAATGATCGAGTGAATGAGATAAGAAGACCTTGGATCTAGTTTCAGTCATCTGGGCTATGATTTTAGGATTTTTGTACACATCATCTATACGGTGACCTTACATACAAATTGTCATCCGAACATGGGCCTATATCTGTAGGCATGTCTTCATTGGGCAACATTCCAATGTCGACGACTTTCTGCATTATGTATATGTTATTGGATTGTTTATGTGTTGAGAATGGGAATGCCTACCCTCAGCAATTATGATCAAAGAGGATATATCATGATGTAATGTATTGTAAGATTGATGCAGGTAACCACTCCTCTTCATCTCCAGCCATCACAGTGTAAAGCATCTCAATCAAATGTTTTTATTATTTTGACCTCATGCTTTAGGGGGACAATTGTTATAGGTCAATTAGGGAATAATTCCCAATGACCTAGTTAACTGGGCATCATCTCCAGGACCAATGACAACGGTCTATCATTCCCTATCATTTCAAGTTCCTAAATGCCCTAAGGCAAGAACAAAACAAATCAAGCATGAATTTCATGAAGCAAAGGTTTCCAAGGTTTGAAGTTTATTATATAGCATGTGGGAGCTCACCAACGCTGCCTATAAGGGGACTAAGTTCATTTCATATGCAGGTAGCCCCATGCAAGGCTGCTCTGCAAAGTAGTTCCTGACATCTATGGGTGCGTTGGTCACATTGGGAGCGAAATTCTCATTGTTCCATAATCTCCACTTGGCCAGTGCCTTCTAGAAGAGTTCACATCTGTCAAGCTTCAAATCCAAGTGTCCAGTTGACATATACATGACTAGGAACATGTATTTCCTATTATTGGAAAGTCATTGATTGCAAAACAACCTTCAGTTCATCTATAAATTGAGCACAGATCTGAGTGTTTGGAAAGAAGAATTTGAGTAGAGAAATGTTGAAGGATTTTCAATTGAGAGGTACATTTCTGTAACAGTTGTTGGAGAGATTTATACTATGATGGGGCCGAGGATCATTGCTTGAAGGGTCACTTCAAATCAGTCATTTGGTTGTAATGTCTCCTTCTATCATCATTAAATAATACAACTTATTTTTCCCTATATGCATTTGTATTGGCTTTGATTCTCCATATTGCAATATCTTAGTTGATGTATATCATTTATGCTTTACTGATTTAGCTAACTAACTTGAATAGAAATCTATATTATTGCTACCTTCTACTGTTTTAGTGTTCTTTCTTACAGGAAGAATTTTTCCTACAAACCGCTTGAATTTGAAGCTACAACGGAAGGGACAGAAGGAGCCATTTAGAAGCGCTTAGATTACAAGTAAGCCTCTAATCCTTTCTATGTGTCTGTTCTAATTTAGAAAAGGTAGTCGTATAGTCTTTAATCTATTGTTCTAGACTTTCATTTGTCTAGGGAAGTGTGTTTTATCCATAATTCACAATTCTGGGCCAAAAAATGGGCGACTCCGCTGGGGATAATTTCCCTTATATCTAGGTGACTTAGCCTCTGATATGATTTTTTTATTTACCCAATAGTTGTTACACACAAAGATTAAACGTTTTCAAAGCCAAATTTTCAAAGACAGTGAGTTAAATAGTAGTGTTCTTCCTTATATACTGACCCCAACACACCCTTAGACAGGACACAATTGTTTTCATACCACTGTCTCCCTTTCAGGCCTACGTTGTAGAGCATTGTCTCCCCTTGGAGACTGCGTTGACTCCTGAAACCACCTAGATTCCTTTGAATTTGCCTTTGCAATTTTCTTCAGTTTGTTTTCTGCTATGGTTTTAAAAGTTTGATCGTCATATTGACCAGTAACTCTATATACTTCTTCCTCCTTTGACTGAAAATTTGTTCAATGTTTGTTTAATTCAGTTTTTATTTATCATTGACAAGTTGATTTCAAAGTATTTTTTATGGTTGCATTAAGAATCATTTTCTTTCGAAATAGGAAATTGTCGTAAAATCTTCATTTACTTGATAGGATAATTTGTTGTTGAAATCCTCATTTTTCCTTCAAAAGAGAAACTATTGTTTGTATTCTTCATTTCTCAAAAGTAAAAGGTATTTGAATTGTTGATTTAGTGCACCTAGTTTCTTTTCTACATTTATAACATTAAGGAAATTGAAAAGAAAAACTTGCATTTGCATGTAGGATTTTTGTGTGTTTTTCAAAAAGGAACATTAGGAAATCTGCATTTAGTTTGTGATCATTGATTTGTTTTTCTCATTGATTTGTTTGCTCACAAATTATTTGCTCTCTTCCCTTAGTAGCTAGGTTTTTCGTTGAAGAAAATGAAGGTGAAAGATTTCTTATCATTTTTAGTTTCATTTTAGGAATTTTCCAATAAATCATCGCGGCGAACCTTTGAAAGGCAAATTGTAAGCAAGATTGACATAAAATTAATCTCAATTTACCTAACAAAGCATTGGAACCATAACAATAACATTTAGAAGGTCTAGGTTAGAGACGTGTTCCAATGTCGTAAAATATAGCAGTTGTCGTTAACTTGTCTACGATACATTCTGAGTGTGATACCTCACTCCACGTACATAACTATATCGTAGCTCTTCCACATACTTTCGGGTATATTGGGTGGTGTTACAGTACGATAAGTATAAAGGGGTGCTCTCACTATGCGATTTCGCATCAGACAACGCTAATACAGACTTGGGCCTCCACGTACCTTTGGGTATATTTGGGAGGACAAATTTTAGGTGTTATCCATCCATAGTGAACTAAGTTGGCCGCCTTGTAAATTGTGACACACCGAACAAAACATTCAGGGAGATTGCCTGCCCATACTTCTTGGTTCGCCAAGAGGTATTCTGCAGTTCACAGTTTCTTGGTAAACCCTTTTGCCTAGCATTACCCTTTAATTTTGTTTATTTGTTTTTTGGTTAAAATTAGTCATTAATAGTGGAAGAACAAAATCCTTTCCCCCGTCGTTCACATATATTAGCTTTAAGACCACCTTTACCCCCAGAAATTACTTCTGGTAGGCGAAGGAAATCTCGATCTGTTGAATCAAGTACAATTCGTACCTCTAGTGAAACATCATTTTCCCATAAACTAGAGTTAGCTCAATCTATTTCTACACATCCCGATTCATCTACTATTGTTGAAATGGAGTCTTCAAAGCTACCCGTGGTCACGATCCCTCCAATCAGTGAGACCATACCTCCTGGACCCGACATTGTTCAACCACAAATTGATCCAGATCCTATGTCTTCTTTTCCAGAACATCTGAATCCTGAAGTCAAACGACCGAAAGTTGTTCCTACCTTGGTCATCCCACAAAGTTCTATAGCTATTGAATCTCCCATATCACACAGTCAACCACCCGAAATATACTTTGGGCCTGACGGTGAAATACTTCCACCTGGTTTAATTACGATTTAAGAAATCCCACAAGATGATACACCCTTAACTCCAACCCATTTTGGGGAGGACCTTTACCTGTACGAGTCTTTTTATCAATCGAAATTCTTTGCTTTTGTTGATCTTCCTCCTTTTCAAATTCCCATCGATTGAAAAGGGTATACATTTGGTAAAACAACCATGTCTGAACCAACATTTTCGGTTCAGCCTGCTGTTCCAATTACATTAGCTCCCGCCCTAGCTACACCGTCAATGTTTACCACTTCATGAGAGTCATATTTTCATCGTGGCCCTATGGTCCCATTAGGTTACAAATAATTATTTGGAATTTTCTCTGGTGCATCTTCAAATCCATGGTATTTACCAATGTCATCATCTAGTATTTTAACTAGTAATGCTATCGTAAGTACTAAACAACTTGATTCATTATACACATCATCATGGCAATATCAAGTCATTCCTTCTGGGTATATTCCTTCAAGTACCATATCAACTGGACTCCCAACATTTGGAGAGAAATATTTTCCGTCTTATTATCCTCCTCATGCTGGGGGGAAACCTTTGGTCACACAATATGATAGTACTCTATCACTTTTTGGTCAATCTAATGTTGAAATGAATGTTTTTCAATGGAAGCCCTCTCTGCCTATCCAACCACAAATGGTTGTACACTCATATCAATTGGTTCAACCTATTACACCCACTTCATTACCACTTGTTAATACATCTATACCTTTGTTACAGAAACAAAATGTTGCACATCATCAACCTTATCAAGCAGGTCCTTCAAATAAATACCATCAAATGTTGGGTCCACAAACTCCAAATCCTTTGGTTAATTTACAACAACCTTTACTAGGAATTATTTATTCACAAGCTAGTCTACCATTTTATGGGATGTCACAACCGCAATCGAGTTATACATATCAATAGAATCCAAGTTATCTTAATTTGGGTTATAACATTGGTGGAAAGACCCCTTGGCAGCCTCAGGCACAAATGCCTCAAACCCCTTTTCAACAAGTATCATACACAGGTTTCGGTCAACAGAATCCTCAAGCGTTTGTTATGCAAAACAACCCCTATCTGGGTTACCAACAATAGATTCCTAATGCTGGTGCTCAAAGGCCTGTTTCTCAAGCAATTCCATCTTACCTTAGCTATGCTCAACCTTACCTTAATATATAGTTTCCCTTTGTTGCAACTTTAGAATTACCAGATTTAAATCGGTTAACTAATGATCGAATCAACTATGCTCCTTGGTGGCCGGTGATACCTCATAAATTACCCTCGGATATTCCTAAGTTTAATGGAAACCCTGGAGAAGATCCATTGACTCATGTTATGACTTATCATTTATGGTGTTCATGAAATTCCCTAAATGATGATTTTGTTCGACTACGTCTTTTTCAGCATATGCTCACAAGTCTGGCTGCAAAATGGTACATTGAATTACCTAGAGCTTCTTTTGACAATTTCATAGCCCTAGCTACTATATTTTTGACTCATTTCTAGTTACCTATCAGATATGAAACTGGAACAGAACTCTTGAATAATTTCAAACAGACTAATTCTCCTCACATTTATGATCATATTCATGAGTGGTGTTGTCGTCAATAAATGGTTAAGACCTTTGTTCCAGATCAGCTCCTTGCTGAATGGTTCATTAAGTCCCTATTTCCATTTATAACTGAGGATGTGGCTAAGTGTGGCGTTGTCACAGAAGAGAAATTTGTCGCTCGTGCCCAATATTTAGACTTGATTTACACTCAGTTTGGCATGCTCTATGAAGCAATCCCTAATGCGCCAAGATCTAATTTCAATGTTCCTTCTTAATTAAAGGACTCTCATGAAGAAGAGCTTGATAGGCACTGCAAAAACACACCACACTACTGCATCTGATCCTGCTCCTACTTCAGAAATTAATGTTGTGTCATTTGACAAAGGAAAAAGCGACAAGCAACCAGGAAGTAAGAAAAAGGGGAAATCAAAGAAAAATCAAACTTCTAACCTGCAATAAATATCATTTGATCAACCGTCTGGACCTCTGAAACCTCGTTATCCATGCATAATATGTAATGAGAAACACTTTGTTAGGGATTGTCCTCACCGCTCTGAATTCTCAAAAATCATCAAGACTTCCAATGCATCAGCTGTGTTGACAGACCCATTTCCAAATACAGACACAAATATGGTTTCTACGGATCCAGCTCCTAGTTCCCAAGTGTTAATGTTATCTATCACAAAACCTTCAATAGATATTTTGGTGTCAACACAAAATAAATATTATGGTAGTCTAGCCACTGATCAACCTACTACCTCGACAATGAATCCATCTACAGAATCAGTACCACCTACTACTATTCCTGAATTGATAATGAAGCCACCAAAGGGAGTAATTCATAAATTTACATATAATCCTTGAGCAAGAGCTACACAAAATTATAATATAGTTGAATATTTGGCTCAATCCCCTTCAGCTATGTCTTCTCTTAAGGTATTACAAAATTTTCCGTCCCAAAAATAGGCTTTATTGTCAGCTATTGGTGGAATTGATCCAACTAATTCTAATCTTGTTGTCTTTAATCATATAGGCTATGTGTCACAACTACCAGCAGAATTGGCATTCTCGATACATGTAAATGTTCTCAATCACCTTGTTCATCACACTGTTATTGATGGGCGAGCATCTACATGCATTACGTCTCTAAACTGTTGGAAGTCACTTGGCTCACCGCGCTTATCACAATCATCAACGACGTTGAAGGAATTTGATGGACGTACATATAAACCTTGTGGTATTATTAATAACCTGCATGTTGAACAAGGGGGGAAAATAATGAATATTGATGTTGAGGTTGTTGATGGACACCTTGACTATAATATTTTACTTGGAAGGCCATGGGTATATGCGATGACTGTTATTGTTTCTACATATTTTAGAATGATTTCCTCTCCACATAAAGGTACAATTACAGTTATTAATCGACTATCCTTCTTTGCCTCTGCTTCGCATGTAACTGGAAGTGTTCCGTTCATTCACATAGCCCTACTAGAACTTCAGAACATTGGTGTAGGACTCTTAAAGGATTCTACTTTAATGGGAACCTTTGATTTACCACTGCCAGCGATGTCAGAAAAAATTTCAAGCATAGAGACCTGTTACATGATCTCTTCCACTCTATCTCACTTAAGGAAGAGTATGGGTGATTCTCATATTTCTACGTTGGATGAGTTTCTTTCGCCCAGCCCTATTGAGTTGGCATAGCAATCAATCTATCTGGCTTGGGCGGCAAATCCAAAATCAGCATCGCCAAATGTTTGGGTTGATCATTCATTAGATTTTGGTACGCCATCTGATCCATTTTCCTCAACATTCTTGACAGATGAGAATATTTTGGAAGCTATGATGTCATAAGGAGAACAATGGGAAGATTATTATCATCATTCACATCTTCTTGATTATGAAGAAAATAATCTAGGTGAACTATGTCAGCCATCCATCAAAAATTTATTTTCGAATTCTTTTCCCATTAATGCAATTGATTCCAAGATAAATCTGTCAAATATCGAAGAAACAATTTCTATCGATATTTCGACCAAACCTGGCATTGTATAGAATATTCATGTCGGTGTATATTGTTCTCCATCAGAACTCGAATAATATCACTCTCTTTTTCCTAAATTGCGTGACATATTTTCTTGGTCTTACGAGGAAATGATAGGCATAGATACTAGTATAGTTGAACACACTATTAATATGTATCCTGATGTCAAACCGGTGCATCAACGACTCTGTCTTGTTCATCTGCAGAAAGTTGCTGCCATCAAAGCAGAAGTTGAAAAACTTTTGCATACTGGTTTCATTTACCCTATTCTGCTAACTGAGTGGGTTTCCAATATTGTTCCTGTCATGAAAAAAGAAGGAACCATTAGAGTGTGAGTCGATTATCGAGATGTTAATCATGCTTGTCCAAAAGATAACTATCCTACTCCCTTTATTGACTAGATTATTGATGATTGTGCTGGATGTAAAATCTTTTCATTCATGGATGGATTTTCTGGCTACAATCAAATCAATATCCGCCCAGATGATCAACATAAGATAGTGTTCATCTGTCCCTAGGGCACATTCGCTTATAGGAAACTTTCCTTTGGTTTAAATAATGATGGGGAAACTTTTTAGAGAGTAATGGATTATGCTTTCAATGAAATCAAGCACATTTTTCAACCATATCTGGATGATTTACCAACGCATTCATGAAATCAGATTGATCACCCGATGCATTTGAGAGCCATTTTCTTACACTGCCGATACTACAAAATATGCCTCAATCCACATAAATGTGTGTTTTGTGTTGGTTCTGGTCATTTTCTTGGATTCATAGTCTCAAAATAAGGGATTCGAATCAACCCTTTGAAGGTTCAGGCCATTCTTGATTTTCCTGTGCCGTCAAACTTACTTCAGATATAGAAACTTCAAGGAAAGGCTAATTTCTTAAGAAGGTTCATTCCAAATTATGTCGAAATGGCTAAAGAATTTACTCAACTATTGAAAAAGGGGGTTCCCTTCCATTGGGACCAAGTTGCACAAGCTTCTTTTGAGGTTGTCAAGGACACTCTTTTCTGAGCGTCATTAATGTATCCTCCTAATTATCAAAATGATTATTTCCTATATATCGCCGCGGCTGAAACAACTATTGCAATGGTATTGGTCCAAGTAGAAGACGGAATTGAAGATACGATCTATTATTTGGGTCGTAATCTCAATGATACGGAAATTAAATTTTCATATGTAGAAAAGCTTGCCCTGGCAGCTGTTCAAGTTATCCAAAGATTTCGCCATTATATCCTGCTCCGAAAAACAAAAATATTTTTGGATTGCAACCCCATGAATTATATCTTATCACGTCAATTAATGGGGGGCAAATATTCAAAATGGATTGTCATTTTGTAGGAATTTGGCTTGGAATTTATCAAATCTAAGTCACATAAGTCTTTAGTTTTGGCTAAGCTTCTATGTGACCTTCCCTCTGATAGTACTAAAACTATGTCAGAACCATCAATTCCAGACGAGTCTCTATTTTTGATCGGATTATATGATCCTTGGTATGGGTATTTCATCATTTATCTCCAAACCCAAACTTTTCGACCTAATACCTCTCGCTCTGAACAACGACGTATTCGATACCAAGCCAAAGATTATCTGATCATCGGCAATACACTTTATCTTCGTGGTGTCGATACCATTTTAAGGAGGTGCCTCACTCATGAGGAGGTCAAAAAAGTGTTAAATGATTTTCATGTTGGGGCTTGTGGTGGAAATTTATCTGGATATGCTACCGCGCATAAGATACTCCATGCCGGTTACTTTTGGCCTACTATTTTTCAAGATTGCATCCTCGCGGTCAGAAGTTGTCATGCATGGCAGATTTTTTATCGTAAAATTTGCAAACCGCCAGTGCCAATGAATCATGTTATCTCTACTGGACCATTTACGAAATGGGGTATTGATTTCATGACCTGTAACCCTCCTTCATTCTGGAGCCATGGTTATATTACTGTCGCAGTCGACTATTTTACCAAATGGACCAAAGCGATGCCTACATTCAACAACACAAGACAAACAACTACATTGTTTTTCTTCAGTGACATTATTGCACAGTTTGGGGTCCCACAGGCTATAGTTACAGATCATGGGAAGAATTTTCGCAACCACATGATGTCTGAATTGATTGCCAAGTTAGGATTTTCACATGATAATTCCACTCATTATTCACAATAAAATGGACAATTTGAGGATATTAACAAAATTCTTAAACGAATTCTTCAACAAATGATAGGAGTTCGTAAAAGAAACTGGCATATGATCTTGTACTCTTCCTTGTGGGTGTATCGAACCTCGGTGAGAAATGAAACCGGATTTACTCCCTTTCAATTGGTATATGGTCTAGAAGCTATCTTACCAATCCAATGCAAAATATCATCGTTAAAACTCACAATAGACTTGTTACCTGACACTCAAAAGAAGAAGCATGTCTCCTTAACCTCATCCATATTGATGAAACACGTCATGAAGCCCAATTGGCCAACGAAGCGCATAAGAGATGTATAAAGGCACAATATGACAAAAATGTCTAGCCTCGCATTTTCTCATAGGGCGACGTAGTCCTTCTCACTGATCAAGAAGCAAATGTAATAGGTACAGGGAAATTTGAGCCATTATGGCATGGCCCGTATATTTTCAAAAGATTTCTTGCTAAGGGTGCCAATGAGTTAGTTGAATACGATGGAATTCCATTGGCGCAACCTAGAAATGGGTTGTATTTGAAACGTTACTATGCTTAATCATGAGCGTAGTAATATTTTGTATTATATTGTAAATATATGTTGTTGATTTGCATTCACTATCTTAATTTGTTTTTTAGAGTTCTCTTGACGTTACTAATCCACTTTACATTTCAACGCAGATGTATGAATCTTTGAAACCATTTGTTGGATACGCTGATGGTGCTAGTCGTAGTACGCAGAACCTATCCTCTACAACGTGGGCCATTTTCACTCCGAACGACGATTTAGTGAGTTTTCAAGGGATTTTTATTGGTAGTTTGACAAAAAATATCATTGAGTATAGCGCGTTGATCGAACTTCTCTCTGATACCATTTCATTTGATATTAACCGCATAATCATAAGGTTAGAATAACAACTTGTGGTATTACAACTTACTAGTGTTTATACTGTTAGAAATGCAACACTTCTTAGATTGTTCCTAAGATTTTGACTTTTGGAAAGACATTTTAATTTTATTCGATATCAACACATTTCCAGAAATTTGAACACATTGAATGATTCATTAGCTAACCAATTTTTAGACAAACATTTGCAACATATGTAAGGAAAACATTCATATCATTGAATAGGATTGTGCATTAATCATAGGAAAAAAATTGAAATCATATTGATATATAGTTATAGGTTTTTACAGAGTTTGTGCCCAAGACACATTGGTCATCTGACCTCAAAATGCATGCAAATTTCATAAGTAAACTAGTGGTGCTCATGGTAACATGCTATAGATATAGCTATCCTACAAAGTAACCGAATCCAACGGTTAGGAACCCCAATAGTGTGTTGCTGCAGTCGCATAGGAAGCTCTTCGATCCGGAAATCCAGAATCCCAAAGGTCAAGCCTTCTATGTGATGTTGAAGCTCAGTCAGAGTCTCAACCAGATCAAGATCCTAAAGGACTGCTCTCCCGACAGCCCTCTCTACTGGCATATCTACTTCGTGCTCCGGTTCCACTACTGGTTGAACATGAGCAACATCTGCATTACACCAAACATTTATTTTAGTCTTGGAAATAAATCAAAACACAAAAACATTGTATAAACCTTAGGAAAATCAAAAAACATGGTCAAAACATTCTTACCTATTGCACTCCACTGAGCGCCTTATAGTAGTGCTAAATCTGGATCTCCTCGAAAATCAACACCTGCGTATGCATACGCATCTATGGCGAAAATCTGTCACCAGAACTAGGCAAAGAATGCAGTAGAGAACACAACAGTGGATTGGCCAGCATGCCGACCCATGATTTATACCCATCTCTGCATCCGAGGATCTCTAGGACTAGCTATATCCAATGTCACATAATGTGGCTGCATTAGTGGAATCCGTTCCAAGGTGAAGGATATAAGGATAGAACGATAACTGAAATTATTCTTCCTTCCTCCCTTTGCTTTGTTTAGTTTTTCCTTTATCTGAGATAGAACATCTTCAGACTAGTTGAATATTGTTGGCTCCATACACTCTAGTGCACACTGCATATATGATATGTTCGTTACATGTAGTGTAACAGTGTCGACAAGTTTAGAGATTATGAAAAGGATAGTTCTCAAAGGAAAATCTATGACATCCAGAATGTTTATTTTTCCATATTTTCTAGGTTTATCCCTTGGATAGCAATATTGTAGAATATAATCCCTCACTGTCTCTCCTGCAACGGTAGACCCTCAGAGTGAAATGGGCAAACCTCTCCTCGACAAACCTGTGAGAAAAAACACATCCTCAACTATTATAGGAACCACTTGGTTCTTAATATTAAATTCCTCTATTGCCTAATCCCATGCTCAAACTAAGAACTCCAAGAGTTCTATTTTTTTCCTCATCCCAGAAAATTTCAAGTACTTTGTTAGGTCCCTATATTACTAGTATAGTCCCTTATTTTTGTTAGTGTAACCCCCTTATTGTTATTATTGTACCCTTGTAACCCCCATTTTGTTATTATTGTGCCCTTAAATTATTATTGTTAGGTCGGCTAGGATTACATTGTGGCCCATTATGATTACATTATGGCCCCATGGACTCCTATATATAGAAAGGAGGTTTTGTAAATTGTATCATCCAAGAATTGTTCATTCATGTAATGTATTGGAGGTTGCCCCCTCGAAGTGGCTCATTTCTAAGGCGTGAATATCTTTTTTCTTCTCTCTTTGGAGCTGGTTACACAACATTTGGTATCAGAGCTTTGGGATTCTAGGGTTTCGCTGCTCCAAACAGGTCATCGTGGCATTTTCGCTATAACTTTTTTTTCTACGAAGCTTCAGAAGCTGAAATTTTTAGGGTGCGAAGCTGAAATCTTGAGGAAGGTTGTCTAAAAATTTCAGATCTTGGTTCGCAATATTTGAGGAGATATCATCTGTGGAAGTTAGGTATTGTTTCAGGCTCATAAACAGGTCATCGTGGAATTTGCGCTATAAAGTTTTTTTTACGAAGGGTCAGAGTCTGAAATTCATATGGTGCGAAGCTGAAATCCTAAGGAAATTCGTCAAAAAATTTCAGAACTTGGTTCGCAATATTTTTGGAGATATGATCTGTGGAAGGTAGTGCTTTTTCAGGCTCCTGAATTTCATCTCAAAGAGGTGATCGTGGGAAAACTTCAATAACTCTCTCTCTGGGCATTGGATTGAAGTGCCGTAAAAAGTGGTCACAATTACACAGACTGAAGTTTCTGGGCTATCAATTTCAGAGACAAAGGACAAAACAGTGACACGTGGCAAGTCGTACAAGTTCGCTCTACTAAACCAGTCCAGAATTAGGTCATTGTGGGAGATTGGACACAACTTTGTCTTGGAGAATCCAAATAAGGTCAGACCTGTGGCATTTGAAAGAAGCTTCAGAGATCTACTACAGGGCTGAATTTCAGATATCAAAGATTTTCAACTATAGAGATAATTCAATTTCAATATCGAGCTCCTAAAAGCTAGTAAAAGGTGTGTATTTTTTTTCCGAATTGCATAAGTCTTGTTTGAAGAATCAAGTTGAATTGATTCCAAGGGCATCTTGTAGAATAGATATCAATATTGGATTCTAAAATGGCCCCTAAAAATAATTCAACACCCATCAAGCCTTCATAAGGCTCTACCATGACTCATGAAGATGAAGAATTGCAACATGATCTATCAAAATTACAAGAACAAGTGCAACAAATTTCACTCTCGCAAAGAGCAGCAAAAAATGAAATGGAAGTTTTGAAGAAAGGTGTGGAAGTGAAGATGGATGGTTGGAAGAAAGGCATGGAAGCTAAGATGGATGGCGTGGAAGTGAAGATGGAAGGTTTGAAGAAAGGCGTGGAAGCTAAGATGGATGGTGTGCAAGCTAAGATGGATGGTGTGGAAGCTAAGATGGATGGCATGGAAGTGGGCATGGAAGCTAAGATGGATGACATGAAAGACAACATAGAAAACATGAAGAATGATCTAAAAGCATACATGGAAGGCTTGATGACAAGCTTAAAACCATAAATGATTCCTAATGGCGGAAATATAGGAGAAGAACCTCCTGATGAGAAAAAAATAAATGTTAATTGTGATTTCATAAACTCGAATGTTGGCGGGAAGAACCACCATATTCAAAAAATGGATATGAGGAAGTTTGATGGAAAGGATCCTGTAACATGGATACTACAGATGGAGCAATATTTTGATCTCCATAACGTGCAAACACACAAAAGGTACGCATTGCAACTTTACATTTAGAACAAAATACATTTGTATGGTATCGATGGCTTTGCTCCCGTAAAAAAATTGTCACTTGGTCAATTTTTACTGAGGAAATGATAGCACATTATGAGGATACAAAGAGAAACACCTTCTTTAGCCAATTGATAAATCTCAAACAAAAGGGTTTAGTGGGGCAGCACATTGAGGACTTCCAAAAATTGAATATAAGGGTAACTGATATTTCGGAGGAACACAGGATTGATCTCTTCATAGGCACTTTAAAGGATAACATCCAACATGAAGTTCGCGTTTTGGAACCTAATTCATTAGAGAAGGCATTCAGGTTGGCAAGAAAAATTGAATGTAAAATTATGGCGACAAGGAAGCCTACCACTCACTTCTATAAAGAAGGAAGTGTTGCTACACCTAGATTTACATAACCTACAAGGTTGACACCACAACAATTGGAAGAAAAAGAGCAAAAGGGCTTTGCTACAGTTGTGATAGAAAATACACTAAAGGTCATAAGTGTGCTGAGAAGAAATTATTTTACATAGATTGTGAAGAGGAAGAAGAAAATGAACAAGAGGATGATATACACCAGGAACCAGCCATAGAAGGGGAAGAAATGAATCCAACCATATCATGTAATGCACTGGTAGGAATTACCACTCCTCAAACTCTCAAGATAGAAGGACATATCAAGAAGAAAAAGGTAATAGTGTTGATTGATTCAGGTAGCACCTATAATTTTATTCATTGTAAGGTAGCCAAGGAATTAAATTGTTTCCTATACCCAGCACCAGAATGTCAAGTGATGGTTGCAAATGGAGGAACTATAAATTGCTCGAGAAAATGCCATAATATCAAGCTAACCATGGGGGAATATGTATTGACTAGTCCAATGCTTTCCATTCCTATGGGAGGTGCTGATGTTGTACTAGGAGTACAATGGTTACAATCTTGGGGACGGTAGCTTTTAATTTTCAAGAACTTTTCTTGAAATTTTTTTCAGAAGGAAAGGAAGTCGAATTACGGGGTATTGCGGGGAAGCCAGGAAGGATAATAAGCTCTAATGTCATGACAAAGCTTCTAAAGAAAGAACAGCGAGGCTTAATTGCACAATTATGCTCACTAGAAGTTCCAACATCAAAATCATCTATTTCTGCAGATCTCCAACAAGTCTTGGACAATCATTCCAAGGTGCTTGAAACTCCCAAAGGACTCCCACCTATTCGTGATCATGATCATGCTATTCATTTGATTCCAGGAAGTGTTCCTCCAAACATCCGGCCTTATAGATATCCTTACTTCCAAAAGAGTGAAATTGAACGCATGATTGCAGAAATGTTAGAGGCGTGTATAATTCAACCTAGTCAAAGTTCTTTCTCTGCTCCTGTAGTATTGGTACACAAGAAGGATGGATCATGGCGAATGTGTCCGGATTATAGGGAGCTCAATAAGCTCACCATTAAAGACAAATTTCCCATTCCTGTGATTGATGAATTATTGGATGAATTACATGGAGCACTTTATTTTACCAAGTTGGATCTTCGTTCAGGATATCATCAAATTAGAATGAAGACTGAAGATATTCCAAAAACAGCATTTCGAACTCATGAGGGTCATTATGAATTTTTGGTCATGCCTTTCGGCCTTACCAATGCACCTTCTACATTTCAAGGGTTGATGAATTCCATTTTCAAACCCTTCCTTAGAAAATTTGTGATAGTATTTTTTGATGATATACTAATCTACAGCAGGTCTTGGAAGGATCATGTTGAACATGTTGACAGGGTGCTCAAACTATTGCAGGAGAAACAATTATATGCAAAAACATCCAAATGTTTCTTTGGAGTACAAGAGGTGGAATATCTGGGTCATATTGTATCTCACGAGGGTGTTAAGGTAGACCCTAACAAAATTAAAGCCATTAAGGAATGAAAAGTCCCCACAACCATAAAGCAGTTGCGAGGATTTCTCGGGTTAACAGGGTATTATTGCAATTTTGTTAAGAATTATGGGAGAATAGCAACAACTCTAACAACATTATTGAAGAAAGATGCATTTTCATGGACTCCTGAAGCAACTAAGGCCTTTGAACATCTTAAAGAGGCAATGTGCCTAGCACCGGTCTTAGCTACGCCAGACTTCACAAAAACCTTATTGTGGAATGTGATGCCTTAGGAAATGGAATTGGTGCAGTTTTAATGCAGGAAGGAAGACCCATTGCTTTTGAAAGTCGTCCAATCAAAGGAAAGTATTTACAGAAACCTATTTATGAGAAGGAAATGTTAGCAATACCGCATGCACTAAAGAAATGGCGAACTTACCTAATGGGAAGACACTTTAAGGTAAAAACTGATCATGATAGTCTTAAACACTTTTTGGAACAAAGACTATCCTCGGAAGAGCAGCAAAAATGGGTCACAAAGATGTTGGGTTATGACTTTGAAATAATCTACAAAAAAGGAAAGCTTAATGTTGTTGCATATGCACTCTCAAGAAAGAATGAAGAGGTGGAAGCATTGCTTTGTGCCATTTCTATTATCCAACCAGATTGGATAACCGAAGCAAGAGATGAATGGAAGAAGGACAAAGATGTATGGACACACATTCAAAAGTTGCAGCAAGATCCTAGTACATCTGATACATTTAGTTGGAAAAATGATTCCTTATGGTACAAAGATCGCTTATATCTTTGTAAGAATTCCCAACTAAAACAAAATATTCTTCTGGAATTGCACACCTCTCCTTTAGGAGGACACTCAGGATTTTTAAAAACTTACCACAGGGTGAAGAAAGAATTTTTTTGGGATGGCCTTAAATCTGATATTCGAAAGTTTGTGGCGGAATGTTTGGTTTGCCAGCAGAATAAAGTGGAAACAATTAAGACCCCAGGACTTCTACAACCTTTATCCATTCCAAGTCAACGTTGGGAGGAGATTTTAATGGATTTTATCACAGGTTTACCTAAGTCTGAAGGAAAGAGTGTCATCATGGTGGTAGTTGATAGACTTACCAAGTATGCACACTTTTGTGCATTATCTCATCCATTTAAAGCAAGTACAGTTGCTACTACATTTATGGACAGAATTCAAACGCTACATGGAAGCTCAAGGGTTATTGTGAGCGACAGAGATCCCATTTTTACTGGAAATTTTTGGACGGAGTTATTTTCTTGTTTGGGTACTCAATTAGCTCATAGCTCATCTTATCATCCTCAATATGATGGTCAAACTGAGATAGTAAATAAATGTTTGGAAGGATATCTTTGTTGTTTTGTATCTGATAAACAAACACAATGGGTCAAGTGGCTACCTCTCGCTGAATGGTGGTATAACACTTCCTTCCATACTGCAGCAAAAATGACCCCATTTATGGCACTTTATGGATATCATCCACCATCCATCACATCATATTTAAGAGAAAATTCGAAGGTTCAAGCAGTGGAAGATCACATCGAGCATCAGCAAGAAGTTCTCCAACTCTTAAAGGATAACCTGATTTTGGCACAAAATCGAATGAAACAACAGGCAGATCAACATCGCAGCGAGAGAAGTTTTGATGTAGGAGATTGGGTATTTTTACGGCTACAACCATACAAACAAATGTCCCTCAAGCAAGCGAAGAAGGATAATAAATTATCGCCAAAGTACTATGGTCCTTACAAGGTGTTGCAAAAGATTTGTACTATGGCATACAAATTGGAGCTTCCTGCTTCTTCGCGAGTACATCCAGTTTTCCATGTTTCATGCTTAAAGAAGGTTATAGGTGAAAATCTTCCAGTTCAAACAATATTGCCAGAACTTGATGAGGAAGGAAAAATCATATTGGAACCAAAAGCGGTCATGGAAACAAGAACTCGACAACTACGGAATCGATCAATTTCAGAGTATCTCATCAAGTGGAAGAACTTACCCACTGAAGATTCTACATGGGAGGATGAGAATTTTATACAAAAGCACCCAGTGCTACTCAAGCGTTGAGGACAACACTTTTTTTGAAGGAGAGGGGCATGTTAGGTCCCTATATTACTAGTATAGTCCCTTATTGTTGTTAGTGTAACCCCTTTTATTGTTATTATTGTACCCTTGTAACCCCCATTTTGTTATTATTGTGCCCTTAAATTATTATTGTTAGGTCGGCTAGGATTACATTGTGGCCCACTAGGATTACATTATGGCCCCATGGACTCCTATATATAGAAAGGAGGTTTTGTAAATTGTATCATCCAAGAATTGTTCATTTATGTAATGTATTGGAGGTTGCCCCCTCGAAGTGGCTCATTTCTAAGGCGTGAATATCTCTTTTCTTCTCTCTTTGGAGCTGGTTACACAACATACTTAAGAAATCCACAATCTCTTAGGGCTCTTACTGTACCCAAGTCATTCAAGGTAATAATATCTTGTTCTTCATGTTCTCTTTCCCTCCATGTAATCATCATTATAATCCAATCGAAACCTGAAACATAACCATAAGATCCATTAGACTCCATTTATTGCAAAAAACTAGGTCAATTTTTGGCATAGTAAGAAAATCAAAAACTTAAACTGTGCCCAACGCACTCCCTACCAAGAGACTGTGTGTTGCACATGAAAGTACACTTCATTGTACCTGTTATGTAATGCAGGTTTCGACATTCAGAGGTGCGTTGCCCTAATTATTGGCATAATTTACCCTAGGGGCCTTAAAACCATAAAAAATTGTAGAAATTGGAAATGAAATGAATACCAAAGGGAAGAGGAGGTTCATAGCACTAACCTAGATCAAATGGAGACTAAATTTGTCTACAGAAACGATCGCAATCAGCAGCTGAAGTTCAGGGACAAAATCAAGTTCAATGCTCCAAAATACAAATGGTAACTATGGAATGGTAAAAATGAATAGTGAAACTACTTTTGAATAGTCATTTAATTATTTTCAAGTTAAATTTATTGCTATGACTATAGTATTATTATGTTTTTATCATGAAACATGTATTTTTAATCCATTTGATGTTATTCTGAACAGGAAATACAACTGATGAACAAATTAGTCGTGCATATTTATTTCAAAGAATGACTTGACCAAAAAGCATACTTTTTCTCCTTATTTTTCAAGGTTTGTTAAAAACGAAAAAGGATTTGAGGTGCATTTTTGTCTCTTTTTTGAGCTTCGATAACAACAAAAAAGGAACCCCTGGAGTCTTCTTTCGGCTCTTTTCAGACTCCGATAATGTGAAAAGATTGCCGAGCATTTGTCTTTTTGAGCTCGTAAAAGTAAATGAATTGATATCTACTTAGTATAATTTTAACCCCCTTCCAGACTAAGATATATTATTTAGGAAAAAGGAATACATTGGTTAAACATGACCAAAGAGGTTCCCTCAGATATTATTTTACACTTTTTCGAATCTAAGTGAAAAATTTATGAAAAAGTACTTATGGATTTTTCTTTCATCCACTTTTTCAAACTTTCTAAATATGAAAAAGGACCGGGCTATCATTTTCGTTAAGCTCATTAAAACATAAAATAGCGACGGTCTTGTCGATCATGGCAAGAATCGAGTTTCATTCATCGCTAGACTTGTTAAATTATTAAATAGCGATACTTTATTTCCCCGAAGGGTTGAATTATAGATCAAGAAAATGTTACCCTCCTCAATATTGTTAAAAAATAAATAGGTACTGATCGACAAATGACCAGGGAAAATTTGCGAAAAGTGAGAAAAATTTCTTTATGGTAGTAAGTCGCTCTTAAACATGACACTTCCTTCACTCCATGTCTGTGACTGTTCAGGTTGGGTAATCATCTTGACGGTTCATTCACACCTATGGTTCATCATACCTTCACTTCGGTTTTGGGTCAATGCTGCCAACTCATCACAGTGTCACCGATATGTTCAAGAGAATTCATCCAGTGAATAAACTCATCCTTCTACAATACTCGTAAACCTTTATTATCATGACCGTCATCCCTGAAAATTTCTATATAAAGTCATACCCTTGTCTCCGCAATACGTAACTCCCATTTCGCAATAAGGTGACTTCCTGTCGACAACAAATCATTATCCAGGAAGTTCACTTAGAAACATTAGATTCTAGTATCATGAGGCTTGTTACAACATCGATAAGATCCTCTCTTCCAAACCTTTGACCAAAAGATTTTGTTTGGCGTTCGACATCAAATCATCTATTCACGCTTTAAAAAAAGTACTACAGTACCTTGAGGGCCCTTTTCATTAATGGTTGTTCTCTCGCATTTGCTAACATCTCACATCATTGGCTGGTTATCAAATGATGTCTTTCCATGTTCGAAAACAAATCATATATTTGCATTTGGTTACTATCCTTCGGTTATTCGCCTTGGGTTACTATCCTTTGAATATCAATGGTAATCTTGATACTTATGTAAAACCTTTATGAACCTCTGCCTTTGGTTACTATCCACATTGCCATTGATATTCAAAATTTCCCCCAGTTCAATCTCAACGGGTATGTTGTTGCATACAGCAGTTGTGGGTATATGTTGATCATCAAGGTCCACCAAGGGATCCTCTTTTGTTTCATATTCAAGAACTGTTTTTAACATTTGGCATTTTAAGTTTCCAGACATAGATGGGTTTTTTCTAATGTTATTTATTACATCATCTTCAGTTTGATCCTTAAATTCAAGAGCTTTAACTAATGTCAGAGGTGGACGAATGTTTTTCTCCCAATACGTATGTGGATGCTTCTGAACGTTCACCGTGGGTAAAATTGGTTTGGTAGGACGGTAAATGATAATTTTCTTTATGGAAAATTTGTTTGGTAGGACGGTAAATGATAATTTTCATTATGGAATCTCCCCTAGCAATGGTCATGTTGCCTCATCCGAATCTTGGGGGGAGGCCCCAAAGATCTAAAAAGTTGAAATGTATCTGACAAGATCTGCAAAATTAGAATGCCAGAAAAAAAAAGAGAGGACACACAACAAATAAAGCCACAAAGTACCTTGTTTTATTAAAACAGAGAATAATTGTAGAAGCTACATTGTGGCAGACAATCTGTCCTTTTACAAACTGAGGATGTTATTTATAGCCTTTTTTGAGTTACAATACCATGTGTAGATACCATAGGCCAATACCGTGGGTAGATACCACTTACAATACCATGGGAAAATCCCATGTGTGGATGAATACCATGGGTGGATACATACCATGGGTCACTTATAATACCATGGGCGAATAAATATCATGGGTGGATGAATACCATGGGTTGATGCCATTTACAATACCATGGGTAAATTCCATGGGTGGATGGATAACATGGGTAGATGAATACCATGGGTTGATGCCATTTTCCATTTGGATCATTCCTCCCTCCTTAAGAAGAAATTGTCCCCATTGCGTGAAGTTCCCTCCTAAGAATCCTTTGTTGAATATGAGGAGCCACTGAAGAGAAGGGTTTTCTGTAGTTAACCCATAACCGTGATGAACGAAGATCTGAGGATAGAGATACCCTGTAATGCTTGTGACCAATTGTGATATTGATAGTGTGCGGCCTCGCAAATGGACTTCGATGAAGTGTGGGTTTGTGTATGAACCAAAACCATGAAAAATGAAGATCCGAGGATAGAGATACCCTGTAATGCTTGTGACCAACTATGTGACTAACAGTGTGTGGCCTAGCAAATGGACTTCGATGAAAACGATTTTTTGTGGTTGACCCATAACCGTGATGCTGATTGGTGATGAAGTAGCAGGTGCCTACATAGCTTGGGGTGGGAGGGAACGTCTCCAAATAACCCAAGCCAAATGCTGCTATGTTTAAACTGATGAATGTGAAGCAGGTTTCTACTAAAGCGGGGTGGGAGGGCACGTCTCCAAAGGGAACTCGCTCTGAATGCTACTCCAGATTTAAAATTAGCATAACTCGGTCAATATAACTCAGAATATTTATTATAGCATGTTTCTGAAAATGGAATGATCATTCTACATCTTCTCATGTGTTTGAAACCACTATCTAGAGATTCTAGACTCTCATATTTGCGCTGGAACTGTCTCGCCGTCACAAAATTTCTGAAAAAATAGTTGATTTTAAATCAAAGATAACTCCCACATCCGGACTTCGATTCGACCGATTTTTTTTTTTGAACTTGGGTGATTTTTCAAGAGGAGCTCAGATATATATCCATTTCTCTGAAATTTTTCACTGAAAACTATGAAAATGACAGGAGAGCCGCCGTCCATGAATTGTCATCATAAAAATTGCTTCAACATTACTGATTTTGAATCAGCGATATCTCCCTCATCCGACCTCCGATTTGGCCGATTGTTTTTTTGAATTTGAGTATTTTTTCACAAGGAATTCAGATCTAGTCTTTTTTTTTTGCAAAATTTTCAGCAAAACTTTCAGATCTGATCTGAAAACACGCCGCCCAAAAAAATTCATGGATTTTGCTGAAGATTGTTGCAAAACATTGAAACTGAAATATGTTTCAAACCCTTATTCCCATGGAGGCGTAACCTGAATCTGATACCACTGATACGGATCTTGGGGGGAGGCCCCAAAGATCTAAAAATTTGAAATGGATCTGACAAGATCTGCAAAATTAGAATGCCAGAAAAAAAAAGAGAGGACACACAACAAATAAAACCACAAAGGACCTTGTTTTATTAAAACAGAGAATAACTGTAGAAGCTACATTGTGGTGGACAATCTGTCCTTTTACAAACTGAGGCTTTTTATTTATAGCCTTTTTTGAGTTACAATACCATGTGTAGATACCATAGGCCAATACCATGGGTAGATACCACTTACAATACCATGGGTAAATCCCATGTGTGGATGAATACCATGGGTCACTTATAATACCATGGGTGAATAAATATCATGGGTGGATGAATACCATGGGTTGATGCCATTTACAATACCATGGGTAAATTCCATGGGTGGATGGATAACATGGGTAGATGAATATCATGGGTTGATGCCATTTTCCATTCGGATCACTCCCTGTCTAACAACCTATGTAAGCATTGGTTGTTGCCAACCAAGGCCGCCCAAGAATCAATGGGTGTTTGTCCATCCGATTCTTTGGGTTAATAACTAGAAAATTAGCTGGATACTCCCATGAATCCACAGAAACTAGGATGTACTATAATATTCATTTTGGCCTGATAACAGACCTGTCAACAAGCTCCAACAGCATAGCTATGGGTTCTAAAGTTGATATGCCTAGCTTCTTGCAGGACCCTGTTGTTAAGATTTTAATGGCCGCCCCTAAGTCAACCAATGTGCTTGGAAAGGAGTGGCCAGAGATTTTCACAGTTACTATGGGAGTCCCTGGGTCATAATAGTTCATGGGGGTTTCCTTACCCAACAATAAGTCAGATAGTGCTCCCACCACATGAACAGTGGGTACATTTTTTGTTCTTTTTTCTTTCTTCTTTCAACACAATTCTTTAATTGTCTTGGCATAGATGGGATTGTCTTGTATGGTCTGTAGAAGAGGGATTTTGATGCAAAGCTTTCTCAATTCCCCTAGAATATCAAAATCTAGAGAGACCATTGGTCTAGGCAGCGTTAACCTTTCAGGGAATGTAGGTGGAGAAATCCTAAGATTTTCAGGCTTCACTTGGTCAACCGTTTCCTTTTCTTGCTCTACTTTTGTTTTAGTTATATTTGTTTTTTTGGGCTCTGTTGAATTTCCAAATTCAAATTTTGGTGGGGTCATACCTTCTACTGGTGAGATAATACGTCCTAATCTTAGCCTTAGTTCATTACATTTCTTATGTTCAATTTCAGGGTTTCGATTTTCTACAATTTGAATTAGTTGAACCAGCCTGTTGTTGGGGTTAGGATTGGGTTGGGCCGGTAATTGAGGACGGGTGATAGGTTGAGGGTTGTGTTGGACTTGGTATGGAGCTGGTAGTGTAGGTTTATTTTGAATCACTGTCCCCATTGGTAGGTTGGTCATTCCCAGAGGTCGTTGCCAATTCTAAGGTCAATTTGTGGTTTGAGAAGGGGAGGCTAGCCACTGGGCTTTATATGGGGTGTTTTTCCAATAAGGAGGGGAACAAGGAAAGCTTGGTCAAATATTCCCTGAGGAGGGTTGTGTTGGCCAAGGTGGTATAGGAAACGACTGAGATGGACAAGTAGAAAAAGGTGGTTGATTTTGTCAAGCTGCTGTAGGGTTTTTTTGGTTAAATTGTGGAGAAGAAAAGAATGGAGGCAGGTCTTGAGGCATCCCTGGTCGTGCTTGCCATTGTCGACACTGGTTCATTAAGTAGACTAGTTTTGTTTCATCTTCTGCTTCCCTGTAAAATTCTTTCAGTCCCAGAAGTGAAGGGAAATGGTTCATGGCATGATCCTTAGTGCAGATAGCATAGGTCTGAACCGTGTCTAACGGGAATTCCTTTTGGCTTTGATTCTTCCAACAGTGTGGGAAAAATATGGCCAAGTTATGTCCAGCTATAGCTTGCTTTTGCTTGGCTTGTAGGACATCAATTTGTTTTGTCAATGTACCCAAAATGTAAGTTTTAAAATCCTCCAAAAGATTACCAAACTGTGCTTTGGTTACATTTCCACCAGACTGCTTAAGATCTTTTTTCGTTGAGTCTCGGCCAATTGGCTTATTTTGCGTACTACCCCGAGAGCACCTAATACATAGAAAGATAATCTCATCATATTCTTCTTGGTAGATGTCCCCTTTTCCCATTATATTAAGTGTTTCAAACCATTATTCTTTCATTCCCTTAATCATTGTTTCTTTTAAGATGTCTTTGTATAATGCAGTATATGGAGACCTTTGTAGATTATATTGAAATATTTCGACATATTCTTCTAATGTCTCATTGTCTTTTGTAGACATATTGAAGATTTCATATTTTAATTCTCGAGTCCGGAAATAATCTTGATATTTATTTTTAAAAAAATTCTTCATTTGGTCTGAGTTATTGATGGTTCCTCCACCGAGTCCCATGAACCAACGTAATGTAGACCCCTTTAGAGTAGAAGGGAACATTTTCAGTTTCTGCGGGTCAGTGGTGTAGTCATACCCCCTACATAAGACATTGAATTCAAATAGAAATGCATCAGGATCTTCTAAGGTAAAACCATGGAAGGTGGGGATGTTTTGTAAAGGAATGGATTTGATAGGGGATTTAGCAACATGGTAAACAATGGGATACTCCAATGTTGATGTCTGTCTATGATTCTGGTTTTGATTATTTTCCATCTGATCAAAGATGTGCCAGTAATATTTGGGGATCTCTTGTTTCGGAGGAGTAATCTTAGCGGGATTGGGTGGTGAATGCGGAGGAAGATTTACAGAACTTCGTCAATCTGGGATACCGATTGTCTCTGTCTCGACCACTCTCTCAGGGGATTTAGGATCTAGAGCTTCTACTTGTATTTCACCGCTCGTTTCTCTTTCCCCTTCTTGTAAATTGAAATAACCTCCCTCTCTCGAAGGGTCAGTACTTATGTGTTTAGAAATATGAAGAATTTTTTCATACCCTTCTGTTTATGTGAATCTTGGCGTGAGCTGAAGATGGTGAGGCTGTTGCCTGAGGGAGTGCAGTAGGACTTTGAATAGGAATGGTTCTGGGTCCTATGGATTCTTGGGATTCAGCTTTCTTAATGATTTCATCTATATATGTTGTTCTACCAAGAATCATCGATCCTTTGGGTTTCGTAGACTTTTGTGGATGATTTTGATTTGTTTCTATCCTTTTCTTCCTAGTCATAAAACAAGAGCACCAATTCTACTAGCCTTTGCACAATTGCTAAGAAGTGGGTTAGAGAGAAAGCATTTTTCTTGTCGGTACGTAGGTTATTACCTCTCATTTTTAATACCCAATTCTTCACATCAATAGAGAAAAATAAATGAAGGAAATCACTCTTAAACACTCTCCCTCGCAATAGCACCAAAAAAGTTGGTTCACAAAGGTGACTATTATAGGAAACCTCTATGCTTCTCATTCAATTGTCAACCCAGGGTAATTCTTCTTATTTCAAGAGTGTAAGCATAGTATATGGAAGCAATATTAAGAACAACTACTCTATATTATCATGAAGAAGATTATCTAATTCTCGAAGTTCAATCAACTTAAAGAGAAATAGAATTATAAAATGCCACTAACTATTCTTTCTAAATAAGCTCAGCGAGTGCAACGTATGATTTCAACATAACACTAATGAACTGAACAACACTCCTACTGAATGGGAAAACAACTTTAATGAATTGAATAGAAAATGCTTATCTAATTTTGCAATGGAATTCTCTTTACAAATTAACTAGCTAACATCTCTTTGCATCAATTAAAACCTAGACGCCTTACAGTAATGATGGAAAGATCTAATTCTCGCGATGTATAGAATTGAACAGCAGTAATTATAAAGCTCATAAAATAAATATAAACCTTTTGAGAAATGATGAAAGCATATAATAGCTAAGAGAACAATTACTGTAAGCTAGAAAGCATGAACGATAAATTATCTTAATAAAATAGGAAACTGCAGCATCATCGGTTTATAATTTAACAAGTGGAAAGATATCTCACATAATGCATCAGATAACTGAACATAAATTTTGCAATTAACGTACAACACAAATATTAGAGAAGAAACTCCCAAGGCTAGGCCCAAACTACCAGAAGTCTAACGCGACAGAAAACTCATGAAATGACTATTCAAAACACCAAAATTATTTATTAAATCGAAGGTTAAGACATGAACACAACTAGATAGTTCTGTCCTGATACATCTATTACAGAAGAGAATTCCTATTCATCTCTCCCTTTTTCATTCATCTTCAGCATTTTTAAAGGATATTTCACTCAGTGGAATGGTCTTTTCCAAATGACAGCCCGCTGCTTGTGGCTATCGTTTGAGTTCTTCAGACGAGGATCTGCCTTTCCCTCTTCTGCCGGTCCCTGGGGGTCATTGTGATTTTGTGAGTCTCTGTCTGTCAGTTGTCTTCTGGTCATCATCGATTTATATGCTTTGTTGTCCAGCGAATAAAGATGAAATATGTCAAATTCTTGTTGTTTAAACATCTTTTTTACTGTTAGTCCATTTGTCCTGATTTTACATTAATCATCCTTTCCTTTACTGTTAAGATGAGGAAAAATTCCTAAAAGTGTATGATAATTCGAAGTAAATGTAGGGTGAAAACATACCTTATTTCTGGCCCAGCAGGGTCCACAAACATCAGAGTGGACCATAATCAAGCGCTCAATACTTTGGGTCAATACCATGGTAATGTCCCCTAGTTTCCTAAATTTAGAGCGCAAATGACCATACGCGACTTGGCACGTACTTTTCCACGTGCATACGCTACTTATCCTTAAAAAACCTGCGTATGCATTGTGACATACCTTGTTCAACATTATTCTGGCACTTTCTGAGCTACTTCTGAACTGTTCTATAGATACATCAGATTTACATCATTAACAACTCAATCACCTTGCCAACAATCTTCCCCTTAACTCATCAAGTAGGTTTCCATCAGGGACAACTTCATCAAGTAGGTTATCATCAACTTTATCAAGTAGGTTGCCATCAAGGACAAAACTCTACATCATATAGCCAACAATCTTATTTCAGCAAGTAGGTTGCCATCAAGGACAACACATGCCAACAATCTCCCCCTTTGGACTTGATGGAAACCGTGATGGTGTTTGATTACCACAACAGATAGATACATTGAATATAACCATTATGCAAACACCATGATATTCTCCCCCTATTCAAACACCATGTTACTCTCCCCCTTTGACATCAAGGGCAAAGGGCGGATGAAAGCCAAGACAATGTTTTTGTCCACATGTAGAAAGAAGAGCTCTGTAGATCTGATGTGCACTGAAGTTACCATGCTCCCCCTGAGTTCATGCTGAAACTCCAAAACATATTTTTCAATGAAGTACATGACTCTATGACTTTTCCTATCACCAAGGACTCATACTTACATCAAAGATCCAACCAAGTGGATTTACATATATGACTCAAGTACCCAACCAAGTGGGTTTACACATTTTGACTCAACTACCCAACCAAGTGGGTTTACAAATTTGATCAAGTCCTTACATGAATTAATATTGCAATTTTACATCATAGGTCTCAACATGACCTTTTCATCAAAATACATATATGTCTTTTTATGACCAACATCAAAAGGACCTAAAGAGAGAGATCATAACTTAGAATCATCATAATGCCAACAATGCATTACATTCAGCAAGGCTAATGCTCCCCCTGAAACTTTGCATCCAATGCATCCTTTCCATATGACCAAAACTCCTCCTTAGCTTGTGCAACCTAAACACTTTTAATAGCCAATCATCAAGGCATCTTTACCTAATATCAGAAATATAAGAGCTGAAACATCATCAGAGATACCAAACAGCACTGCAGCTGTGCTGAAGAATGCTGACCCCAAGTAAAATTTGTCAGCAACTAACCATACGTGGTTTTCTTTGTATAAACTCACGTATATACGCTACTGTCTTTCAGGAAACCCGCGTATCCAATTTTAATCTTCTGAATTTAAGCAGTTCTGATCTTGTACATGTCAGAGACAACTCCCAGCTTCCATCTGAGATATTCGAATGCTTTCGTGGAATATATATAACTCAATGTAGCTATGTTTTCAAGTGTCATCCAACATTTGTAGCATAAGTGCATCAGCAGCCAGGCCTTCAGACTTTTTGCAGCATCAACAAATTCTTCCCAAAAGGAATTATCATACCAGAACAACTTCTTCAATAGACAATATGTGTTAAGCAATCATCCATGTGATCTGATATCACGAATATCTTCATGATTTATTTATTTCATAATCATGATGTAATATATGTAGGAATTATGTCAATAGTCATCAGCAACAAACTCTGCATGATCTATCTTTATCTCCGAATCATAAGACTTCCAACTCATCCATAAAACAAAAGATACTCTTCAGAAAAAAGCAATCAAGGCTCTTCCATAATCTCATCATAAGAAACCATGTATCATGTCATCATCATTTGAGAAAGAACTAAGGAATAATCAGATACAATGCCAACAATGCAATCATTATTTGTTAGACTGATGCTCCCCCTGAACCTGTGCTCCTATTCCTGAGCCATTTTCCTGTTTTTCTTATTAGAAAATCATACGCGACTGTCTCCAGCAGAACTCGCGTGTATACGCGACTTTAGTTTAACAAACCCGCGTATGGAAAGTGAAACACTGAAAGTTTCCACAACTTCATCTCCCCCTGAATTTGTACCACCTGTACCTGTCTTCTTCACATCAGATGCACTGTCAGAAATAAACATAACCAAAATTACCAAACCAGCCAAGGGAATCATCATACATTGCTCCCCCTGTGATGATATAGTACTAATCCCTATAATGTATCTCACATCATCCCTGCAGTCATTATGAGAAATAAGCTATAGAAGTGGATGACTGCAGTAGGATTATTATCCCCTACGTTTTTTACCAGTCCTCCTTCCTTTTCCAGCTTTGCTTGAAATTTCTTATTGTGTGCTGGAAATTATCCAATTTCTCAGATCCATTCATCCTGCATTATTTTTATACATGTCCATACTTGTTACAGGCATAACATCTTGCATGACCAGAAAAGTAAGCATAAGGATCATAATGTGTTTTTATATTCTTTCTTCTATTGCAATCAACTGCTTTATGACCATACTTGCTACATGAAAAACAATATCCCTTGAAGAAACCAGAGTACCTTTCTGTGTAGAATCTGTTTGTTTGTGACTGAAACAATCTGCTTCTGCAATTGGCTGCAACATGCCCATAATTATGGCATTTAAAGCATTCAACATTATTGATGCTTCTATAGTTAGGAGGGAATGATTTCTTTTGAGAGTTCATGATTGTCGGTTGACCTTTTGTTTCTTCCAACACTTCAGGTTTTGCATTGATATCCTTTGAATCTTTAGCACTTCCTTCAGAACTAGATTCTCCTTTAAAATTTCCATGAAAACCAAGACCAAATTTAACAGAAGGAGACCTTTGACTACTAAGAATATTGTCCAGAATCTTAGTACTATCTTGAAACCTCAAAAGTTTATCCTTTTCTTCTAATTTACCTTTTAGAATGTTTACCTCAACCTCCAAATTTTGGCATTGATTCTTCATACATTCTTCTTTCCTTCTTCCTTCTTCTACTTGATCATTTAATTTTAAAATCTCTTCCTTCAATCCATTCTCTTGTTCTTCAACAATTTGTAAAAGTTCTTCATTCTTCTTATTAGCTTTTTCCAGATCTTCTTTGAGGGAGATGATTTCTACTTCAAGTCCTTTTTCTTCAAATGATTGTAGAAGTTCTTTATTCTTTTTGTTTGATGCTTCGAGATCTGCCTTCATAGAGATGATTTCTGCTTCAAGTCCTTTTTCTTCACATGATTGTAGAAGTTCTTCATTCTTCTTGTTTGATTTTTCCAGATCTTCTTTTAGATAGACGATTTCTACTTCAAGTTCTTCATTCTTCTTATTTTATTTTTCGAGATCTGCTTTCAGAAAGATGGTTTCTGCTTCAAGTCCCTTACTTTTATTAGCTCCATCATCGTACAACCTTTTTAGTCTAGAGATCATATCTTTGTAGATAGATTCTCTCTTATTAAATAATCTTTGTTGATCTTCAACTTGGATTTTGAGAACTGTTTCTTGATCCACAGTATTACTTTCACTATCTTCACCATTGCATGCATAAGAAAATAAATACCAAGAACAACAATCACTACCTATTTCATCTTCTTCATTTTCTGCTGCACATGTTTTTTGAGATATCTCCTTTCTTTGAGTATCCTTTTTCTTTTGCTTCTTTCCCATTGTGACGGATCTCCTTCAAGCGATCAAGCTTCTGCAGAAGGACCTGCTCTGATACCAATTGTTGGAAAAAATACTGAGAGGGGGGGGCTGAATCAGTATTTAGAGCTAACTGATAAACGTTTTACTTTTCCTTTCTCTAAAACCCATACGCTAGTTTACTGAAGCCAACTCACGTATACACGTGAATATCCTTAATAAAACTCGCGTATTAACAGAGATCTCATTATGCTGATAATTCTTTGCTTATATCATTGCATCATTCATTCATTAGATGTTTAGTAAATAGTAAACATGTGTAGTAAGAACAGAATAAATCATCACACATAAGCAACACACATGAACACCGGGATTTAAGGTGGAAACCCAATTCGGGAGAAAACCACCGTTGTTGTCGTCTCAGTATTCAATATTTTATTATAAAGAAAACATCTTACAACCATGTACTGGCACAAACTCATACCAGCACGCAGGCACCCACCCGCAGAAGGACACAACCTTCTCTCGTTTACCAGCCTCTCCTGGAAGGGAGCTACGACCCCCTGCTCTCGTTTACCAGCCTCTCCTGGAAGGGAGCTACTACCCCCTGCTCTCGTTTACCAGCTACCACTGGAAGGGAGCTACAACCCCCTCACTAAAGGCTTCGACCTTCAACACCATTGCGGACCACGTTTCATCAATTTTCAAACTGGATCCAACAGCTTCCATACAATACAACTTATAGGCCGCTTTTCATCATATTTTCAGATTGGACCCACTCCACACATTTAAGCTAAACATTCATCAAACTGAAACTTATAACCCCATCAATTCATTCATTGAATCATCAACCAATCAACCAACAACTTGATCTTCAATCAACATAATCAACAACATATTCATCATTCAAACAACCCAGTTCTGTATGAATTCATCATTGACAGATAGCAGTAAAACATCAAAACAAATCAGACATTAAATTCCACTTACTTCAGCAAACCCTAGATTCCATAAGCGCTTTTACTTCACTTAACCTGCATATGTACACGCTTTCATGCAAACCAACCCGTGTATACTTCTGTGCACCCTATCTGCCCATACGCGCTTTTCCTTAAGCAGACCCGCGTATACACGTGCTTTTACTGAAGCGAACCTGCGTATACATATGGAACTTTTCAAGACTATGCAGCTCTTCAGATCAGATAAAAAACTTAGATTTCATCCTTCAATTCAAAAAGTATTTCGTCTCATCTCAGATCTAAACATTCCATAAACAGATCTAGAAAATACATATACATTTCAGATCTAGAGATCCCTCTTCATCATTTTCTTCATAGGTGCATCATAAGTTCAGATCTATCAATCAAAAACAGAGTTCATCCATACATATATTCCTTAGAGAGATTTATTCATTTACAACCCTTACTCATGCACACATTGCACTATGATCTTCTTCTCCTTAAATAGATTTATCTTTTGTCAATACCAAGAGCCAAAACCACACAACTTCCGATGGTATTCCTGGACGGGATCAAATATATAATCAAGCGCTCAATACTTTGGGTCAATACCATGGTAATGTCCCCTGGTTTACTAAATTTAGAGCACAAATGGGCATACGCTACTTGTCACGTACATTTCTGCGTACATACGTGACTTATCCTTAACAAACCCGCGTATGCCTTGTGACATACCTTGTTCAACATTATTCTGGCACTTACTCCTGAACTGATCTGTAGATACATCAGATTTACATCATTAAAAACTCAATCACCTTGCCAAAAATCTTCCCCTTAACTCATCAAGTAGGTTTCCATCAGGGACAACTTCATCAAGTAGGTTGTCATCAACTTTATCAAGTAGGTTGCCATCAAGGACAACACTCTGCATCATATAGCCAACAATCTTATTTCATCAAGCAGGTTGCCATCAAGGACAACACATGCCAACACATCCGCTCTGCTATTTTGATCATGGAAATTGGATTTGACACAAGAAATGTTTCCTAATGCCGAAAATATAGTAGAGGAAACTAATGATCAAAACAAAATAAATGTTAATCGTGATTTCATAAACTCTACTATTGGATGGAATAACCACCATATTCCAAATATGGATATGAGGAAGTTTGATGACAAGGATCTCATAACATGGATACTATAGATGGAGCAATATTTTGATCTCAATAATGTGCAAAACACACAAAAGGTAAGCATTGCAGCTTTAACTGAATAAAAAAATCATTGTACCAAATGAGACCAAAATAAATCAACTTATTCTCAAATACCAAAGTAGTTAGATCACTGTAACTTCATTTACCAGAATACCAATCCACATACTTTTCATTACGAAAACTAGATTTTGTTCAATGTAAACCCTGATCAATCATATATAAAAAAACATATACTCTATTTTTATTTAGTATATCCTTGTATATATGCAATTTCCATGAAGCATAGTTGCATACATATCTCAAAACACTGAACCCTAGAACTGAATCACTGTCATTCTGAAATAATCACTGAATTTTGCACAAAACCACTGAATCAATCTCAAATAATCACAGAACCATCACATATCTCTAAAATACATACATATAGAAACATCATTAATATTCAACATATCAATTCACAATCAATTCATCATGAATCATCACTGTTAAGCCTATATCATCATGAAATACTTCATTGGAAAACTATAAAAAACTCAAAAAGACTGATTAGACTGATCATGCATCATATTAAAAAAAAAACCTAGCAGATATACGCGCTTTCCACAAAAAAAATTCATGTGTATACACGCCTTTTAGGAATCATACCCACGTACATATCTTCCCATTCTATATAGATGATATGCGACTTACCAGAATGAGACCCGCATATGCATGCAATCTCCCTAAGAAAAACCTTCTTATAGATCTGAAATTATTGACTCATACCTTCATTGCACAATAGAACTTAAAATAATCCCATATATCATCATAAATAATAATAAAACGCGTCAAACATTATCATCACAGATCAACCAACCCATAAGTAGATTATCAATGTATAATCATTTTAGAGCTATTGGATCTTATCCATCATCATACTCACTAGTGCATACTTATTATAGATCAAACAGTTCATTAATAACCCATAACATCCACACTTAAAACTTTTATTTCCATCTCCTTATATAGCTTAGGCCTTAGCCAATACCATGGGTCAAACCCATACTAATGTTGATGGTATTACTTGACGGGATCAAATAATTGTTTCCATGCTCAATATTATGGGCCAATACAATGGGAAAGATCACTGGTATTTAGGATACCATGGTGCAGAAAATGTATGCGCTTTCTCTTCTCCATACCCACATATGTGCGCGCCTTTGCTTCACAAAACCTGCATGTATTTCTCAAAACATCGCCTTCATTATTCCTCTGTCTCTGAACTGTTGTGTCTTTGTTCAAACTATTTGTCACATATGTACTAGCTTGTATACTTATCATGTTATCATCATGTTGACATATTCATCAAGTAGGTTTCCATCAAGGACAACTCATCAAGTAGGTTTCCATCAGGACAATACATTTTTCATAATTCCAACACTTAATTATTCTTTCTTGATCTCTCATTAGTTTCTACTTATCAACCCTTATGCTGGTTATTTCTAGTATTAGGTTATGCATTATTTCAAACAATATTGTAGATGTGGACCGAGGTTCTTCACCTAACTCCACCAACATTTTTGGATAGGGTTTTGATAAGGGTACAGAGCTTAGTCCTATAGGCGGTGTCTTCATGTTACTAGTTGTACTTTTCCTCCTCTATGATACATAAAACACAATTTGTTATTATCTATTTTTTCTCTTGAATATGCCACAATGTTGTAACTTGTAGGATCTGATACCACTTGTAACATCCCCAAATATTTACCTTGTAATCCTCTTATAAGAACCATAATATATATATATATATATATCTGTGTGTGTGTGTGTGTGTGTGTGTGTGTCATATTCACATGATGTTTCTCAAAATGTATGGAAGAAAGGACTACATTCAAGTAACATTATCCTAACTGAGTTAAATTCCCCATGGATTTACTTAACTACCATCGAACATAATTTCTTCTTAGAATTCCATAATTATTCATTATTTTATCTTAAATATTGAAGTATTTTCCACAACTATTAATTAGCTCTCTATTACCCATGTAATTGCAACATTATAATGTTATACATTGCCTAGTTGTTTTCCTTATGCGAAATATTTTTTTTAAATAAAAAGAGGGTTACCCCTCAACATAGCACACCTTTGAACATCATTAATAACCTTGAAAAATTGCAACTCATGGCGTATGCAACCACAAATATTTAAGGTTTTCCAAAGGATTTATAGTTTATTTCTTTCAATCCATTTCGAATTGTAAGGGTTTCTTTTGGTTTCATGTATCACGACCGCATCATTTTCGATTTTGTCATGTTATTATGAGGTATACATAACATTTGAATATTCACCTTTGGAAAATCATATTAATTATGAGTCAATATCGAAGGATATATATCTTGTAAGTTGTATCAAGGATAAAACCTTGCATAGCATATGAATGATGAGATGTAATATTCCCAAATTTCCACAAGATAATTGCAATATTAGAGTTATTAATTTTCATAATTAATGAAGTAATTAAGAGGTTGGAGGGACCTACAAACCCCATAGATGAATAAAATCCACTTTTGATGTGTGTATGTGGATATTTGAGCTCTAGATATACGTTATGGAGTAGTGCAGCAGCTTCTTAAATGAAAGAAGAGTGGAGATAATGGATCTTCAATGTAAAATCATGAGGATCTTGGAGGAGGTCAACTGAGATCATAGTGAATTCAAAGTAAGATCATAAAGCACTTATGATAAGATAGTGGAGGAAGTCGTGCATCTAATGCACACATGATGGAGAGAGTGGGAATTAAATGCAGAACATGATGGAGATCATGGAGAGACAACGCAGTATTCATGGAGGCTAGTGGCCACATGTGCAACACTATTATGAGGTGGGCCAGGGCTATGGAAGGATCAAAATATATATAATGAATATGAAGGAACAATATATGGTGGGCCTTAGATTATTATTTCTGATATGTTTGGATCTAGATTTTTCATGTGACATTTCTATGCATGCTTATACTGTTTAGCTAAGCCTAGAGTGTTGTTTAGCACACAGGTGTTTCCGAGTGGAAATACCACCCTTACCCACAGGATACATCGAGTGCCTACTATGGGAAGGTTTCTATTGAGCTATATTAATCATTCTAAATTGGTGTCATCTTCATAATACTCTCATATGCTCATTCATCCATAGGAATAACGCACTCCTACATTAGGGTTTGAGAGGTGGAGGTTGTTTCTAGCACTTCAGCTAGGAAACTGGTGGAAGATTAATCCTTTCACCTTGTTATTCAAGTTCATCCTTCCAGGAGCTATATATTCATATCTGGCATTCAGGTCAACATTTCGTACCTCTATGCAGCAACATTCCCCTCAAGGATTGCGTAGTCTAGTCTTGTAGGTCTGAAGGAGGAAGGAATTTTCCAATATTTCAGTTGGAAATCCTACGAGGGACCATCTCCTTACCTTGTATTGATTTTTTCAATCATTCTTGAGCTGATTTTCCATATTTAGTAGCAAGCTAGAGTCCCTCCCTCCTTGAAAACACAATTTTTGTCCAGCAGTTGTGTAGCAGCAACTTCATTTAATGGAGAAGGTTGGAGGAGCTAGAACTTGAGCTTTTAGCTTAAGGATCTAGTGAAGGGATCAACCCTTCCTTCATTGAGCTAATTTTATGACATTGCAGCCCTCTAATCCTTTGTTCATGTAGTAGATCTACATACACAACAGTCATAATTGCATGACCTAAGAGGGTGATTTTTTAGATTTATAGATATGGAAAATCATTTCTAGGTTATCTTGGGTATCCATCATAGAGCCCAGATATATATTTTCAGCATCATTAGAGCTCCGGAACTGCCTATATATACAGTTTATATTTTTCTTGCAGTTGTAGTCCCACTAGTTGTAGTAAGGACAACGCAATTTTCCTTCCTGCAATCCAAAAGTTAAGGAGTCCCTCTTGTGGGATCATTTCAGGGTCATTCTAGGCCATCTCTTTGGCTTGAGTGTCTCATATTTTTAGCACTGTTGTACTGATTTATCCACCTCCATATTGGTGAATGGCTCAACTATTATGTACATTTTGATGTTGTATTTAGGTTAATTTTTTTCTTTTATGTAGTTCATCTATTATATTTTTCTATTACTTCATTCTCCCTTTTGGAATATTACAGTTGTATTAGAGCATGATCTTTGGCTCAGCTTGTGGGCACTTCACCTTTTGCATCCAAAGAAGAAGCATATAGTAGAGATATATCATGAAGGAGGATTGCAGTTTTTCCACTATTCTCTTTATATCTATGCAAGATCTCTCCAAGGAGGTCAATAAAATGAAGAGGGAAAAGTAAAATTAGGATCCAAGAAGAATATCTTATGAGGAAGGTCCCAACACTTCCTATTAGCATGAGAAGCAACTAGAGAAGAAAAGAGCTTCACATCATTCTACTAGATCCACTTTATTTGATAAGAGAGAGGATTGGTGTGAATATGAAGGAGGCTTGGGGCATGAGACCCTCAGTAAATATCTGTCCAAGTACAAAGCATAGCCTAGAACTCTCAAGGAGAATCTAACTCTCCAAAAAAAATTGCAACTCAAAGAGGAGAGGAGGTCCCGAAGCAGCAATAGAAGAAAGAGGCATAGATTCTTCTTACCTACAATTTATGGATCTTCCACAAGCCATTGAGGGCTTGGAGGGAAGAGTTAGATACATTATTTCTACAATATATTGTAGCAAAAAGGGAGGCTATGGAGATTGTAGCACTACACGTAGAGACTGAAGAAAGAGATTGGTGGTTCAGTCACTTGTCTCACATTAGAGTGTCTGCTTATTCAGATTTTATTCAAATATTGAAGAAGAAGTATGGTAGAAAGAAACTAGAAACATATCACATAGTGACATCTCCCCTCATTGAGGATATAGTACATGAAGAGACCAATGAAGATGTCCTCATTATCACTCAGGAGGAGGAGCCTCTACCACCACCACTAGCTACAGATGTACTTACATAAGGAGGAGGATCACTTGCATCTTTTCAAGATGGTCTTCAATTCTTGACATTTGGAGCCCAATGCATGATCCATGAGATGCATGAGGAGGAGGGGGAAGATACCAGTGTTGGTATAGTTGAAGAGATGCAGGCATCATCATTACCAGTAGTTGCAGAGACCATTGCACTGGTTGGAGGAACTCTTGTAGATGTGCAAGATGTTCCTGAGATTCAACTTATCCAATGTTTGCACATACTGTCTTCTCATATTATTTCAGTACCTGATATTGAGATATGTGAGACAATGCCATCAGTACTAGTGCATAACCAAGGATTAGAGCACCTTTTTTATTTGGAGTAGCAAATCATCACTGCACAAAGGACCCTTTATTTGATCAAGGAGAAGATGCATTTCTATCCTAGTTTGTCATGGTTGAGCTACACCTAACACTTTGTGTTGAAGTGTGGAGTTGCATAAGTTCGGAGGAGCATAGTCCTATTCAGTGTAAGTTCGGAGGAGCATAGTCCTATTCAGTTAAATCCCATGAATTTACTCTTAGATAACACATAAAGCAGAAAACATTAAAGGTAGGGAGAGCAGGAAACATAGGGCACCTAGCAAGGGTGAATCCTATGTTATACTTATGTTGCCTACCAGAAGAACATGAAACAGTATGAAAATGTAATAAACAGAGTTAGGAAAAACATCACCAATAGTAATAGACCAGGATCCTGTGAAATGTGCTTTGATTAATTGATGCAAAACCAGTCATGTACAATAAGCTCAATGGCTAATACAGTCCAGACTTCTCCTCCCAGCCTATTACATACAAACTACTCTGTAACTCCCTCCCAATATTGTTCTAACAGTCAAGCTGAATCCCTCTAACAGCAACAGCCCAACAACAACCTTTTCATTATTCTCTCGGGGATTTCTTATAGGATAATTGAGAGAAAAGAGAGAAAAACAGGAGTAGATACAAATTAAATGAGATCAATTAAGACAGAATGGCGGAGGAGACCGAGCCCATTCTGCTTAATGGCGTTCTGCTGTACTCTGTAATCTGATCTGGGAGACTCTGTCAGGTCAAGATTGACCTCTGATATGTTCTTTGAATCCTAACGGCGTCTGGAGCTTTGCGCTGCCTTCTGGAATAAATGACATGGATAAAAATCTGCAGGTCTTCTCCACACCTCAATAAATGTTGCTCAGAGACTTCTTAAAGAAGCTTCTATCTGTAACCTTCATTTAATGGATCGAGGAGGCATGGAGTGCGCTGTGAGAATGGTGTACGTTTGGAGAAAACGTTCTGCTGACATTAAACACAGATAAGGCTGTTGCGTGTGCTCAAGTCTTCAAACTGCGTCCTTTTCCTTTGAATTGTGGGATTAAGCATTAATTATACCAACAACAGGCATAAACCCCTTTGAATTTCTTCTACTGGTCCGCTGACTCATGCTGAAACGGCCTCTCTGTGCTGTCTGCACAATTAAAATAAACCTGTTACAAACCGAGCAGGGGTGGAGAAATGTTGCGGAGGCGGAGGAATGGTGGTGAATCAGTGGTGAAAATAATGGAGAATGGCGGAAGAAACGGTTAATAATGTAAAAACCCAAAGATTAAAGATTGGGCGTAATACAAAGGAAAACACAGGAATACAATGAAGTGGAGCTATGGATGCGGGACCCGGTCACGGCGGAGGGCGATTAATTAAACCTTAATGCAAAACAAAAGGTTTGGGACTTTGGAGGAAATACATAGAAAATGCATGAAATGCAAATGGAATGCGATGGACTAACGTACGAGGTGGGCCCGGGGTCTAATCGCAATCGGAGATCGGAGTGGGTGGAAATCGCAACACACATTTCAAAAGTTCCGATTGCGACTGGCGGTGGGAGCGCGATTGAGCGCTGACCGTTGGATCCGAAGGCCAGATCAACGGCTCACATTCAATCGGAGGGAGAAATGGGAGGCGCGATGGTTGCGAAGCAATTAGCGCTGGGCCGTAGGATCAGCAGGGAAATGGACGGCCAGGATTGAATTGGGAGACCGCAATCGGGAGTCGGACGAGAAGGTTTGCGATTGCGATCGGAAGGGGACTTGCGATTGAGCGTTGGCCGCAGGATCAGCGGGGAAATGGACGGATGGGATTGGATCGGGAGACAGAGGGAAGGACTTGCGATTGCGATCGGGTGGAGGGTGCGATTGGTGCTGGACTGTCCAATCCGGCGGGAAGATCGACGGTGGAGAAGCGGATCAGGGGATTGGAAGACAGGGTGCGATCAATCGCATTGCAAGTTTTTGCGACGGACCGATCGGAGGGGAAGACGTAAGGGTTGCGATTGAAGATCTTGCGATTAGCGGCCCGTCGTTGGATCTTCAGGGTAGATCAACCGCTTTGATCACATCGCGGGACTTGCTTAATAAACAATCGCGTCGGAACTTTTATGATGTGTACAAAGGATTTTAACGCTCCGACCCGATCCTCCGATGCGATTAGCGCTCAAGATTTGTGCGCTCGGTCTCAGCGCATGGGCATGTGGGGGAAGTGGTTAGAAGGGGGCTAGTGGGGAGGGGCTAGGCCTATAATAAGGTCTAAAAGTGGGCTTTGGCCTATTTAAATGGAATTTGAAGGCCAAGGAAGGGAACGATAGAGAGGGAAAGGGGAAAATGGCTAAAAAAAAGGTAAGGGTAGAATTTTAAGGGGATTTTGGGAGGGTTAAGAGGGTAAAAAGGGAAATAGAAGGGGAGACAAGGGGGAATAAAAAAGAGGCTAAGTGAGGGTGAGACAAGGGGGAAATGAGGCCTTTGGGCATTTCTTAACAAACAGAGAGGCTTTATAAGGGAAATCAGCAAAGGAATTTCACCAAAGGACAAAAGGCATAAGGAGGCTTCAAGGATGATGTGTTTTCAGGGGAAATGCATTCCTTGAAGGCTCAACAACATTTTAGCCCCCTATTTGCCTGTAAAAAATTTACAGGGGGGCTAACAGATGGCAACAAGAATCCATGTTCCTTTGGTTACTCTTGGGAGAGTATGGGCTGATTTATCCCAATACATTTCATGACGATGCTAGAGGATGGAAACAAGAGGCCTTACAACATTGGCCTCTGTTGGAAGATTATGGTCATTGTACTTGGTATAATGATGATTTGATGGAGCAACAAGATGCATTGTTGCAGTGGATTCTCTTGAGAGACTATGGTACAATGATGGTGTGGTGTGGCAGCAAGAGTCATTACTGCTGTTGTATCATAATTTAACTGAGCTGAAATCCAAGAGAGGTTATGAGTAATTCAAGGTTGTTGAGAAACAATTATTAAAATTCAAAAAGAGCTGCAACATGTTCAAGAAAATGACCACAAACTCAACAGGAATCCATCATCATATCTTGCAGGGCATAATTCTCAGATAAGGGAGCTATGTAACAAGCACTACATCCTCTCCAAGATTTTTGTTTCATCTATTTGAGGAGACTGGTCCATTGGGTTTAACGATGAAGAAAACACCCTATTCATGGAATTTATTCAAGTGCATCTTTCTGAAGGGCACTCAACAAATTCCTTAGCTATAAATAATTCTACCCTAGAGGTGGTGAGAAATAAGGAATCAAATTATGCACCAAGAATGGCTATTGCTAAAAAGTACAAAACCGCAAATTTCCCTAGCCTTGGTTTTGATAATTGGTTCTCAGGAGCGTATTTTAAAATATGAAGAAGAATTGAGAGATATCATGAGAAAATTTTACAATGTGAAAATCAGTTAAATTTGCTAAGGAAGGAAGGCATCATGAGTGCATATTGCTGATATTTTTTATTCTAGTGGTGAAGCATTTCAAGATCAAAATGAAGATAGTTGTTATAGGTGCAACACATGAGAAAAATCTCAGTTATTTCTAGAGTCCAATCAATTAACAAATAGTTATCTTCGACCTTTTTTAAGTATTCCAGACAGAAGATCTATGAGTAATCATACATGATCTATGGGAGATCATATTTTCACATGCATTTAAAATTTAAAAGAGTTGATCAAGTATGCTGATGTGAATGAGAAGTTGAAGTTTAGAAAACGCAGTCATTCCCAACACAATAATCTCGGGCTCAATTTCGGGTAAATGGAGAATAATTTCAAAAATCCGCGACATGGGTTTTTTGCGGAGTGACCCCAATTGACTTCATCGTGGGAATTGTCCAAAAATTAAAACAAATTTAAGAGATTTAACCAATTCTTCAAAGGCCACTTTTTCCATAAAACGTCCTGCAAAATCGGATTTAATTCATTGAAATTCGATTTGCATGATTATCAATTTTCTTCATCAGTCTTCTCTTGTCACAGGATGTTGAATTGATTTTTTAGGGAGAATATTATACTCAAACTGAAGGGGCTTTATCCGTTTGAATGAGCAAACAACAAAGGAAGCCTTTCAAAATCCTGAATTTTGAAGAGAAACATTAAAATTAATATCTGGATGTTGTGTCATCGTACTCAAGGAAGATGACGAAGGTGTGGAAAATTGTGGTGCATCAAATGTGTCCTCCCTAAGAATTTAGAGACATAGCTGGAAGGGAAATATTTGCATCAAGGGTTTGCGGAAGCACAAAAGGAAGGAAATTCATCACAACAGGTGGTCCCGCAAAGCAGTTTTTCTCAAACTACTCATCAAAAAATCAATGGTTGATATTCATTACAGCACCACCCTTATCATTTCCACAAACCACTAGAGGCGGTCCTGTAGGTGGTTTCGAGTTTTAAGAAACCACTAATTTTTATATCATAAATTAAATACAAAGTACCAGACCCAAATCTATGTATTATCCACCTCAGTGTTAGTACCATATGAAAAATGTAAAACTTTGAAGAATTTTGTTTAATTTCTCTTATTAACTAAAAGAGAAAGGTACCCGTGAGTTTGTTTAACCATATTTGTAAAGGGTTGGGGTTCATTAAAATCTAGTTTATTTCGAATAGATAAATAATTTTGTAACTGTTAGAATATTAGAAACTCAGTTATTCAACTGATTTTGTTTTAACAGTTAATTAGTTAGGTTGAGAAGGGAGAATAAAAAGGGAGAAAAAATCTAATTATAGGTTACGAGTTTTGGACCTTTGGAGAGCTGCAATTTTGTACTGAATTTTATTAAAATTAATGAAAGAAGATCAAGTTTCTGGTACCTATTGATGTTGATGTGTTTTTCTAATTTCATTATGTGTTTATTATTCTGTGAATGAAGTGAAGTAATGTAGCTATGGGTCCCTTTTTATAGTTTGTAAGTAAGAGTTAAATGTCCTTAATGTGCGCTCCTTCACTCCAACTATTTTCTCTCTATAAAGTTCTTTCCGAGATTTAAAGTGATAGATTATATTATAAAAAATATCATTTCAAGTTTCCATTCCATTTTCTTCCTTCCATTTCAAGTAATATCAGCAGATTATGGCATTGTGAAATCTTTCATTATATCAGATCATTGAGGGTTATAAATATTAATTTCCAAAGGTACTTAATGAAGACCATATGATATCTTAATATTGTGACATATATTTATAAATGTCTCGAGCACTGATTCCTTACCACAACCAAGGGATTGTTTCTTGAGATACAATAGTTGTGGTGGCTTATTTTGAGAGAATATGACTCTCATATATATATTTATGTTGATTTGGAATGGAAGCAAGAAGCATTGCTTTGGTGGCTTCTTTTCAGAGAGTATGGCTCTCTTACTTCTTTTCATGATGATCTATCATGGCCGCAGAATGCTTTGTTGCGGTGGTTTTTATTGGGAGAATGTGGTTTGACATTGTTCTTATTCATAAATATGTTTCTAATTCTTGTTTCTCACTATGTTGATGTTGTGTTTGGATCCTACATGGCAAACAGGGCTAATCATGAGAGCATTTGTAGATGCAATCTACTCTATGTATCATGGATTGGAGAGATAGTTCATGAGTTGGCACTTTCCACTTTGGGAAGAAACCACTTCATTTCATGTATCTCATGTATAGCGGAGGTCTTTGGACATCATATGGTTGCCACTTGGATATTCATTGGTGAGGAAGGTTATCGAACTTTTTAGTTGTAGCATTCTGGAGAGGCAACTTTGGAGATGGACATGCATGACACATTTTGAAAGATGGGGTGGCCTTCCATAGGGGGATACCATTTGGAGGGAGGATGTTTGTTGTAGCATCCACTTTTTCATTTTCTTGAGGACAAGAAAAATTTTGGCGGGGAGGACTCTAATATTCCCAATTTTCCACAAGATAATTTGAATATTAGAGTTCTTAATTTTCATAATTAGTTAAGTAAATAAGAGGGTGGAGGGACCCATAAAACCCATAGATGAATAAAATCCACTTTAATATGTGTATGTGGATATTTTAGATCTAGATCTACATTATGGAGTAGCGGAGAAACTTCTTAAATAAAGGAGGAGTGGAGATCATGGATCTCTAATGTAAAATCATGAGGATATTGGAGGAGGTCAACTGAGATAATAGTTCATTCAAAGTAAGATCATAAAGCACTTATGATAATGTAGTGGAGGAAGTGGTGCATATAATGCACACATGATGGAGAAAACAGGAATTAAATGTAGAACATGATAGAGATCATGGAGAGACAACAGATTCTTCATGGAGGCTAGTGGCCACATGTGAAGTGCAGTTATGAGGTGGGCCACGACTATGGAAGGATCACATTCTATATAATGAATATGAAGGAACAATAGAAGACAAGCTTTATATTATTATTTCTAATCTTTTTAGATCTATATTTGTCATGTGACATTTCTATGCACGCTTATGATGTTTAGCATGGAGAATTTTAGGGGCTAATATTCACAGTTGGGCTAATTTTCCATGGTTTTTCCAAAACAAATATTCGCCAATCTCCATTTTTTTATAAAAGTGATTTGCACAAATTTTACAATATAAAATTATTTACCTTAAAAAATCGCCAAAATTATATAGACAATATATATAATATCATTATAAATTTGAATAATTTTACAAATACATCAATAAATATTTTATATTTTTCACATTAGGGAGAGGTCAGATTCGCCAATTTTTTAAAACTTGAAAATAATTTTCCATCCTTAAAATTTTCCCTGATGTTTAGCTAAGTCTGCAGTGTTGTTTAGCACATGGGTGTTTCCGAGTGGAAATCCCACCCTTACCCATGGGGGACTTTGAGTGCCTAATTTGGAAAGGTTTCTATTGAGCTATATTCATCATCGAACATTTCTGCCATCTTCATACGACTCTCATATGCTCATTCAGCAACAGGAATAGAGCATTTTTGGATCGGGGTTTGATAGGTGGAGATTGTTTCTAGCACTTCAGCTAGGAAACCATTGGAGGATTAATACTTTCACCTCGTTCTTCAATTTTAGCCTTCTAGGAGTTGTATATTCATATCCGGCATTCAGGCCAACATTTCATACTTCCAACCAAGAGTAGTCCCCTCAAGGATTACACAGTCCAGTCTTGCAGATCCGAAGGAGGAAGGAAGTTTCTAGTATTTTAGCTGGAAATCCTATGAGGGACCATATCCTCACCTTGTATTAATTGTTTCCATAATTCTTGAGCTGATTTTCTATATTTAGAAGCAGGCTAGAGTGCCTCCCTCCTTAAAAATGCATTTTTTGTCCAGCAACTGTGTAGCAGTAGTTGCATTCGATGGAGAATGTTGGAGGAGATATAACTTGAGCTTTTAGCTTAAGGATCTAGTGAAGGGATCAACCCTTCTTGAATTGAGTTGTTTAAATGACATTGCAGCCATCTATTCTTCCATTCATGCAGTAGATCTACATACCCAATAGTCATAGCTTTAGGGCATAAGAGGGTGATTTCATTAGATTGATAGATGTATAAAATCCTTTCTGGGTTATCTTGGATATCCATCGTAGAGCCCGGATCTATATTTTCAACATTATCGGAGCTCCAGAACTTCCTATATATACAATTTATCTTTTATCAGTAGTTGTAGTCCCAGCAGTTGCAGCAGGGACAACACAATTTTCCTTCCAGCAGTCTAGAAGTTATGCACTCCCTCTTGTGGGATCATTTCAGGGTCATTCTAGGCCATCTCTTTGGCTCGAGTGTCTCATATTTTGAGCACTATTGTACTGGTTTATCCACCTCCATATTAATAAATGGCTCAACTATTTTGTACATTCTGATGTTGTCTTTAGATTATTTTTTTACTTTGTTGCAGTTCATCTATTGTGTTTTTGTATTACTGCATTCTCCCTTTTGGGATATTACATGAGAATTGTCACTAAATGAGGCTTACTACATGTCTATTGATCAATGGTGTATGGGAAATGGGAATATATCAATGACTAAAAGCGATTAGAGAGTTTATTGGGTAAATACCCACCCCCTCACACTCGTACCGGTATCATTTGTTGGTTTTTCCACTCGGGAAGGAGCTCTATAACCTACAAAGGTTTTCATGGTTTCCCTTTTGTTAACTTATTTACATTATTGAATTCTTTATCTGGTGATGCAACAAAAACTGCATGTTCATAAATCTCGTGTTATGATACCAAATGATGGTAGGGCTTATAGAATAAACCCCACTAATTACCCACACATTAACATTATGGAGTCATTCTTCCTCCATTATTCACCCAACAGAATGGTTTCACAAATAACTTCGTGAGTTCTATTAACCCCTTCATAAATAAATAGAACCACTTTATACCTTAAAACATTAACCTTTTTAATCATATGCACGTGGAAGCTTTAACAAAATGGTTCTTGGGTTTAAAACTCAAATTACCAATAATGCACTTTACCTTTATATCGTGGTTGTCTTCTTTACATTACCCAATGCATACATGGCATCACAGATGCATCACGGATCCATATCGAAGCACATCTTTTAAACCATCTCACATTCCCAAAACTTAGCACAATATCGATAATCTACCGATTTTGCAAATCGACAGACATAACATTTCGTAGATCGCAAAAATTACCACTTTGAAAACCGAAAAATATAGCATTTCCCACATCGGTAATTATAACATATATCACATATCAGAATTTATCTCGCTGGCACTTCGGCAACTTTACACCTCTCGTAACTTCGCCACTTTAATACTATCGCACTTTGGAAAACCACAAACTTACCTCATCGCACTTCGTAACTTTTAACTCCATTGTTAACATTTATATCATATTGCATGTGATGTACGATATGAACATGGATCCTCTGCCCAAGAGGTGTTCACTTTGACACTTTCACAATTTAACTTTGTGATGTGATCTTAGTTGTCGCTCTTTTGCCCGTTTCTGTGACTTAATCCTTTTCGTTCAATTTCTTTTGTGGAATGTTTTAAGGGTTTTGGCTGCCTTAATCTTTTCTCTGCTTTCGACTGCCACCACTTGTAACTTCGTCTTCTCTACTCACTACTTCTTGCGAGCTTTCTCTTATGGTTTTCACTCGCATCTATAGCTTTGATACTCACTGCATGCTTTGCACATTATTTCAAGCTAGAAAACAGACCACCATTATGTATTAAAACTTTGAGTCCACAATTCATGATTTGTTTCTCTTCTCAACTTGCACACAAGTTTTATCTACACTTATTTGTTCTCATCAGCTTCACGCCCAGCTGTTTAATTCTTGGACTGGAATCATACAGATTCTACCCAACCATTAAGTCTTTTATCACTCAGAAAGACTTATTCATTCAATTAGAATTTATTTCAAGGAAATAGTACACTAATGTCAAATTTTTTTTATTGTGGATTACTCAATGCATAATAGAAATGACACACAGTCACAATGAGATTAGATTTCTTCATTAATAAATAAATTGTACAGATACAAATAAAAAAACCTATTTTCAATCTGGCTTTTCCTGATGCTTCTTTGCATGGCCTTCTCTTCCTACATAACTCTCTCTTCTCTCTCGTCTCTCATCTCTCTATTCTATCTCTGAATTGATTTTCATCATTTTAATTGGTCTCTCTGCCTAATATTATTTCTTTTAGATTGGCCTCTTCCTTCCTTGAGCTTACAATTGAATTTATAATTACAATAGAGCTTATCCAACTCTCACAATCGACTCCTATGAATTTTCAACAAACTCTGTTAAAACAAATCCTTCCTATCTCTAATTTATGACTAATCTAATCTCTTGAGTATAAAAAGAAATTATCCTCTCTAATATCCCTTTTTTTCTGTGGATATGTTTACAAAAGTCAACTAGAATATCCCCTACCTATGTTTTCTAGGAATTTAAACATTTTACAAGAGAATATTATAATATTTACAACTTGACCCCTCCTTAGGCTAATCAAACAAATAGATTTAATTTGAGTGCTAATCCTCCTGCATCACCTAGCTTCAGTGTTTGGACTTTCGAGGTTTACGATGAGAACACTTGATGACAAGACCTGAATGAATAGCTGAGGTCGTGAATTATTTTTTCTTTCTAACAAGGTTTAATAATGCATATATATATATATATATATATATATATATATATATATATGTATATGTATATGTATATGTATATGTATATGTATATGTATATGTATATGTATATGTATATGTATATGTATATGTATATGTATATGTATATGTATATGTATATGTATATGTATATGTATATGTATATGTATATGTATATGTATATGTATATGTATATGTATATGTATATGTATATGTATATGTATATGTATATGTATGTATGTATGTATGTATGTATGTATGTATGTATGTATGTATGCCTCTTTCTATAGGAAATGTTTCTCCACATCTCGATGCATGTCAAGCAGTCTCTGGCTATTCAATTTTGCAATCCAAGGAGTCTGGGGTTGTCTACTGCCATGGTCATTCTAGGTAATCCAAGTTTTGGCATAATATTGGTGTTATTTTACTATTTATTACTTTATAAGTTCATGTTGTTTTCTAATTTTTGCTATCATTCATCTGCAAATCCTAGGGGCATAGTCCGACTTCCCTTGGTTTCAACAACCTTTAAAGGTATAACTAAAAATTTATGGTTGTAGCTCGTAACATGTGATTCACTCTTCAATGCTTTATGGTTATTATGTCTTCCATAAATTACTAGCTTGAGCTATATTGTGATTTTATACAAATTTTGACATTGTTTTTGGGAGGAAGAGCATCTTCTTGCCGAGATTTTCCTTTCTAATGGATGATTTTTACCCCTTGAATACTAGGTTCTCACGGGGATCTTTCTTTTGTTTTCCATGGTTATGTAATCACACCCAAAAACCTAGTTCATGGATTTTTGGGTTGCTAAGGTTTATATATTGTTCCTGGTATAACATATACATACCTTGCGGTTTGCCATGTCTCTCATATAGTTATAGATATATACATATCTTCTTTACAGAATTTTTTGGAGAGAATGTATATGTTCTCTATGTATACTTAGTAACTTGGCTAGTTAGTTGTGTGCCTTATGTCGAGATTATGATTATTAACTGGTGTAAAAGTGGATATTTATGGTATTAAGTCTTCACCCAATGTTTCTTTTTGGAAAACTATCAACTAGTCATATCTGAGACAATATTCATTATTATTTCCATCACATACATAGGAAACCCATCTCTTTGCATTGAAGGTGATGAAATTTTGTCTAGTTTATTATTAGTTTATAAGAAAAAATTACTAAACATGAGGGTCCCACAATCATAAATAAATATATAAGGTGGATAGAGTGATATGTTTATTTATGTGGTTCAGAGCATCGAATTTTCTTATACAAGTTTATTTTTACTTGTCTAAAGTAGTTGTTTATAAAATTTCATCTTTTCTTATAAAATTTATATTATGATGAGATTTCTTGGACTATTCTTTTTCATTTTTTGTTTTTTTAATTTTCATTCCGTGCTAGAGTAACAAAGACTCTTCAACATTTTGTATATACCAATTAATTGATCCAGAAAACATAAAAATGATTACCTCATTACATATAAATACAAAAAATGAATTCAATAAGAACACTTATCTAATTATTCAAACTGGTTCTACCACCAAAAACCACAGTGGGAAAATAATTCTCCTCCTAACCAACGAAAACTAGTTCTCACTCATTAGGTATTCCACCAAGCCAATTTCATTTCCATAACAATTCCATCATAGTGACCAAACTTGTTCTAGCTGAGGATTCCTCTTGGAAGTATATTTCCTTCATTTCACAATATCCTTTCTTGAGGAAGATTTTAGCTCAATAGCTAAGTCTTTTGTGTCTCCTCCAACTTGGCTCCAAAACCAATAGGGTTGCTTCAATATTTTACCCTCTCACCCTTCTCCAACACCTTTTTCCTTTCTAAGATAATATTTCTATTGGGAGATTATATCCGGGCAGGAAATTGCCTCTACCCATAGACCTTATTAGGCCTTTCTTAACTTTCATGTAACTTTTTGGGATGTGTGTTGCAACAAAAACTACCCTTTGAGGGACCTAACATAGTGGAGGGCATACAACAACAAAACATAATCAAATTAAAGGTCATAATTCTTAAAATAGTAAACTAGGGAGAGGTGACCTTACCCTTATGTGCTACGTTTGAGGTCATTCCCATAGGGTGAAAACCCTCTATTTCACTACATGCTTTGAAACCTGCACCTCACTCAAGAACAAGCACATAGACTAGTTTTACAACATATATATCCTAAATTTCAGTATGTTGGATTCTATAAACTCATAAAATATAACATGAAATAAACATCTATAAGATCATTAACATGTATAAGAAACATATAATATCATGACATGAGGAATGGGACAAAGATGATTTTATTGGTGTATGTATAAGAAATGTGGAGATATCACCTGAAATCAGCCACCACTCCAAGTGAAATCTTCCTCCAGATCCGTCCATCCCAAGCCTCAACAATATTCTTCCATAAAAGGTGCATAAGGATGCCACATAAAGGAGGTGAACATCTCAAAGAAGGAAACAAGGGCTTCCTCAACTTGGGAAATCAAGAGGCACACAGATATTCAGAATTGATCTGGGCTATATAGGCTATAACACAAATGCCTTTCTCTCTCCTCCCTTAGGCCTTCCCCATTAGGTTTATTTATACTTCCTCAAATCAGTTATTCATATGGGAAACAATTTGGCCACAGATTGGTGTAGGTGGGCTTCAGGTAAAACCCATAAACCCCACCCAATTAATAGGGAGATTATATATATTTTTAATACTTTAAATTGTATATGCAGGTTAGAAATGAGTGGACCCGCATTTTCACATGTGTAAGACTCGACTGAGTCACATATCGAATTCAAATTAATGTTTCTAAAGAAAATGAACAAGTCTGAATGGATAGGGCTCACCAAGGCCAATACATAGATCTTCAAGTATATAAAGGTCATAAATGATGTTATAACAGATGCTGCCAAATATATGAGGTCAGAAGGGTTACATGATGGCTAAAATGTATTATGTGCATAAGAAATAATCTTGTGAGGACTTGAGAGGACTTCAACAGATTTCAGCCTGCCAAAATCTAGTGAAAGATATCAGAAAGAAATCTCATGTCTGAGGTGGGATACCCATGCTCAGTTAAACTAAAGCATGTCCGCATAACAAGTATGGAGCAGATCCAATATGTATACAAGTATGGCAGAAATTGTAAACTACATATTGAATCATATGATCACTGCCCGAAAGTACATATTAATTCATGTCAACGTATCACATATAAAAGCTTGATCAATGATGCTGCAAATATATATGATCATTGAAGTCACAACTGAACCTCCAAGTACCAAATCATAAGTGGTGGAAAAAGTGGTACTGCATGCAACTCGATGCCAACATATAAAATGATGTTGTGATGAACTGTTACATATAAGGGTGGATGGTATCACTGGTAGAAAAATAAAGGAGTTGTCAAAGTGAACCAAATAATGCTAGTACAAACCCGAGGTCTTCATTGATCACTATGGTATAATTCTACACAATGGGAATAAATGAGATGAAGTTGACCATGTGAGAAAACGTTTGATTACTGGTCATTGATGCATACCATTAACAAATGCCAAGACAACTCACCAATAATGATGATGAGAGTCAAGGTACATCAGTACAATGTAGCAAGTGTAAATGAATGACTTGAAGTTGAACACTTGATAGAATCTATCAGTCAGGAGACATTGAAGTATTCTCACAGTCGATATTGAAGGGATCTATCACTAATGACTCCAAACCCTAAGGTAGTGACAAAAGGAATCTAGACCTTATTCCTAGAGCAATGTGTCGATGTCGATGGGAAAATATCTACTGGAAGGAAGGCATTAAGGCATCCCACGTAAATGCAGCACGAGTGTAACCTGCAGGCCAATATTTGGAAGGAATTAGACGAAGAAAAGTGAAGTAACCAACGTGAAGCATGTTTTCAGCATGCACAAAACATAGCTAGCACACGGTAGAAACCCTTTGAACAAACCAATAATGAAAGCTACAAAAGAGGTGAGGAATCCACCGATAGGTTCAAGTAGAAACCAAGGTATTTCATGAACCCCAGGTGAGATAATGTAAGTTGAAGTCAAACACAAGGGAAACCACTGAGTCTAAGACCCATGGCATTAATCAAATGCTGATCACAAGGTCACCTATCAATAATGAAAATAGTGCCAAGGTGTGGCTCTAGGTTTAATCTCAAAGAATTTTTTCAAAGTGAATAAAAGACAAAAAGACTCGAAAGAAGTCATTGGAGACCTTCTTAAACTAGCATGAGAAAAGGACCAAATATCTGATGTGATAGAAAAATAATCTGACAAAATGGGGATGGGCGACTGAAAAATGAGTGAAGAGACACCGCAGCAAGTTCGACTCAGGTTTACATCCCTTGAACAAAAGCAAGACTCATTTTTACTATTGCAACATATGATAAAATTGTATATGTTTGTCATGCAGGAGGCATGAAAAAACCCGCCATATGATTGGAAGAGATAACAGACTAGGGGAGTACTGACTCGATAACAAGGTTATGGCTTCTCCTAAGTGAAACTAAAGTCCATCCCAAAATGGTGAAAAGACTTAGATTTTTGTGCTTTGTTCAAGGGTGACACAACTGAATCTTAGATGCCATCAAATATGGAAGTAATGTCCTAATCCCGCTCTTTTTGGGATATTAATTTTTTTTTTTTCATATTGAAAGCCTAAAAAGGAATAACAGAATGCCTGTATTATAGTGAATAGAATGAGTGTCGATGAACATATGCACTAGTTCTTGAGATAGGAACAATCCTATGCTCAATGCAAGGTGGAGAAACTGGTAATTGTCACTCAGAGGAATGTTCCATCCATGGGAAAAGGTGTTGAGTTGCAGAGGCTAAGTGATTGCAAGACTGACTTTGCAGAAAGACATGGTAAAAAATATGGCATATACACAAGTCCAAGTGAAGCCGACTTAATGCCATGATATACAAATGGTCAAAATGAAATGCAACAAAACAAATAAACATTAAAATGGGAGCCTCTAGGGCATAAGGAAAAAAATATAGTGAATAAGAAGAAGAATGAAGCTTCATCGCATAAGTCATGGCAAGACTAAAGAGGACTCCCGAGCCTACACAATTTGCACCATGGGAGACATATGCTAGTGAGAATCTAACTAGGAAGCCCATGTAAAATATGTTTCTACCATCATATCATGATTTATAAGTCGGAAATTGAAAATGGTTGAATAATCATAACATGATGGGTTTGACCATATGGCAATATTTCATTATGGAGGCTAGTATGCATGAGTCCAACAAAAAGTGAATTCACTAACCTATATGCCAGTTCTGAATACAATACCTGCCATGACAGATCAGCGGTCATAGAATCAAAGCAAACATGGAATCATCTCGGAATCATCAAATGGACCTAAAAAAAACCTATCCTAGCACTTACAAGCCAAAAGGTCATAAAGTATTGGACAAATTTAAGCAGTAAACTCGAAACTTTCGACAAGTCGGTTGTGAAATTTTTTTGGATTTTTTCCATAAATAGGCCTTTTGGACTCACATTTGGTCATTTGTGCTTTGAAGAATTGGTGAAAGAGCTCTGGAACAAAAAACCCCCAATTTTGAACCAAAACAATTATCAGCCGAATCAACCCAAATCTTCCAGGTATTCTTCTTAATCATATTAGTAATCATTTTAATTGTCAATTCAAGTAACTTTTGATGAATTTCACCATCAGATTTATGTTTTTTGAGAAACCCTCTGCGTATACGTGGGTTCAAAATTTAGAACTTGTGTCTATACGTGAATGTGTAGGAAGGAACTCGCATATGCACATAGCAGAATTTTAAAATGAAATTCCAATGGTTTTTTAATGAATTGATGCAGGATGACCATTATCTGGAGAGAGAGGGAGCATAGAAAAATTGACAATGAGGTCATGGAGGACCAATTATCCTTAGATATACTCTGAGGATGTGGTTTGCTCAATTTTTTTTAAATGGAAAATATGAAAATGAACAAAAAAACTTCTTGAAATGCTAGTCAATTATAGGGACCTGGAGGAGGGTTGCTTCATGATTGATCAAATTCCATTAAGGATCGAGATTGAAAACATATAATTTATAATTAGACTCTCTCGAAGGGGAGAACCAGTAAATTTTCAAGGAAATCCAATCGAAGGATTGAATGTGGAGGATTACATTCAAATATACTTTGTTGAGGGTACTCAGAAGGTCGGGACATAGATCCCAATTAGATATGTGCAAGGTCTAACCATGAAGATACTACTTTTAACCATTATCGGAGTAGCCTAGATCGGCTTCATTACACCAAGCCTCAGGAAGGAACATGATTTTGGCAGTGGAATGCCTAAGTACACTGTATGATTGGTGCACTACCTTGCTAACTAGTTTGAAGAAGAAACTAACCTCCATACAGAAGAATAAAACAAAACCCTTTGGTTGTGGGACCATTTTATGCACATTATTCTTCTAGAAGATTCCAGGGCTTCGTCCCAAAGTTATCTCTACCATCAGTAGCCGACGTGATCCACATATAGCACGCTAGGTTGATTTGATGAAGAGGCTAGGGAGTGGAGAAGTCCCAAGAACTACCTGGGATGACTTCAGGTGAGATGGCGATTTTCCCTTACTACCTGGTGCAACATGGGGAGAGATTGGTAAGATCACATAATGAGTTTTTGATTATATGATTTTTTTATTTTCAATATAAGTATGAAAATCAACAGATATTTTTTATAGGAAAATTGAATTATAAATTTATTGATCATGTGATGACTGGATGACCGGATGACTTTAATATTTTTATGATGGACATGATCGGGCATATTAAGCCCTAATTTTTTAGGACATGATTTTCTGATTTTTTTAATATTTTTGAACACAAATTTGATCTATATATATATATATATATATACATTTTTTTTTCACAAAGAAAAAATTCGTAATTTTATTTATGAGAAAACAAAATTACATGTTGTATGAGCTGGTATATGTCCAAAGACATTCAAATGCCACAAAATAAAAAAGCAAAGGAGATACAATTAAGATTTTCTCCCCTTCTTCTTTTCAACCTTACGCCAAGCACCAAGTGTTGGCTCGGTCTCGATAAGGACAAGCTGATTTTCTTCTGTTGGTGCTCCATTGTCCTTATCAGAGTCAGATGTGTCTGATGTATGTGTTCTTTTGTATCCCCCACTGTCTAGTGTTCCAGGTACCATATCCTGCTGAGTCTTTGTGGTGGTGTCGAGCTGATCTTGCATTTCCTATTCTTGTGTGCCCAAGGAAGTATCTGTTTGTTGATTCTCATGTGGTGTTGGTTCCACCTCTTCTTCCTGTAGTTCTGGCTCTTCAGAGGGAAATTGCCAACCTTTTGCCGCTTTGCCTGTTTTCTTCTTTTTCCTGTTATCCCTTTTTGCTGCCGAGCATGAGTTTTGTAGGTGGCCTGTGCACCTGCATATCCGGCATCTGAAGGCTGTGTTATCATAGTCTAAATGCTGTGTCCATCTCTGTTGTTTGTTGTTCAGCATAATGGACTCTGGGAGTCCCTTGCTCAAATCAACCTCCACACAGATTCGTGTGAAGGTGAATATGCGCTCTTCCAGGCGTTGAGTGTCTGTTTTAATGTATCTTCCTAGGGTGTTTCCAATGCAGCCAAGAACATTTTCATTCCAAAAATGTAGCGGGAGATTGTAGAGCCTTACCCAGACCGGCATTTTGGTCACCTCCATGGTGTTGGCATCAAAATTTGGGAACCATGGTGTAATGAAGAGTCTCGTGGAGCCCCAGAACCATGGTCCCTGGCTGAAAATGGCATCTCTGACCTCAGTGGATGTAAATTTGACAATGAAGAACCCCTTAGAACATAGGTGTATTTCACAGTCCATGGTCCAATTTGTAAAAATCCAATGGAACAGCTCCATTGGTTTGGGCCAGAAGCAGTTGAATCTGCCTATAATTGCTTGGGATTCGTAGGTAGTTCTATGCATATCAATGTCTAGACTATCTATGTTTATTTCAGGCATGTTGTCCCGCAGTTCTACAATATATGCCTTGGGGGAACTTTCAGCAGGGGCGACAGGTACTGTGGGAATGTTTTTGTCCCCCTGTAATACATTCCTGTATGAACCTTTTGTGGGTACTGTTTTGGATGCACCTGCACCCATGGAGGATCCATGTGCCCTGTTTTGGCCCATCATACCACCCCTCAGTCTGAGGTTGAGGCAGATGGAAGACCCAGTGACAATGGAGTAGTCATTAACCGAGCAATGGTCAGCTAAAGATTTCCCCCCAAAAATCAGAGACTGTGAATGAACTGGGTAACCCGCCATAGACTGGATGACTTCCTTCAGGTGTAGTATATAATCTATTGTTCGAATCCATAGAATAAAGCAGTTGCCTACAGGAGGCTTAATGAACACTTGATATGGAGTCGAGCCTACCTGAGAATCGATGTTGCAGATATGCTGGCTGCGTTTTTTGTCTATAGGCACATCATCGTGGGCCTGTTCCTGGCTCAGAAGGTCCGAGTGCAGCCATAGAGACCGCATAAGGTCTGTATTCCTTGAATCAGCTGCTTTGGAGAAGTAAGCAGGCCCTTGCGGCCTCTGATTTATATGCTGCTGTGGAGGCCGCAATGCAGTCAATCCCCTACAGTGATGGCCCGAAGCCCAATAACTGCCCATCATCGAGGCCCAGGGCGTGGATGTGAAGGCCCGTATGCAAAGGGAAAAGTCAAGCAGTATCCTCTCCCAATAAACGATAAAAATTGAAATCCCAGCATGAGCAACCGACCGAAAAAACAGAGTATAGTGCTCACTGGCACCATGAGAGTTGCAGCAGAGAACATACCCTGGCGATGGTTCAATGCCAAAGCCACCAAAGAACCAATGGCACTCGCAGGGACATATTCCATACCGCGCTATATTTTTTGATAGACTGGTCAGGCACCAGTCCCCCTTTCTGTTGGTTCTGCAAGGTGTCCATGAACCTGCCACAGCAGAAATATAGAATTTCTTAGGCGCGAATGGAATCCCAGCCCAAAAAAAGTCACAAGGAGCAGCAATGGTAACGCGAAGTCTCATTCCATGGAGGCGCCGCCTGAGCATTGATCTCCAACCCGCGGCGGCGATGGAGGACTGTAACCCTAGAACGAAAAAAATTTCTCCCGCGCGCGCCATCGTTTTCCTGGCTCCGCAAGGAAACTAGTTATGTAACTATATATACATATATATATATATATATATATATATATATATATATATATATATATATATATATATATATATATATATATAAACATCAATTTTATGATGTGCTTTTCTCATATGTACAATGTTGATTGATGTTTTTTGATATTTAATGTATTGAATGATTAATATGCCAATCAATTGCTTGATTAGCTAATGAATCTGCAAACGATTTTTCTGAACCTGGAACATGAATGTATGCAACATAATTAAATGATCATTGCAACAAACATACCTTGAGAAATAATTGATATAAAAATGGATCTCTGACACTATAGGTGTTGTTCAATTGTGAAACCACCAGTTGTGAATCCAAGTATACTACTATGGAACCAATACCAAGAGACATTGCCTCCTAAAGTAGATTAATCACCACAATATATTCTCCTACATTGTTCAAATCAAGACCAATATACATGCCCCTTGAGACTAGCAAGTGACCGGATGGATATTAGATTACCCAAGCCGTGGAAGCAAGATTCCAGGTATATCGACTAGCACCATCGACAAAGCCAAAATGGCTCATTTCATCCACAAACACCTACCAAAGAATATCAAAAACATCAAGGTCACACCAGAATCAATAGAAATATATGCACAAAAAATACAATATATACAACCAAAGCAAATGCTAGGCAAACGCCTAGGCATAATACTTCTTACAATAGAGCCCATTTCTTGGCTCCTCCAGCTTGTTTCCATCAAAATCAAGCAAGGCATAATCTCCCTTCTTAAGGACTCTCTTTATAATGAAATCGAAATACCACATGCATTTGTACTTTGCTTCCCCCCAAGGCATCCTTGTCATGATTGTAGACAAAAGCAAGGTCACCTTCAGAGAAAATCCTAGGTTTGACCGCCTTATCATACTGAATCTTCAATATTTTCTTATGGGCCTCGTTAATCGTAGTTGCATCTCGACACTAATCATCGAGACGTTATAGATTGGAAAAGTGTTCTTCGAGACTTGAAGTGATGGAAATAAGCTCAACAACTGGCTAAAGGGAAGGAATATCACACTCAAAAGGAAATATTAATTCCAAACCATAAACCAACTGGAAAGGAGTGAACTTGGTTGCCGTCTTAATAGACATCTGGTATGCCGAAAGGACAAGATATAACATGACATGCCAATTGGATCTAGCTTTATTAATTTTCGTTTGCAAGATAACCTTTAAGGATTTATTCAAGGCTTCAACTTGCCCATTGGCCTAAGGATAATACAGAGGCGAATTCTCTTGCCAGAATCCTAATTTAAGAGCCAATTCAGCCATCATGGAGTTATGAAAAGGACTTCCATGGTTAGGGACAATCTCTTTGGGAATACTGAAGTGAGAAATGACTTGATTGAACAGAAAAAAATGATTTTGTTTCACCATCATTCGAGAAAGTAGGCATATCGTCGGCCCACTTGGTGAAGTATTCCACTGCTAAAATAATGTACTTGTGAACTTTTTTCAAATGTGGGTTAAAAGTAGTAAAATAAATTCCCCACTTAGTGAACAGACCGATAGTGACAACAGGAAAGAGTGGAGCTGGAGAAGCGTGCATCTTCCGAGTATAAACTTGACAAGAATGAAATTTTTTGACAGCCTCAACACAATATTTGAAAATCGAGGGCTAAAAATATCTAGAATGAAAAATATTTTGAGTTGTAGCAAGCCTAGATAAATGACCACCACAAGCTCCATCGTGGAAATCATTCAGCTCAACCTCAACCTCTTTTAGAGTTAAGAAACCTCTAAGGATCGAATGAACTCTGCGACAATACAGAGTGTCACCGATAATAAGATAATTTTTTGTCAAGTGACGCAACTATCGATGCTCATATTTTGAAAAAACTAGGGGAAACTTCAAAGTCTGGAGATAAACAATGATATCCCCATACCAAGGATCTTGTGAAGAAAGGAGGAAAATATGTTTATCAGGGAATGACTCCTCATAAATAATCTCATCTCTACAAGGAAAATCTGAGATCATCTCCGCAAATAGAAAATATTTATTGGATTTGGCAGATATGAATTTGAAATCGAACTCTTGTAAAATGACAATCCATCGATTGTATTTTCCCCCATTCACTCACCTACTAAGAACAAATTGATAAGAATTTACTGCTGCCAAAACATAATTTTTGCAAAGGAGAATGTAATGCCTAAGCCGTTGGACATCATGGAAAGCTGCCAAAGATAATTTCTCAATAGGAGAACATCATAGTTCAGGATCTACGAAGCCTCAACTTAGGTAATAAATAATGTGATCATAAAGATAATCATCATCCTGAAGGAGAACCATACTGATAGTAGATTCTGCCACAGCGAGATAGAAGAGGATGTTTCTACTACAATCAGGTTGACTCAATAAAGGAGGAGATGTCAATTCTTTTTTCAAAGCATGGATTGAGCGTTGAGAAAATTCATCCCACAAGAATGGAATTCTCTTCTTCAAAAATCTCGTAAATCCTTGCGTTACCTTAGCGTAGTTAACGATAAATATCCTCAAGAAATTGAATTTTCCTTGAAGACTTTGAAGTTGATGAATAGAAGAAGAGGGCCTTAACCTTGAAAGGATCTACCTTAATCCCTTCAGTAACATGATGAATAACAACAACCCACCATATGTGATGACGATAACACACTTATTAGTGTTCAACTAGATTTTATAATAATGACATATTTCAAAAATATGTCGAAGATGAGAGGGATGATCAATTCTCTTTCGAGAAAGAGAAGCTAAATCATCCAAATAATCTTCGATGATATGATTGATGTCATGGAAAGCATAAGACATGGCCCGTTGGAAATTATATCCAACAATTTTAAGACCAAAAGGGATATTTTTGTATGTAAATGTACCCTAGGGGAAAATAAAAGCAGTCGTGTGCTGATCTTCAGGATGGATGGTAATATTATTGTATCTTGATAAATAGTCTATGAAGGAGAAAATCTCTTTCCCCACACACTCATCAATAATCTAATCAATAAATAGTTTGGCATAATTATCCTTTGGACATGCCTTATTCAAATCCCTGAAATCAATGCAGACTCGGATCATTCCTTCTTTCTTGTCCACGGGCACTCGATTCGAAACCTACTCAGTTAAAGGAACAAGCTATATTAAATCCACCTTAAGCGACTTCTCAACCTCAACCTTGATAGTTACGGCTTTCCTAGGATTGACTAGACGAAGCTTCTATCGTATAGGCTTAGCACTCTCATAATTCTTGATCTCATGTTGGAAAATAGATGGATCAATTACAGGAATTTCCTCATAAGATCAAGCGAACGCATCACGAAGCTCTTTAAAGAGATCGGTATAATTTTGAATCTCTTCAAGGGAACATTCAACTCCGATGAAAACATTCTCTATAACATTGGGATTCCTAGAAATGTTCACTGGGATAGAATCAGAAATGACAACCATTTTCCCTTCAGAAAAAACCTGTGTTGGAGCCAAAGGGTTCAAGATCAGGTGAACATAACCAGAAGATGAAGGAATAGACATTCTTGACTCAACTTCTCACAAATATTGTATAAAATAGGACGAATGATTCAAATCATCCCATTGTCTTTCCACACCATTCATTGCCTCAAGGATAGCCTCTTTATATGGTAGAATAGTATCAAGGCAGTCCTGAGAAGAAGATATATTAAGTGTCTAATCCAGAGTCACATCTCCATCCAAATCCTCTGGTGAGAGAGAAATTGGAACATAATCTACAGAGTCAATAATAGATGGATAATCAATCTCTACTGTAGATATAGGGAATTCCATTCCACCCACTTGAGATTATTCTAATGTAGTAGTAGGAGAAGGAAAGGTGAAAGGGTATAAAAAATAATGAATTCAAAAGAACTCTCTTCGAGTAGGAGCCTTAGAGGATGAGATAGAATTAATATGAACAGAAGGAGGCAGAAGATCAAAGGTAGCTATCAATGAGGTATACATTCTAACCCCCTAAATTCTCCACAAGTTTCTTGGCATCATTCACAAACGGTACAGTAGAGTCAGAAGATGCATTTGGATCTATCAGAGAGTAATCCATCTAATCAACAATGATAATCCTCCCTTCATGGGGAAAACAGAAGATGCGAAATAATGAGGAGTCAATAGTTTCCATCTCACAAATCCAATTCTATCCCAATATAAGGTTGTAGTTCAAATTTGCATCAAAAATATCAACTTCAATATTGAAAACTTTATCCCCAACACAGATGGGCAAAGCTGGAACAATGACATGTGGCCTGTGAGAATGACCATCAAATGCAGTGAGAACAGTAGGTGAATGTATGGCTTGAGGGGATCCAATGGATTTCCAACATGAGATAGATATGACACATGTGGAAGCACACTCATCAACTACCATTCTAAAAATATTGATTTTCTGATACACATATTTGATCTAAAAAGCCATGTGATGAGGAATTCTCTTCTGAAGACTATACATATCAAATGTAATCATAAGAGAGTTCTTTGGATCAATTTCCCCAATCACAGTAAGCAAAGCACTCCTTTTTCCAGGGCACGATTGGAGTACCTCCAACACAGACATAAAGCAAGGACTCTCAGCCAGATCTTTTACAATGGAGTAGTTCTGGGTTGCCTTGGTATTAGGGTTTATTGTCAAATGTTTAGCAAAACCTTTCGACATGTGCGATATAGGGTCGATTGTGGGCCTCTCAATATGGAGTGGCTCAGAAGTATCACGATCACCCTTGGCCTTCAAAGACTTGGATTCACCATATCACATGCTCTCATAGTGACATCAACGTGATCACACATCATATATACATTTAAGGAATTTCCCCCCTCCTTGTTTCCCCCGGTGGGAGCTCTAGTATTAGCATTCGTTATCCCTGGGTGAATGAAAAATTTATAAGTCTGTTTCTGAGGTGTACATTTCCAACTGTATTCTTAGGCTTCTTTACACCCGGTCACACCATGACAAAGAATACAATGGCGGCGCCATAGTTTCAGAATGTCGAAAGCCTTTGATGCCATCTTAGCTCAAAGGTTTTCTCCTTTAAATTTTTTGGCAATTCATGGTTTTCCTAATCCGGTGCCTTCTACAGGTGAATGGAAACATCTTTTTTTAAGATTTCGAGGAGATGAAGGTGAACATCCCACTAAATACCCAATTTCATTTCATGAGCTTATGAACTTGCTGGATGTGTTTCATGAAGATGTCCTGATGAAAATATTTGTGTTTTCCCTTTATGGAGATGCATGCAAATGGTTTTGGTCCTTACCTGCTGGTACTATTTCTTCTTTAATGGAACTTCATGAAATCTTTCACCATTATTGTAAAGGACTATATTCATATGAGTTGTTGCTTGATAACTTCTGCGAAGAATTTGATTGTTATGTTCAGAATGATAAATTATATTCTTCTAGCAGCATTATGGAAAAATTTTATAAAGAGTTTCAAAAAGGTGTGGATCTAGATAAGATTCATACGGATCAAATTCTTCCTAGTACTCAGGATGAAGAATCTAATGAACATGATTTGGAACATAATATATTGCTACCATTTAGTTTTGTTGGTTTAATTTCCCCTAACAAGTTTTTTGTCCAAGAATGTAATCAATAGCTTAAAGAAGGTTTTGTTGCCCTTAAATGTAATGAAACATGTGCATTTAATGAGTTGTTTCAAGGAGGACAAGAGCAACTCAATTTTAATGACATAGAAGATTTTAAACAACAACAGCTTGGTCTTTTGCATTAGCTAGACATTCCTCTTATGTTTCATGATCCGATTGTTGATTCGATGGATTAATTTTCAGAAGGGGTCTCTAATATAGGAGCAATTGAAATGGCACATAGGGTTTATAGCAGTAAGTATAGGTTGACAATACGTTTCTTGCTGCATATATTATATCCCTTGTGGGTTTTTTCAAACAGCTGCATGCAATATTTTCTCTTTACTGGTCAAATGATTTTATGGTTGCAATGGCAATCAAGCTATACTTTATTAGGCAAGTTTTCAGTTGATTATAAGTAGGAGGATGAATAAGCTCACCACTTCAGCATTTCTTTTTAGTTTTAGATTGTAGTTTTATTTCCATATTTCAGTCATGTTGAAATAAGTTGCAGAAGACTGAAAACTAGGTTATGACTCCATTACCAAATGGCTAGGCATGTTGGTCTTTTTGAGTTAATGATTAGAATTGTTGGTTGTAGAAATAAGGGCTGGACAAGGCACTAAAACTACAAAAATTTCTTAGAGCCTCATAGGGAGAGCTCTATCCCCTGTGGAGCCAATGTTAGTATAGTTTCTTGCTAATTCATGAGTCCATTCCATATTTTTATTTTTAGCTTTATTACATTTTTATTATTTATCTATTTTCCGCTTTAAAACCATTAATCGGACATACTTCATCGCAAATCGCAAATTCTCAGTGCACTCACTCACTCTTGCCTCCTTAAATCCCCGATTTCGATAACAGTAGGACCCACCTACCACCACATCATACTACACTATCGTATTTCTTTGTGGACTCACCTTACCTTACTTCGCAATCTCCATTTCAAAATTCCTTTGTTACCATCTCTTTCTTCTTCCAAAAAACCCCTGATTGCGATAACACTAGGACCCATTTCCTTCCCACGTCACTTCGCTTATTGCATATCATAAATCCTATTGCTAATCATCTATGTTGCCCCCTAAAATTGTGAAATGTGATACTCCTCTGATTGCGAAATGTGATAAGCTTCGATCCTTGACTTGTGATAACCCCTCCATCTTGCGATTACAATATATCACATTGCAATTCTACCACTTTGTTACCGCTTTATGTTGCTCGCTCCTAAAAATCCCCAATGGTAGGACCCACCTTACCGCCACGTCACTTACCGTGCAATCGCAAATTGCAAATCATTTTTTTGTTGCCTTATGTCTTCCGCTCCTAAACTATCGAAGCGAGATGTTTTAATGCAATGACTGATTAGATGGTTACGCATATACACGCCGCCAACTGAAGATTATCAGGATTTATTAAAGTTTTGAAGTACAATAAACACCTGGAGCAAATAAAATATTATCAATGAGGATTTTTATGGGTAGAACACTCAGTAAAGAGGATGATTAGTTGTCAGATCATCAACCCTAGACACATCATCAACTAGGCTAGCACATTGCCAAAATTTGAGGAGGATACCCTTAACGTCAGTTAGTTGTTATTTGGTTCAATCATGGTCATTGTTGCCTCAAGAACATGATATTTTCAATATATATCAAAAATCATGGGGATACATGGTTATTAGAGACCCAAGAAAGAAGGAGAAAATTCAACAGAAAAAGGGGCAGCATGACAACACACTCAACATTCCAGCCCAGAATTCTTCTCTTTTTCTTTCTCCATCTCTCCTTTCTGTTATATTTCAAGGAGATAAGGATGTAATTCCTTTTGACACATATGTCATGTTAGAGTTAATGTTTTCCTTCTTTTCAGAAGATATGGATTTGGTTCCTCTCTTGCTATATATAGCACTTGTAAATACTATAACCCACTGGGATGTTAGTTTACATGAAGACTGAAAATAATTGAAAGAACCTTTTTTCTTCATGCTGGAGAATTTCTTGATTCAAGGAATATCTAATGTGTGGTGTGTATCTTTTCTTTGTTAATTTCTTCTCAAATATACACTGTAACAGCTAGTGAAGTGTGAGTGAGAAGTTGTTAAAAGAGTTAATAATAAATTATCTACTTTCACTTTTCTGCAAGTTATATGTGTGTAATAGAACATGTCACTAAAGGTTTCATAAAGGATTTTTGGAATAATTTATGCATGCAATCTATTTTCTAGTATTGTTTGTTTAACATAAACAAAGTTTGTGTTAAAGATCATCATCATAGCTGGGTGACTAATTTAAGATACAAATATTTCCTGAAATAGGTACGAACTATTCATCTTTCTTCCATTTGTGTACTCTGCTCCCTATACTACCTTTACCCACAATTTATACTTTCCACAGCTTTCCAAATGCATGAATTTCTTAAAGAAGATAAAATCATTTCAAAATATTTGATAAATCCATCCCACCACTCAAATAACCCCTTTAAAATTTGAAATGAACTATGATGTGTAAGGCTTACTCCTTAAGCAGTCAAGGAGTGACTTCTTACGCTAACACACACCACTTCCCTGTGTTATTCTTTGGCTTTGTGGTGTTGTTCTGATTCAACATGCTTTGGCTTTTCCCCTTGTTTTGTGTTTCAAGGGCGCCTTTCCCTAGCTTCGAAGTCGCGGATCCAAAGTCTCACTTCTTCTACCTAAAGTTCTGCTCGATCTTGGTGGCATATCGATATCTCATGCCAAGCGAGGTAATGTTAAGGAACTCTATTTCCTCCTGAATGTATTTGTGCAAAAAGCTACGCTACTTGAGCACCAAATGCTTCTATGAAACTTTAATACCCAACTTTGTGTTCAGGGTATCGAACAAATATGTCAGCTCATGCACATCTTGATCCCTTTGTTGTCACAACATATTCCATTAGATGTACTTGTCCTCATAGCTACCCATCGGGTAATATTGTTCCTTGATTCCATCTTGAAATTAATTCCACGTGGGTGAGGCAAAGAAGAGAGAGGGTTCCCTTTTATCATTTTTTTCACAATAGGTTTCCACCATTCATTGACATGGGGGGTGGCTTTGAGGAGTGAAAAAATAATCTTTTCTCCGTCGGAGAATCGGAGAAAGCATGGACTGATAAATACCCTTCGATCAAATTCAACCATATATCTATGACATCTACATCTATCTGACCTTCAACTACATGAATTTTGAAGTTAACTTGTACCTTGAAAGGAGTCGTTGTTGGATGCAAATGCACCATCGATGGGAAACCATTCAAGGAAATAGGAAAAGTTATCCATCATCACGTTCCTTTGTTTTTCGAGGGCCTCCTCGATAAATATTTTGATTGGATCTCCTGTTCCCTGTCTATATTTTCTTCCCCCATGGGTGACCATCGAGATTTGTGAGGCTGATCTTGAAAAGTTTCAACCAGATCGAGCCCTAACTCCTTATATCCCAACCTCGTTGGGGACATGAAAAGAAGGATCAAGAAAGAGAAGAAATTTCTGATACCATTGATCTGAAATTATGTAGGAACCCAATAAAATACAAAAATAAACATAAACGTAAAGATTCAGTATAAATAAAACTTCATTTCATAAATATCAAATAACTGAAATATGCATACAAACAAAATGTACATAAACTAGCTAGTTGCGCAATGATAGCTTATCTCTGAGAAGAGATGTGGCGACTACATGCCTCTGAACTATGTTACAATGAGTCTCAAAATTATATTTATTATTCAGAAACAGTGTAAAACCATAAACATCCAAAAACCTAACCCTAGGAGATGAAATTCCAAACTATGTGCCCCGTTGGGGTAAATTAGTACATCAAATTCCTGGGGTCCTAACTTTGACATACGATCTTCGTTTGACGCACATGATACCTTGTTAGAGAGATCTATCTAAGGACTACAATTAGTAATAGAAAAATTTTAGCTGAAGTCCAACTTTTGTTGACGTTGATTTTCTTAAAAAATGTCATTTAGGGCCTCAAAACGGTTCCAGAAGTTTAGGACCCAAAAAACTACCAAAAATAGTAACTTGTGCTACAATTAACGAAACTGAAAAAATGAAAGAAATAATGGTGGGGGTTCAAGTGGAATATTTAGGTGGCCACCAATATCCACCTAGATCACTTTACAATTTCCTTTTCCAATTTCCTTATCCATAATAACCGAAATGTCACCCACTAGGATGTTTTTCCCACCATTCATCTTGTAATACGTGTCCCATGACCTTGGTCTTATATTTTTTTTTTTTACATGGATTTTTGACCAGGGTTGTTACATTGAAGTTCATCCTTCATTCTTCCATCTACTATTCGATGTGGTGTTATATCCTCTGTATTGACTTCATATCTGTAATGGAATACAACTCACACATGAGGCTTATCATTTCACCATGCCTTATTAATTAAACATTCATTTCACATAAATCTATGGTAATTTTCTTTGGCACTCCACTTGATATCTTTATTATGGTTCATATATTGAGTAGTCTCTAGAAACTTTTCAAGTCTCAAGCTGAATATCAGGAAAATTCTCCTCCTCAATTCTATCATCTCTTTACTAGGAAGAAATAATCTAGGATTATGGTCATTGCTTTTTTTACTATGGGTATTATGAGATAATGTAAATATTGGTAGTTGAATTGAACATACAGGTTAGTTTCACAGGCTGGCCTCTTTATTTTCTTGGTGACTTCCTAGTACTTTTCCAACCCTTCTTGAATCTTAACCAGGAAAAATAAGGAAGCAATAGCATAGGAGGGATCATTCCTCCCTCTCTCCACTCATTCTGCCAACAGTGGATCACACATGCACCACATTTACCAAGTATATTGTCTACTCCATTGGGAATTTTTTTAAACTTTCATTGTGTTCATTTTAGTGTGGTTTGTAGTATTTTTCACAGAACTTGCATAGGGCTTCCCCTTGGGTGTGGTTCTGATCACTCCCTTTCATTCTTTGGTAATGTTATCAGGGGTGGGAGCCTTAGCCCATTGTCTAGTCCATCATGATCTTCGCTCCCTCTAGTAGGTTTCACGAGGAGCTCTTGCACTTGGCCAACCCCTTTCATCTTTTCAATGGCATCCCCTACTCAGTTCAACCAAAACAACATGTTACATCAACCTTCTTGAGTCCACCTAGGTGTATCTTATTACCAGGAGTGTGGGAAAACCAAAGCCCAACAAAGAGCAAAAATCTCCGCAACCCAGTTTAGGGAAATTACCCCATAACCAATTCAATATTAATTGACTAACATGGAATGATAATTAGTAGATGATTGACGTACACTCATTGATTCTGATGTACTAGTTTAGGTTACAAAGTGGTTACCTAGTGTTGGTCATAGTAAGGGGGCCACACCAAGGGTAGATGTTAATACTTATATTTTTATGATGTTAATATAATAATAATACAATAATAATAATCTAATTTTAAGGCCACGGCCAAGCTAGACACCAAATTGATGTATGAGACCCCCTTGTTTGTGGGACAAGGGACCCACCTCCATGCAGCGATTTGACTGTTAAGTCTATGAAGGCATACATACTCCACCACTCTATGGTTTTGAACCCGTGAGATCTTAGGAGGAAACACATGCTCTTAACAGTCAAATTGCATGCTCTTAGGAGGAAACACATGCTCTTAACAGTTTAAATTTTTGAGTCAATTTTATTTTCTACTTAGTTGTTGATTTACCAAGATTGAACTGTTTGGAAAATCCTTATTTTCTAACCTATCCAAAAAAAATTTAAAATTGTTAAATCTTGCTTAGACAGTATGATTGAACAAACTAATCTAATTGGCAATGGAATTTTGATTTGCAGCACTTACATTATGATTCTGTTTTGGGTTTTCTTTGTTTTCTTTTCTCTTTTCTTCTTTATATATTTTTTCAATATACCCTCTTTTCTTTTGTTTTTTCATTTTTTTTTTTGAAATCGTTTAAATATTGAAATTATGCACAATATTAAACTGCAACTTGAAATACTCAATCACCTTGAGATCCTATAATTTATAGCACCCTAACACCTCTCATCTATGGCACCTCTTCTCTTTGTTGTGTGCTCCTCTTCTACTTTTCAAACTCCCATATCGCCCTTTCCCGCCACTTCTCAGTGATTTGCACCCTCCAATGTGCTATTATCTCTCTCAACCTACTAGAGGTTCCAGCATCCATATCCCTATTCCCCCTTTTCCATTTTCGATAGAATCTCTCCTTCGGGCCCTTCCCCCAACACTAGAGGTTTAGGCTTCCATCACAAGGTTTTGGAAAGGAATTAGTCCCTCATCCACCATTAAAGCCTTGATCCACAACGAAATTTCCTTCAATAGCTTCCCTCGCAACCATGATTTGAATATATCTTCTGCTTTAGTAAAATACTGGTAACATTTAGCTGCGAACTACAGAATATATCCCTCCAAAGTTGTATGAATCCATAAATCTACAACTCCGGTTAATTCTGTATCCAGTCTGTGTAGTGTTGTCAGATTTGTATGCATCTAACTATGACGGTATCGACGCAATCCTCTAGGAATTTCTTTGATCTGGAATCCTCGTAACTAGTTGTAGAGCTCCTTAGGAAAATTTCCCCAAAATATTTCGTACAAATCACTTGCAGAGTCGGAAAACAAAACTTGATCCTTAATAGTCCTTTCCTTCTGATGTCGGAGCTTAGCATGTTGCGATATGAACTAATCTATGTGATTATCCCACCAGTTATGTAATTCTCTTTCGTATATCTTTGAAACCATGTTCTAGCTCTCTAGGAAGTTTTCAGGTCCCGGCAAGGGAACCATTTTTTGGCGAAAAATGGTGACTTTTGGGCAAGACCCAGGTTTGGGGAGTCTCACCCGAGGCTTTTCATGACCTCACTAAGATAAAATAGCTAGAACCATATTACTGAAGAGAAATTGCTAACAACTATCCAGACATTCCCCCATGCAGAACACTCTCATTCCACATTAATCAGGAAATAAAATACTATTTAATAGTCATCAAGTAAAGCTATCAAAAATTTTGAAATCACTGGTCATACATCACATATAATAAATATTCAACATACACATCTGTATGTCCACAAAACAACTTCAATATATTATATGATATGAGAAGCTCAGTATATATCAGACTCCACATAGTTCAACATAAAAAACACATTACATCTTTGGCTCCACATAGCTCTATGTGATGATACAAAAATCAAGCTATTCCATTTCAAGCTCACCAAGCGAGCTCTCTCTTCCTTCACTTATCTATCTCCTTCGACTGGCACTATTAGTATTTTCCCTTTCTTCGCTCGGTTGTTCTCCTATGCTCTAGAATTCCCTATTCTCTTCCGTGGTTGGCTGTGCATCTAGGAGTCTTAATGCTTGTTCATTGTCACATGTCCTTGCCATCTGTGTTGTAGCTTCTTTATCACTACCACCTGTCTGTTCCTTCTCCACCACCTGCAATGATTCCCTTTCTTCTGTAACGATTCCCTGCCACTCGATCTTCCCCCAATTAGTTATCCAGTACAACTCAAAAATGCTTCTCCGAAAAAAAGGCCCCAATAGAGCCTCATTTTAACACAATTCAAAGGCATATAACCACCACATCTCTTCTCAGAGATAAGCTAGGAGTGCCCTAGCTAGTTTATTTCCATTATGTTTATAAATCATATTTTAGTTATGTGATATTAATGAAATCAAGTCTTATTTCTACTTCATCTATGCGTTTATGTGTATTTCTATATTTTATTGTGTTCCTGCATAATTCTGGATCAGTGATATCAAAGAGGTCTACTCTTTCTCGATCCTTCTTTCCATGTCCCCAACGAGGTCGAGGTATACGGAGTTAGGGCTCGATTTGTTGGAACCTTTGCAAGATCATCCTTTCAAACCCCGACGACCTCCCATGGGGGAAGTAAATAAAGATGAGGGAGAAGGAGATCTAATCAAAATATTGCTCGAGGAGGCCCTTGAGAAACAAAGGAACACGATGATGGATAAATTTTCCCAGATCCTTCAACTACTGCCCACTGGCAATGCATCTTAATTGAGCAGCCACTCTAGGGGCACAACTCCTTTTAAGGTATAAGTAAACTTTGACATTCCCATATTTTAGGGCCAAATAGATGCAGATGTCATAGATAGATAGTTGAATCTATTAGAAGGGTATTTCTCAGTTCATTATTTTTCCAACCGGGAAAAGATTACTTTTTCACTCCTCAAAGCCACACCCCATGTTAAGGACTGGTGGGAAACCTACTATGAGCAAAAGGACGAGAGGAAACCCTCTTTGTTTTCGACCGCACCCACTTGGAATTCTTTCTGAGACACCGTCAAGGAACAATATTATCTTGTGGGGAGATATGAGGACAAGTACATACAATGGACTACATTGCGGCAGCAAAGGGATCAAGGTGTGCATGAGATGATGAATCTGTTCCATACCCTGCACACAAAAAATGTGTATCAAATATAAAGAGAAACATTTGGTATCACATTTTTCTACACAGATACATTCAAGAAGAAATGGAATTCCTCGACATATCCTCACTTGGTGAATCATACTAGTATGCTTCCAAGATTAAGAAAAAGTTCAAATAGAAGAAGCAAGACTTTGGATCTACGAATCAGAAGCAAAGGAAAGGTTCCCCCAAACTGTAGAACAAAGGACAAATCCAAGGCAGGGCATCCCAGGATAGTCTAACAAAGCTGCAAGCAAAGAATAAATTTGTGAAGCCAAATAATGACATAGGAAACTGGTGTGAGTTCCATAAGAGCTCCACCCATAACACAAGTGATTGTCGGGCCAAGCAGTCATTGGTGGTAAAGATGAAGGCTTATGAATCGGATATATGCTTTGAATCTGAATCAAATCTGAAAAGGGAAATGTCAAAGGGAATCATATTATCAATGTAGAGCCCAATGCCACCATTGTCACCACGAAGATCAAAAAGGTGGAACTAGAAGATCTAAAGGAGGGGGAGCACCTCTTCCATTCCTAGATGTGGGTAAAGGCTTCCCCGTTGCAGTTCATTATCGACAGCAGGAGCCGAAATGACCTCATTTCAGCAAAGGTCATGAAGCAGCTAGGCTTTTCAACCCCAACACACCCACATTCGTACACCATTGGGTGGCTTCACCAAGGATGGGATCTCCTGTCAGCAAGCAGTACCACCTTCCCTACAACATCAAGCCCTTCATATATGAGGTATTATGTGGCATTGCTCCTCTTGATGTTTTTGATGTATTATTAAGCGAACCATACATGTGGAAGTGACATGTTGTGTATGATTCCCGGCCTCATGATATTATTGTTACTTTGGGAAGTAAGTTGTAAAAGATACTAGAGGTAGCATCGTTTTTCGCCAACTCTTTGGTTACTACAAAACAATGGAGTAATATCGCTTCTAAAATCGGGAAATTGTTTTCCTGATGATCCGCCCTCAGGGAAAGAAGAATACTATGGCCACGATCTCTAGACAAGGATCCTTAACGTGACAAAAAAAATGGACAAGATCGTGGAGGAGTACGAGGACATATTCACCTCACCCACAGGGGTGCCTCTACACTATTAGGTCAAACACCCCATCGATTTAACCCCAAGTACGTCGCTTCCGAGTGGACCAATCTATCAAATATTTTTTTTGGAGAATGACGAAATCAAGAGGAAGATTCAAGATCTGTTGTATAAAGGTCACATTCGATCGAGTTCATCACCCTATGGGAGCTCGAAGATGTTGGTGCAGAAGAAGGATGCGACTTGGAGACTCTCTATTGACTATCGGGTGCTAAACAATATCACTATCCAGAATAGGTACTTGATACCATGGATTGATGACCTTCTGGACCAACTCAATGGGTAAAAATATTTTATCAAGATAGAATCAAAATCAAAATATCACCAGGTACCAATCGAACCCTCAGATGTGTGGAAGACTACCTTTAAAGCCAAGGAGGGCCTTTTCGAATGGTTGGTCATGCATTTCAATTTGACGAATGGTCCCGCAATCTTCAAGAGGCTGATGGATGAAATCTTATGGTCATTCACCAACTCATTTATACTAGTGTACTTGGATGACATATTTATCTTCAACCAAACTTGGGAAGAGCACCTCCATCGCATTAAATAGGTCCTCCAAAAACTGCGGAAACACAAGTTGTGTGCCAATTTGGAGAAGTACACTTTTGGCATGACCCAAGTTCAGTATCTGGGGTAAATTATTGATGAGTGAGGGGTGCGTGTGGATCCAGCCAAGATCCTAGTCATTTGATATTGGACAGGCCCAACCACAATAACATAGCTTCACAGCTTTATGGGTATTGCTTAATCATACCATAGGTTCGTGTTCGGATTCTCTCATATAACTTGGCCCTCAAGTCAAATCACCAAGGGAGGAGTGAAAGAAAAATTATTTTGGTTTGAATCTCAATAGAAAGAATTCGTAGAGTTGAAACATCGCCTCTACTCTGCCCCAGTGCTCACATTACCAGACTTGCAACAACCATTTGAGATCGAGATATATTCCTCTGACTATGTTATTGGGTAAGTTCTTACTCAACAAGGGCATCCTGTGGAATTTCACAATGAGACATTGTCCGAAAAAGTCTGGAAGTATCGCACTTATTAAAAATATATGTATTCCATTGTGCATGCTTGACGACAATGGAATCATTACATTTTTGGGAAGGAAAAATTCATCCACACAGACCACCAACCCCTGTAGTTGATACAAACACAAGGGAAGTTGTAGAACGATCGTCATTATAAGTGGTCCACATATCTTCAATAGTTTCATTTGAACATCAAGTACAAGAAGGGCATCATCAATAATGTTGCAGACTTGCTCAGTCGACAATCGATCGTGGCACTAACCACCGTGCTCAATTCTTATGACCACGAAACTTTTGATTGGCTATATCTCTACAAGAGCGATCTAGAATTTGTCCACGCATACAAGATTCTCTTGGAGGGTAAGAAAGTTCCAAATTTTCACCTCCAGGATGCACTTTTATGTCACCTAGGACACCTTTTGGTTCCTTCAAGTGAGCGTACTGTTGAGTCTCAAAAGTGTCTTCCATATTCATACATATTTCCATTATGTCATAACCATTTAGCTCTTATTTCATAGCCATTTGACTTAAAACCCTACATCAAGTAACCATTTTCATAAATATATAGGTTAGGATCCTTGTTTTCCAAAGTTATTTATTTTATGTATTTTAAGTGAATTTATGATTAGAAACTAGAAAATTAACATAGTTTCATATATCTATATATGTGTTATGAGTTTTGTGACATGTGTAGGTCAAAAGGAGACTTCTAGAAAACCCTTATGTGGCACTCTAAGGCCAAATTCGAATTTGGTTGGAGAAGATTATGGGATCAAGAGGATATGTGTCTCACTTCCTTGTTGTATTGAAACTCTAAGAGGATATGTGTCTCATTCCTCAAGTTGTGTTGAAACTCTAGAAGGACATGTGTCTTATCATTTCCTATTTTGATTGTAACTCTAGAGATGGAGGGAGAGATTCATGGACTCCCATTAATGAGATGACTCCTCATATTTTGTATAAATAGGAGAAGCTTTCTCCTATGATAGGTAATGAGGAAGTAGATTTGTCACAAAGCTTAAGATGGAATGGGATGTAGATTTGTGAAGTTTTTCAATAAAGAAGTTCCTTGATGGTGTTTTGATTACAATTTTAAGGAGCTGAAGAAGGATTACACCAAATTGGTAGCAGAGGGGCCCCTGCTATCCAAGGAGGCTTTTACATGTTTTCTAGATAAGTTGCTTTCAATTTTGTTTTGTCATATTTCCTTACTTAGATTGCTTTTTGAAATCATAGCTTTTAGCATAATTTTTCATGGCAGCCCGGGCATTTGCATATAATTTTATAATGACTAATGACATGGAATCCATCTTGTCCTTCTACTAATTTACTTTTCTTAGTTTTTGTTTAATTCCAGCACTATTTGTTTATTTCAGTCTTGCACATTTGCTTTAGTAGTTAGATTTAGATATTAAGCTGCTCATGTCATTTTCAGTTACCTCCGAAAGCCACAGCTGGACTGATGGTGAGGGATTGAAGTATGAGTGTGTAGTTTGATATTATTTTACTTTCTGCAAGTTAGATATATTAAATTTCTCATGTCATTTTCAGTTACCTCCGAAAGCCACAGCTGGACTGATGGTGAGGGATTGAAGTATGAGTGTGTAGTTTGATATTAGTTTACTTTCTGCAAGTTAGATATATTAAATTGCTCATGTCATTTTCAGTTACCTCCGAAAGCCATAGCTGGACTAATGGTGAGGGATTGAAGTATGAGTGTGTAGTTTGATATTAGTTTACTTTTCTGCAAGTTAGATATATTAAATTGCTCATATCATTTTCAGTTACCTCCGAAAGCCATAGCTGGACTAATGGTGAGGGATTGAAGTATGAGTGTGTAGTTTGATATTAGTTTCTTTTTCTGCAAATTAGATATCAGATTGCTCAAGTTGTTTATGATTACCTCTGAAATTCATAGCTAGACTAATGGTGAGGGGTCAGAATATGAGTTGATGTAATTTAATTTTAGTTTTACTTTACTTGCAATCTTTTCTTTGAGTACAGTTTCTTTTGTGTTTAGACAGCAACAAGGATAATGAGTTTCATGATCAATAGTTCACTGTTTGCTTGATTAGAATAGTGATGCAATTTTCATTTCCTTTTAGGAATTAATTTTGTCATTGTGTGTTTTAAAATTCTTTTGAAGTTTGGAAAACCATTAGAAGGACATCATTGTCTTGAATATTTGTCTCCATACTTGTCTTTTAGAATTTCATAAAAATTCAAAAATGACAAAAAGTAAGAGATAGGTTATCTTGCACATATAGTGCGCCACACTTCGTCAGCTTACGAATCCCTGGTTGATAATTTATGTTAGCAATTTAGGACACACTAAATTGACCAAACATTTTGGCGCCGTTGCCGGGGAAGTGTAACTAGGTAGCCTTATTTCTTACATTTAAAAAAAATTAATAATTCTTGAGTATGCTCTCCTCCTGCACTTTGTGTGATCTGGAGGATCAGAAAAAGAATTGTTATGTGAAAAAAAAAAGGAGACAAAATCAACTTCATCATTTCAATTGATTCAACAATTTAAAAAAAAAAAAAAAAATTTGTTTTCATGAAAAACTTTGATTTCAATAAATTGTTTTGTTTAATGAATATATATGTGTATTTTTAAATTTTTTAAAATATAACATACATAATTTTATTAAACAAATCAATTAAAGAAAAAAAAAAAAAAAAACATTTTGCTTAGTAAAATATATATGTGTATTTTTAAATTTTTAAAAATATAACATATAGTTTTATTAACAAAAACAAATTAAAAAAAAAAAATTGAAAAACAAAAACAAAACAAATCAATAAACAAAGCCATAGCCCACTCCATGGATTTCATTTGCGTGCATATCAGCTGCGCTGCTTTGTACTGCATTCAGAAATTGGTCAGTCAAGTGAATCTAACACACATGCCCTTGCAGAAAGAAACTCTGAAAGAAAGACAGAAAAGTGAATTTTAAAAAAAATATGACAAAAGAATGAGTGCATTGTCACGTTTGCCTTTCACCCAAAGTGTTCTTCAGCAACCATTCTTCACCACTGAACTGCTTTCAAAGCTTGCCCGTGAATGTGAGATTAACCTTCAGAGCATTTTTTCGTCCATTCCCGTAGATGAAAGGGGGAATTGTGCTTCTAAACAATCCAGGGATGAAAACAATGATGCACACGAAATGAAATTTTGAACCACGTTCTGAGAAAAATGATTTTTGCCAGAGCATCTCGAGAAACGCAACTGTTATTGACACGTCATTTTCAAACACGTTTTCTGATCGATTGAGGATGAATTTTGAAAAACCGAGACATGGGGTTTTTCGCCAACGTGGTCAATTAGATAACCCAGAAATCGTTTTACGAAATTCGTGGCGGTCTGGGAGAATTTCTCGGTTCTTTGAAGGCCATTTTTGCCTGCCGGGTGAGGAAAAACGGTTTTCTGTTTTCACAGTGGAGAGTTTGAACGGCACTTTACTTGATTTCAGCCATAATTCGGTTTCCTGATCTCCAGGAAGAAGAATCCAAGTTGAACACAAATTCTATCAACCTTGAGCAACGTGGATTCCAGATGTTTATGACTCGCTTAAGACTGCTTAGAGATCATGTTCATTCCACTCGTATCGCATTTGTTGAATTTGTAATGGCTGAAAGTGCTATACTTGCATTGAACTGTAGTGGTGCAATTGTGAGATCTTTGCCTATAAGGATAAGTCCATCAAAGACACCAGTACGCCCCCGCATCCTCCATCCTACCATGCATTAAAGAATTACTGGAAGCTACACTGCAATGCTTGTGAATCATATGCATTGTTCTTTTAGAGTTTGAGCAAAGGATATTTTAGTGGGAAGTAATGGTGTTCTGGAGTTCGCTTGTATACGATAGGAGAATGGCATTCCTGTTTTTAGTTTTTATTTTTAATTTTCTTATTTAATAAATTGTTTTGTTTAAATTATATATGTATATATATTTTTTTAAATGTAACATATATAATATTAAAAAAAAAAAAAAAAAAATTGTATTTTTCAATTTTGTTATTTAAAAAAAAAAAAAAAAAATCAATAATTTTGAATCAATGAAATGAATAAGTTATTTGTTCATTTTTTTTCTGAAGGTATTGATTAATTTTGGACTGATGATGAAAGATGAATGGCTAACTTTTTATTCAAGATTTTTAGCTACAGAAACCGTCGACATTCTACAGCTAAAGTCCAATTCCGCCACTGTTCTCCAATTCCGCCACTGTTCTCCAATTCTGCAGCTAAAGTCCAATTCCGCAGCTGAAAAACCTCATTGTTCAAATCAGCCTAACTTTCTCATACAAAATCAGATTTTGATGATTCAAGTATCGTTGGAAAGGTCTCAACAAGATCTACACAATGAGAAATTCATCATTAGAGTTTGAAATGGTAAATAATGAAATAAATTGCTGAAAAGAAGCTACATTCAACTTGAGGCACTAATTCCAAAACATGTATAAATTCTTTTGATTTTTCCTTTGAGAACTTGTTTCATTAATACAAATTCTTAGTTTTGTGTGTAAATATCATAACTAGAGAGATTGATCACCTCTCTCCTTTGATAATCTTACATTCCATTGCAGAAGAAGTATTAGTTTTTTTGCAGGTTCCAGGAGGAAGGACAAATGAATACAAGGGAATGGTGTCTCTCTAAGAGACCAATTTGTTTCATAAGAGGATGATCAACAACAAAGAGGAAATATATTGATGCAAAATCAGATCCAAACACTTGAAAAACTTTCAGATACTATTGTCTCCATCACATCCATACCTCATAATAAACCATTCACCTCATTTCACTTCATATTTTCCATTTACATTCACATCCACTTTCCATTTCTTTTTGTCCATTCATAACCACAAATAAAAGCAAGAGGCTCATTCACATGCTTATTGCCATTACCATTTCTACTCTCCATTGCCATCTTCCATTTTCATCTTCCGTTTCTTGTCATTTTCATTCCGCAAATAAGCCCTACTTCAATGCAAATTATTGAGTCCATAGTCCTTTGAGTCTAAGTTCTTTGTAAAAACACCTTGAGGCTTGCATGCCTTAATGGCAAGTTCTCATGCTGACAAACAATGGGAATACATTAATGTTTCTTGTTCGTCAGATCTTCTAGGTGACTCGACATCAGCAAAATCATTCGTACCTAGCAAGATGTGTTTGGGCATCTTGACTCTCATTGTCATCAATGGTGAGAGTTCTCGTGTTGACTAGTGGCATCCATTAATGGCCACTAAGTCAACAATTTCCTACTATGTTCGACATCAGAACATCTTTTCACATAGTAGGAATTATGCCAATGAGTTTTAAAGACATGAAGACTATTATTTTCAGCATTTTGGAGCAGATTCAGCAAGTTTTAGTAGAAGCAATAAAAAGTCATCTTATCTCTTTATCCATGACTCCTCTTGTTCAGCCACTTGAAGAAGAATATGATCAGAATTTTACAACCACCACACATACACAACTCATCCACATTTAAGGTAAGTGAAGGTATGTTGTTTTCTAATTTTTAGTCATGTAATTCATTAGAATGCTAAAATTGTAACTTTGGAAAAATTCCTCACTCCCTTTTTCACATTTCCATATCTTTAGTTGGGGGGGGAAGGGACATCATTTCATATCCACATGTCATACACTATCATACATTTTCATTTCATTTCCACCCACATATACTTCCCAACCAACTATTGTTGCAACATGATTCAAAAGATTATATGCCTTGCAAATGATCAATTCATTGATGAAGTAATTGATTCTAAATGTTTTCATGAACTTTGATGCAACAAAGAAAATAAAGCATTGTTACACAAGAACCAATGCTCAAAAAAAAAAAAAATGGTTGTCACACAAGAACCAACCATTGAAAAATAAAAATAAAAAAAAATGTTGCAATCAAATGTATTATACTTTGCCAAAAAAAGAAAATATCAAGAAGCAAAGTTTGGAACGAATCTATATGAGTCAAAACTCATAAAAGATCAACTCATGGACAAATGAATCATTGCAATAGTTGCATGAGGACATGCAACAACTTCAGTTGGGGGGTATGTTGAGTCTCAAAAGTGTCTTCCATATTCATACATATTTCCATTATGTCATAACCATTTAGCTCTTATTTCATAGCCATTTGACTTAAAACCCTACATCAAGTAACTATTTTCATAAATATATGGGTTAGGATCCTTGTTTTCCAAAGTTATTTATTTTAAGTGAATTTATGATTAGAAACTAGAAAATTAACATAGTTTCATATATCTATATATGTGTTATGAGTTTTGTGACATGTGTAGGTCAAAAGGAGACTACTAGAAGACCCTTATGTGGCACTCTAAAGCCAAATTCGAATTTGGTTGGAGAAGATTATGGGATCAAGAGGATATGTGTCTCACTTCCTTGTTGTATTGAAACTCTAAGAGGATATGTGTCTCATTCCTCAAGTTGTGTTGAAACTCTAGAAAGACATGTGTCTTATCATTTTCTATTTTGATTGTAACTCTAGAGATGGAGGGAGAGATTCATGGACTCCCATTAATGAGATGACTCCTCATATTTTGTATAAATAGGAGAAGTTTTCTCCTATCATAGGTAATGAGGAAGTAATGAGGAAGTAGATTTGTAACAAAGCTTAAGATGAAATGGAATGTAGATTTGTGAAGTTTTTCAATAAAAAATTTCCTTGATGGTGTTTTGATTACAATTTTAAAGAGCTGAAGAAGGATTACACCAAATTGGTAGCAGAGGGCCCCTGCTATTCAAGGAGGTTTTGCATGTTTTCTAGATAAGTTGCTTTCAATTTTGTTTTGTCATATTTCCTTACTTAGATTGCTTTCTGAAATCATAGCTTTTAGCATAATTTTTCATGGCAGCCCGGGCATTTGCATATAATTTTATAATGAATAATGACATGGAATGCATCTTGTCCTTCTGCTAATTTACTTTTCTTAGTTTTCGTTTAATTCCAGCACTATTTGTTTATTTCAGTCATGCACATTTGCTTTAGTAGTTAGATTTAGATATTAAGCTGCTCATGTCATTTTCAGTTACCTCCGAAAGCCATAGCTGGACTAATGGCGAGGGATTGAAGTATGAGTGTGTAGGTTGATATTAGTTTACTTTTCTGCAAGTTAGATATATTAAATTGCTCATGTCATTTTCAGTTACCTCCGAAAGCCATAGCTGGACTAATGGTGAGGGATTGAAGTATGAGTGTGTAGTTTGATATTAGTTTACTTTTCTACAAGTTAGATATATTAAATTGCTCATGTCATTTTCAGTTACCTCCGAAAGCCATAGCTGGACTAATGGTGAGGGATTGAAGTATGAGTGTGTAGTTTGATATTAGTTTACTTTTCTACAAGTTAGATATATTAAATTGCTCATGTCATTTTCAGTTACCTCCGAAATCCATAGCTGGACTAATGGTGAGGGATTGAAATATGAGTGTGTAGTTTGATATTAGTTTCTTTTTCTGCAAATTAGATATCAGATTGCTCAAGTTGTTTATGATTACCTCCGAAAGCCATAGCTAGACTAATGGTGAGGGGTCAGAATATGAGTTGATGTAATTTGATTTTAGTTTTACTTTACTTGCAATCTTTTCTTTGAGTACAGTTTCTTTTGTGTTTAGTCAGCAGCAAGGATAATGAGTTTCATGATCAATAGTTCATTGTTTGCTTGATTAGAATAGTGATGCAATTTTCATTTCCTTTTAGGAATTAATTTTGTCATTGTGTGTTTTAGAATTCTTTTGAAGTTTGGAAAACCATTAGAAGGACATCATTGTCTTGAATATTTGTCTTCATACTTGTCTTTTAGAATTTCATAAAAATCCAAAAACGACAAAAAGTAAGAGATAGGTTATCTTGCACATATAGTGCGCCACACTTCGTCAGCTTACGAATCCCTGGTTGATAATTTATGTTAGCAATTTAGGACACACTAAATTGACCAAACACGTACCAAGATGAATTTGGAAGCGCACTATAGTTGGGTTGTTGGGCACTTCGGGGTCAAGAAAATATTGGCAGTATTTCTATTTACCAAACCTTCGACGGGATGTCTGTAAGCACATCAAATATTTCACTGCCTACACCATTTCCAAAGTGACCATCAAGAATAAATGCCTCTATACTTCGTTACCTACCCCTCGTCGACCTTGGGGAATCCATATCCATGGATTACATGTCAGGTATTCCTTCTACTATGCATGGAAACGGTTGTATTTTCATGGTCATTGACGGATTCTCGAAGATGGTCATTATGGTGGCCTTTAAGAAGAATATCACAGCAGAAGCCACTGCTAAAATATTCTTTGAATGAGTGTGGGTACACTTTGGTATCCCATAGTCTATCAACTCAGATCGAGACAATAGGTTCCTCAATACATTTTTTTTCCAGCCTTTGGTTAATGCTGGACACCAGGCTCACGAAGTCCACAACTTTCCATCCCCAAACTGATAGCCAATCATAGGTTTTCAATAGGATGATGAGAGCCTCCCCTATGTACAAAATAGCTATAACCAGGCTCTCCATATCTCAACCAGCCACAGCCCCTTTTAATTGGGCTTGGGATTCTAGCCACTATGTCCCATTGACATAGCCATCCCTTTTGCAACTACTCAAGAAGATTCGGCTCATGTCCAGTCTAAAGTTGACAAGGCGAATATCTTCATTGTGCGCATTCAGCACATCAGCCAACAGGTTCATGACATAATGGATAGAGCCAATTCTAAGTACAAGTAGCGACATGATAAGAATCAAGTGCCACACAACTTTCAGGTGGGCGACAAAGTGTGGCTACATTTGCAGAAGGAGGACCTCGTTGGACCCCACCGCAATCTTTTCTCACTCTAATATGGGCCATACACCATCACCAAGGCTATAGGGGACAATTCCTTCGAGCTCAGTATTCCACCATTCTCTGGTTTGCACCCAGTGTTAAATTTTGACTGCCTTTGGCCCTACTTTCCACCTCTACTCGACACATCTGACATGGCAGAACAACTCACACCAACAAATTTAAAACTAGACTACATGGAACAAGCCACAACTGATCGAATCAAGGACACACAAATCAATAGCACCTGCCAACATAGGATCCAACTATATCTAGTTGTCAAAGCAGGCCAACTCCTTCACCAGGGAAAGTGGCTCACTAGGGACCAAGTTCAGTAGAACTTTACTCATCTCATGGAGGAACTCAACACAATGGGGATGATACTATCTCTGGTATCTGTACAAATTATTTCCTAAAGTAATAATAATAGAACAAGGCCTAGACTCATGCACAACATGTCGCTTCCATAATTATGGTTGGCCTAATAATACACCAGACACATCAAGGGGAGAAACAACACACAGTATCTCATTCGTGAAGGACTTAATGTTTTATGGAAGACGTCATTTTCGGCTGACGTAGAGATATGTTCTTTAGTGATGCCACCTTATGGTATACGTTTGGGGGTGTGTTGTGGTCGGTAGGCTGAGTCGCTTTGCGACCTCTACTAAAATGAGGTTTTTTTGGCTTCCTCTATCGAAAAGGAATTGCAATGGATAACCCTTAACCCACATCTAGTAATGGAAGAGGCGCTCCCCCTCCTCTAGATCCTTGGGCTCCTCCCTCTAGAGATTGGTGGTGGAAATGGTGGCACTGGGTTCTGCATCAATGATCTGCTTCCCTTTGTCATTCCCCTTGTCCAATTATGACTCAAAAGAAAAAAATCCATCTAATTCGGATGCCTTCCACTTGGCCACCAGTGACTATTTTGCCCAAGACTCGCTTGTGTTGTGAGTGGAGCTATTATGAAATTCACAATGTTACACAGTTTCTTGCTAAGTCATGAGTCCATTCCATAGTTTTATTTTTATCTTTATTACATTTATATTATTTATCGCTTTTCCGCTTTAAAACCATTAATGAGACCTACTTCATCACAAATCGTAATTTCTTGGTGCATTCACTTACTCCTGCCTTGTTAAATCCCTGATTGTGATAACAGTAGGACCCGCCTATCGCCATGTCATACTGCACTATCATATCGCTTTGTGGACCGACCTTAACTTACTTTGCAATCGCCATTTCGCAATTCCTTTCTTACCACCTGCTGCGGCTTCCAAAAAACCCCTAATTTTGATAACACTAGGACCCATTTCCCTCCCACATCACTTCACTTATCGCATATCGTAAATCCTATTGCTAACCATCCATGTTGCGCCCTCTGATTGTGAAATTTGATACTCCTCTTATTGCAAAATGCAATAAGCTCTGATTCCCAATTTTTCATAACCCCTCCATCTTGCGATTATGATATATCACATTGCAATTCTGCCACTTTCTTACTACTTTATGTTTCCTGCTCCTACAAACCCCCAATGCGATTGGTAGGACCCACCTTACCTCCACGTCAATTACCGCGCAATCGCAAATCATTTTTTTTTTTGCCTTATGTCCTCCGCTCCTAAACTATCGATACGAGATGGTTTAATGAAGTGACTGATTATATGGTTTCACATATAAATGCTACCAACCGAAGGTTATCAGGCTTTATTAACATTTTTAAGTATAGAAAAACCTGGATCAAATCAAAGAGTATCAGTGAAGATAGGTAGAACACTTAGTAAAGAGGATGATTAGCTTCCAGATCATCAACCCCAGACGCATCATCAACTAGGCCAACACATTCGAAAAATTCAAGGAGCAGACCCTTAATGTCAGTTAGTTATTATTTAGTTCAGTCATGATTATTGTCACCTCAAGCACATGATGTTTTCGATATATATCAGCAAGCAGGGGGCTACATGGTTATTAAAGACCCAAGACACAAGGAGAAAATTCAGAAGAAAAAGGGGCTGCATGATAACACACTCAATATTCCAACCCATAATTATTCTCTTCTTCTTTCTCCATCTCTCATTTCTGTTATATTTCAAGGTGATAAGGATGTAATGTCTTTTGACACATAGGTCATGTTAGAGTTAATGTTTTCCTTCATTTAGAAGAGATAGAGTTGGTTCCTCTCTTGCTATATATAACACTTATAAATACTATAACCAAGTGGAATGTTAGTCTACCTAAAGACTGAAAATAATAGAAAGAACCTTTTTGCTTCATGTTGGAGGATTTTGTGATTTAAAGAACATCTAATGTGTGGTGTGTATATTTTCTTTGTTAATTTCTTCTGAAATATAAATTGCAGCAAATAGTGAAGTGTGAGCGAGAATCTGTTAAAGGATTTAAAAATAAATTATCTACTTTCAGTTTTCTACAAGTTATATGTGTGTAATAAAACATGTCAGTGAATGTTTCATAAAGGATATTTTGAATAATTTATGCATGCAATCTATTTTCTAGTGTTTTTTGTTTAACATAAAAGAGTTTATGTTAAAGATAAACATCATAGTTGGGTAACTGATTTATGATAGGAATATTTCCTGAAATAGGTACCAACTATTCATCTTTCTTCCATTTGTGTACTCTACTCCCTATACTACCTTAACCCACACAATTTATACTTGCCACAACTTTTCAAATGCATGAATGTCTTAAAGAAGATAAAATCATTTCAAAATATTTGAGAAAGCTATCCCAACACTCAAACAACCCCTTTAAAATTTGAAATGAACTATGACGTGTAAGGCTTACTCCTTAAGCAGTCAAAGAGTGACTTCTTATGCTAACATAATTGGCACCGTTGTCGGGGAGGAGAATTTAATTTTATCCCTCGGTGAATGAAAAAGTTATAATTCTGGTTCTGAGGTGTACATTTCCAGTTATATTTTTAGACATCTTTACACCTGGTCACACCATGATAAAGAATCCAGTGGCGGCTCCATAGTTTCAGAAAGTCGAAAGCCTTTGCTACCATCTTAGCTCAAATGTTTTCTCCTTTAAATTTTTTGGTAATTCATGGTTTTCCTAATCCAGTGCCTTCTACAGATGAATGGCAACATCATTTTTTAAGATTTTGAGGAGATGAAGATGAAAATCCCTCTAAGTACCTGATTTCATTTCATGAGCTTATGCACTTGCTGGATGTGTTTCATGAAGATGTCCTCGTGAAAATATTTGTGTTTTCCCTTGATGGAGATGCATGCAAATGGTTCTAGTCCTTACCTGCTGGTACTATTTCTTCTTTAAGGGAACTTCATGAAATGTTTCACCATTATTGTAAAGGAATATATTCATATGATTTGTTGCTTGATAACTACTGTGAAGAATTTGAGTGTTATGTTCAGAATGATAAATTAGATTCTTCTAGCAACATTATGGAAAAAATTTATAAAGAGTTTGAAAAATGTATGGATCTCTATCAGATTCATATGGATCAAATTATTCCTAGTACTTAGGATGAAGAATATGATGAACATGATGTTCTTCCTTTGGAACCTAATATATTTCTACCATTTAGTTCTGCTGGTTCAAGTGCCCCTAACGAGTTTGTTCTTCAAGAATGTAATCAACAACTTAAAGAAGGTTTTGTTTCCCTTAAATGTATTGAAACATATGCAGTTAATGAGTTGTTGCAAGGAGGACAAGAGCAGCTCAGTTTTATTGACATAGAAAAATTTAAACAATAGCAACTTGGTATTTTGGATCAGCCAGACATTCCTCATATGTTTCATGATCCAGTTGTTGATTGGATGGATTAATTTTCAGAAGGGGTCTCCAATATAGTAGCAATTGAAATGACACATAGGGTTTATAGCAGTAAGTATAGGTTGGTAGTTCGTTTCTTACTGCATATATTACATCCCTTGTGGGCTTTTTCAAACAGTTGCATGCAAGAGTTTCTCTTTATTGGTCAAATGATTTTATGTTTGCAATGGAAATCAAGATACTTGATTAGGGAAGTTTTCAATTGATTAGAAGTAGTAGGATGAATAAGCTTGCCACTCAAGCATTTCTTTTTAGTTTTAGATTGCAGTTTGATTTCCATATTTCAATCATGTTGAAATAATTTTCAGAAGACTGAAAACTAGGCTATGACTCCATTACCAAATGGCTAGGCATGCTGGTCTTTTTGAGTTAATGAGTAGAATTGTTGGTTGGATAAATAAGGGCTGGACAAGGCACTGAAACTACAAAAATTTCTTAGAGCCTCGCAGGGACAGGTTTATCCCCTTTGGAGCCAATGTTAGTACAGTTTCTTGCTAAGTCATGAGTCCATTCCATAGTTTTATTTTTAGCTTTATTACATTTTTATTATTTATCAATTTTCCTCTTTAAAACCATTAATGGGACATACTTCATCACAAATTTCAAATTCTCAGTGCATTCACTCACTCCTTCCTCCTTAAATCCCCGATTTCGATAACAGTAGGACCCGCCTATCGCCACATCATACTACACTATCATATCGCTTTGTGGACCCACCTTACCTTACTTCACAATCACCATTTCGCAATTCCTTTGTTACCATCTCTTGTCGCTTCCGAAAAACCCCCGATTGTGATAACACTAGGACCCCTTTCCCTCCCACGTCACTTCACTTATTTCATATCATAAATCCTATTGCTAACCGTCTATGTTGGCCCCTACGATTGTGAAATGTGATACTCCTCTGATTGCGAAATTTGATAAGCTCTGATCCTTGACTTGTTATAACCCTTCCGTCCTGCAATTGCAATATATCACATTGCAATTTTGTCACTTTGTTACCACTTTATGTTTCTCGCTCCTAAAAATCACCAATGTGATTGGTAGGACCCACCTTACCACCACATCACTTACCCCACAATCGCAAATTGCAAATCATTTTTTTGTTGCCTTATGTCTTTCGCTCCTAAACTACCGATGCGATATGGTTTAATGCAATGACTGATTAGATGGTTACGCATATACATGCCGCCAACTAAAGATTATCAAGCTTTATTAAAGTTTTGAAGTACAATAAAAAAATGGAGCAAATCAAAGAGTATCAATGAGGATTTTGATGGGCAGAACACTCAGTAAAGAGGATGATTAGTTGTCATATCATCAACGCTAGACACATCATCGACTAGGCTAGCACATTGCCAAAATTCGAGGAGCAGACCCTTAATGTCAATTAGTTGTTATTTGGTTCAATCATGGTCATTTCTGCCCCAAGCACGTGATATTTTCGATATATATCAGCAAGCAGGGGGATACATGGTTATTAGATACCCAAGACACAAGGAGAAAATTCAACAGAAAAAGGGGCAGCATGACAGGCCACTCAACATTCCAACCTGGAATTCTTCTCTTCTTCTTTCTCCATCTCTCCTTTCTATTATATTTCATGGAGTTAAGGATGTAATGTCTTTTGACACATAGGTCATGTTAGATTTAAAGTTTTCCTTCTTTATAGAAGAGATGGATTTGGTTCCTCTCTTGCTATATATAGCACTTGTAAATACTATAACCAAGTGGGATGTTAGTCTACATGAAGACTAAAAGTAATAGAAAGAACCTTTTTTCTTCATGCTGGAGGATTTTGTGATTCAGGGAATATCTAATGTGTGGTGTGTATCTTTTCTTTGTTAATTTATTCTAAAATATAAACTGTAGCAACTAATGAAGTGTGAGTGAGAAGCTGTTAAAAGATTTCACAGTAAATTATCTACTTTCACTTTTCTGCAAGTTATATGTGTGTAATAGAACATGTCACTGAAGGTTTCATAAATATTTTTGGAATAATTTATGCATGCAATATATTTTCTAGTGTTTTTTGCTTAACATAAACATAGTTTGTGTTAAATATCATCATCATAGCTAGGTGACTGATTTAGGATAGGAATATTTCTTGAAATAGGTACCAACTATTCATCTTTCTTCCATTTGTGTTCTCTGCTCCCTATACTACCTTTACCCACAATTTATACTTTCCATAGCTTTCCAAATGCATGAATTTCTTAAATAAGATAAAATCATTTCAAAATATTTGAGAAAGTTATCCCACCACTCAAATTACCCCTTTAAAATTTGAAATGAACTATGTTGTGTAAGGCTTACTCCTTAAGTGGTCAAGGAGTGACTTCTTATGCTAACACACACCACTTCCGCGTGTTATTATTTGGCTTTGTGGTGTTGTTCTAATTCACCACACTTTGGCTTTGCCTCTTGTTCTGTGTTTCAAGGGCGCCTTTCCCTGGCTTCAAATTCGTGGATCCAAAGTCTCACTTCTTCTGCCTAAATTTCTGCTCGATCTTGGCGGCATATCGATATCTCGTGCCAAGCGAGGTAATGTTAAGGAACTCTATTTTCTTCTGAATGTATTTGTGCAAACAGCTACGATACTTGAGCACCAAATGTTTCTCTGAAACTTTAATACCCAACTTTTTCCACAGGGTATCGAACAAATCTGTCAACTCGTGCACATCTTGATCAATTTTTTGTCACATCATAGTTCATTAGATGTACTTGTCCTCATAGCTCCCCATGGGGTAATATTTTTCCTTGATTCCAACTCGAAATTAATTCCAAATGGGTGCGGCCAAGAAGAGAGAGGGTTCCCTTTTTTCATTTTTCTCACATTAGGTTTTCCACCATTCATTGACATGGGGGGTGGCTTTGAGGAGTGAAAAAGTAATCTTTTCTCGGTCGAAGAAATCATGGACAGATAAATACCCTTCCGGAAAATCAACCATATATCTATGATGTCTACATCTATCTGACCTTCAACTACATGAATTTCGAATTTGACTTGTACCTTGAAATGAGTGGCACCTCCAGAGTGTTTTTTGGATGCAGATGCGCCATCAGTGGGAAACCATTCAAGGAAATAGGAAAAGTTATCCATCATCGTGTTCCTTTGTTTCTTGAGGGCCTCCTCGATAAATATTTTGATTGGATCTCCTGCTCCCTTCTCTATATTTTCTTCCCCCATGGGCGATCGTCGAGGTTTGTGAGGTTGATCTTGAAAAGGTTCAACCAGATCGAGCCCTAACTCCTTATATCCCAACCTCGTTGGGGACATGCAAAGAAGGATCAAGAAAGGGAAGAACTTCTGATACCATTGATCCGAAATTATGAAGGAACACAATAAAATATAGAAATAAACATAAACACAAAGATGCAGTAGAAAAAAACTTCATTTCATTAATATCAAATAACTCAAATATGCTTACAAACAAAATGTACATAAACTAGCTAGTTGGGTGATGATAGCTTATCTCTTAGAAGATATGCGGTGGCTACATGCCTCTGAACTGTGTTACAATGAGTCTCGCGGGTATTTTATTATTCAAAAACAATGGAAAACCCTAAACATTCAAAAACCTAACCCTAGGAGATGAAACACCAAACTATGGGCCCCGTTGGGGTAAATTGGTACATCAAATTCCTGGGGTCCTAACTTTGACATAAGGGCTTCGTTTGAAGCACATGATACCTCATTAGAGAGATCTATCTGAGGACTAAAATTAATAATAGAAAAATTTTAGTTGAATTCCAACTTTTGTTGACGCTGATTTTCCAAAAAATTTCATTTAGGGCCTCAAAACGGCTCCGGAAGTTTAGGACCCGAAAAAATGCCAAAAATAGTAACTTGTGCTACAATTAAGGAAACTGAAAAAAATGAAAGAAATAATGGTGGGGGTCCAAGTGGAATATTCAGGTGGCCACCAATATTGACCTGGATCACTTTACGATTTCCTTTGCCAATTTCCTTATCCATAATAACTGAAATGACACCCACTAGGATGTTTTTCCCACCATTCATCTTGTAATATGTGTCCCATGACCTTTGTCTTATATATATATATATATATATATATATATATTACATGGATATTTTACTAGGGTTGTTACATTGAAGCTCATCCTTCATTCTTCCATCTTCTATTCGATGTGGTGTTCTATCCTCTGTATTGACTTCGTATCTGTAATGGAATACAACTCACACAGGGGGCCTATCATTTCACTATGCCTTATTAATTAAACATTCATTTCACATAAATCCAAGGAAATTCGTTTTGGCACTCCACTTGAGATCTTTATTATCATTCATATATTGAGTAGTCTCTAGAAAATTTTCAAGTCTCAAGCTTAATATCAGGAAAATTCTCCTCCTCAATTCTATCATCTCTTTATTGGGAAGAAATAATATAGGATTACGGTAATTTATTTGTTTACTATGGGTATTATGAGATAATGTAAGTATTGGTAGTTGAATTGCACATACAGGTTGGTTTCACTGGCTAGCCTCTTTAGTTTCTTGGTGACTTCCTAGTAATTTTCCAACCCTTCTTGAATCTTAACCAGGAAAAAGAAGGAAGAAATAGCATAGGAGGGATCATTCCTCCCTCTCTCCACTCATTGTGCCAACAGTGGATCACACATGCGCCACATATACCGGGTATATTGTTTACTCCATTGGGAATTTTTTTAAACTTTCATTTTGTTCATTTCAGTGTGGTTTGTAGTATTTTTCACAAGACTCGCATAGGGCTTTCCCTTGGGTGTGGGTCTGATCACTCCCTTTCGTTCTTTGGTAATTTTATCGGGGGTGGGAGCCTTAGCCCATTGTCTATTCCATCATGTTCTTTGCTCCCTATAGTAGGTTTCATGAGGAGGTCTCACCCTTGGCCAACCCCTTTCATCTTTTCAGTGGCATCCCCTACTCATTTCAACCAACAAAACATGTTACATCAACCTTCTTGAGTCCACCTTGGTGTAGCTTATTACCAGGAGTGTGGGTGAACCAGATCCCAACAAAGAGAAAAAAGCTCCGCAACCAGGTTTAGGGAACTTACCCCATAACCAATTCAAGATTAATTGACTAACATGGAATGAGAATTAGTAGATGATTGACGTACACTCATTGATTCTGAAGTGTTATTTTACGTTACAAAGTGGTTACCTAGTGTTGGTCATAGTAAGGGGGGTCACACCAAGGGTAGATGTTAATACTTATATTTTTATGATGTTAATATAATAATAATAAAATAATAATAATCTAATTTTAAGGTCACGGCCAAGCCAGACACAAAATTGGTGTATGAGACCCCCTTGTTTGTGGAAAAAGGGACCCACCTTCGCGCAGCGATTGGACTATTAAGTCTATGAAGGCATACATACTCCACCACCCTCTGGTTTTGAACCTGTGACCTCTTAGGAGGAAACACATGCTCTTAGCCATTAGGCCCACTCAAAAATTCAAAAAATAAGTTTGGACCAAAAACAAATTTATAGAAATTTTTATACTTAAATAATTAAACTATAAAATAATATTAAATAAATTGAATATGAAATGAAAAATGTAAATCTATATGGTATGAATAAATATTATTTCTAAAAAGAGTTCTTGATATTGGTAATTATATTGAAAATAATGTTATCATCTTCACAAAATAAATTGAGTTTATGATTATAAAGAATATTAAGGAATTAATTGGTTTAATAAGATTCATTCCACGCCTTTTGAGTATGACAAAAACAATAAATTATTTTATTTCAAGATGTTTCAAAAATTGAGTAAGCTCTACTTCACCATACAATAGGTAAGAAAGTTGTCTTTATCTTCTTTTTATATTTTCTTAAAATCATTGATTTTTATAATTACACCGAAGGTGTTCTCTTTGAAAAAGCTCACCACCAACTTTGTCAACCTTTTCATTTTCTACCGTTCGTTCTGGGAAAAGTTGTCATTGTTTTAAGCCGTTGATTTTTAGGTGAATAGGCCTTTGATTGAAACATTTTACTTTTGTATTTAGTCGACACTTTTATTCTCATGATGACATTTGGCACACACTTGGTATGACATCTGATGCACACTTTTTTAGACCTGCCTTTCTCTGCGCTTCACATCCTGTTCCTTTGCGCGCTGGGTCGGGGTCTTTGCAAAAGGTCGTTGGTCGTGCACCGATAAAATAGTCACAGTATGAAGGTATATTAATAATGGGCATTAATTATGCCAACCTTTTTCATACCTGTCTTAAATTTGATTGGTTCAAAGGTTTTAACAATGTAGCCTGTGGGAAGGGTGGGAAATTCTTAACGGTTATGCAACTTGCCATAAGGGTGGGAAATTCTCGTGATGGAAAGCCTTGCACTGATTTCTATAATCCTCCAACCTAGATCTATGATCATTAGCGTTCGTTCACTTACAACAAGTTTCATGCAAAATCCTTCTCTGAAGTACTCTGCCTGAGTTTTACTACAGGAATATTGCTGCATGAGTTTGAATACCAGAATATTGTTGCCTGAGTTTGAATGCCAGAATACTGTTGGATGTGAATACCAGTATTACCAGTCTCTCTCAATGCACAAGAGATTTCATTTGTGGGCAAGATACATCAACCTCTTAGAGATTCTTACTCATTTTATTCTTGTCCTGTGTCAATCAGTGGACTGAAAAAAAGAGTAGTTTTTGGTATGCAGATATACATAGACGAAGCTAGGGTGGAACTAGTGTGAGTGTTTTTAGGGGAGGGAGAATAATGTGCTTTTTTAAAGTTTGTGATTGTGAAAATGTTTTTTTCTTTAATGGGATTTTTGTGTGTATTTATTTAATGTGAAAAGTTATGGATGTAACTTCAGAGAAGTTTTGTAATAGAAAAGAGGGAGAACATTGTCATGTATTATCGTAAAAAGAAATTATAACCGAAAAAAAAAATGTAACAGTTTCCCATCAAGAGAAATTGGTTGGCTGCAATTAGATATGAAAAATTTTGTATTTTAGCAGTTTCCTCATTCAATCACAAGGAATCTTTTGGTTCAATGTGTATCACAAGGGATTGCTTTTCTTTGTTTGCTTTAGGAAATTCGTACTGTGGTCCACTTTTTGTTTTTCTGTCTTCGATGGTTGACTTGAAGAACGTGTTGTTTCTTAGCTCATCTTGAACAACTATAAATTTTATTGAGCATCATAATCTATATTTTAGGTTAATTTCTTGAATTTATTTTTATTTTTTCACACAAACATATTAGGTAAGGTTGAGTAATATACTTTAAGTATGGATGAATTTGATGTTTAACTATTTAAAATTTAGTCTATGACTTCACTGCTATGGATAATTCTATTCATTAGGTTTATGTTCTTGATGGAAGCGTGGAAGTTACAATTTGAGATCGCGCCCTTGTTGAAGTGATCACACCCTTGTTGAAGTGCATATTATGTAATATGAACCCTCAGTCAAGTTGCTATGCATGTTGCCATCTTTATTTCGTGGCAACTTGCATGATATAGGATAGGATATTGTTTTGAGTATGATTTTATATCTTGGTCCCATTTACCATTTACACATGTGATCTATCCCAACTTTTATAGCTTTTCATGTATTTATTTATAGAGTATATGTGTTTCTATGGTCAGAATTTATTTGTATATTGTATATTTTTTTGCAATTATAATGTTGATTAGCTCCAAATTAATTTCCTTTCCTAGCTTTTGCAAACATGTACACATAACTTAGATGTGACAATCAAAAAAACAAGTCACAACCAAGTTTATTTCCTATATGCACAACAGAGAAAAATGCTTCTAGGCAACTCAATATCTATTTATAATATAAATTACAATGTAAGGACCCTTGAAACAAATATTATTGCAGAGTAGAATTTGTAGATAAAAATTATCTTCGGAAATGAATGATTCTTCAAAGACTTGGTCTTATTATAGATATCCTCAAAGGAACATGCACATGAAAAATTATATATTTCAATATCTTCTCTTTCTTCTACCAAAGGATCTATGTGATCTAATTCAAATTGAGACTCTGATGTAGCATCTTCCCTAGCAGATATTGAATACGGACTATAATACTTCTTTGCAATATTGCACAATAATTTTATTTTGCAGCTTTCTTCTTGCACTTTTGTTTATCAACTTGCTGCATAACAATAAAATTATGATTTTTTTTTATGGGCTTGCTGCATGACAATAAAATTACGCTTTTTTCATCACTATAGCATGCACAACAGACTCATAAGTAAACTCAAACAATTTAAAATTAAAATTTACAATTTTAAACTTAAAATAAGGTCAAGAAACAATCTTCTACCAAAAATATTTGATGAGCATCGGGTCACATGACCCCACACGAAGTTGTCTAATCGGGCGGAATTTTTTTGTCGAAATATGATAAAATAAAATTCAAAAATCAGGTATTTGGAGTATTTGGAATCTATTTTTGATAGTGGAAATGGATTCAGCACTATCAAAAACTCTTAGGGCACTCAAAATACTAAAGTTTAACAACTGTAAACAAGATTATGATAAAATCTTTGCCAGATTCTGGGCCATTATGTTGGTTTTTTAGACTACGCGGACCCCACACTAATTATGTAATCAAAAGAGTAGCTAGAGAGGTAGCAGGACACACATGGGGCTAACACTTAATTCATTTACAGACTCCACAGAAAAATGAGAAATTCAAGTTTGGATGAGTATAAAATTTAACATGTAAAATTTTTAAGCAGATATTTAATGTTACAGTGAATAATTTAAAATTATTTAACATTTAAAATGTAAAATCATTGAAAGTACCCAACTTCATAGCTTAAAATATATTGTAACCACTTTAAATGTAAAATCATCCAAAGTACACGCTTAAAATATAGTGTAACCATTTTAAATGGTTGTTTGAGTTACGTACATTATTGTTTGAGTTAGCTAAAGCTACCCGACCTTAAATTGTTGTTTGAGTTAGCTGAAGCTAGCCAAGTATTTTTCGAAAGAATTTTTTTTTATAAAGAATAAAAAGCATCATAATTTTTCCAAAGTAAAATTGTATTTTTAAAGAAGGGAATAAAAAAAGCACATATATTTTTGTGAAGTAATATTTTCTTAAAAATGGCTAATAACATGAGAGCATTTTTTTTCTTAAAAAGGTGAATATTTAAAAATGTGAATAGTGAAGAGACTTAAAAAAATCAGAATTTATCTCAATAAAATATTATCTAAACCCAGAGCCTAAGTAATATAAATATACTAAATGTGTACTTTAAAAATGATTTCTAACAAAATTTTCATAATATAAGATATAAGTATGTTATATTTATCCAAATATATATTTGTTAAATGTTTTCTGTTGTATTGAGTTACTTATGAATGTGTTAAAAGTAGATTATTTTTTATTTTCGAAATTCTGAATTTTCAAGAAGCTAAGTTTAGAATTTAGAATTTTTGGTTGTGAATTTTTAATGTTCCTTTTTCAGGAAATTTCTACAACAATGAGAATATCTCAAGATATTCTAAGGTTGGAGCTCCAACAATAAGAAAACACAATAATGGTGCAGCAGCAACACTCAACTCATAAAAATATGAGAGAAATCCATAGCTATTTTATTAAATAATAGCAGCTACAAATGAATACAAGATCTTGAGGAGAAAGGATGCTCAAGATAGACAATGCTCAGCCTCAAAGAACAAGTACATAACCCATGATGAAATAATACTATACATGTGATCTCAAGCTATGAAAGCGTAGTTTTATAGAGCAACTGCATGCTACATATGTCAAATACATAGATAAACAAATGTATGGCCCAATACAACAATGAGAGTGAAGATATCATCTCTCAAGGACTACCTCTAGTCAATCCTGGAAGGATTGGCAATAAAATACAAAATCTGCAAAATGTCGGAGTTGTTGGGTAGCAGCAGCAACTCAAAAATAGAACTGGATGGAGATGGCTGAATCTGATGCTCAAACTAAATATGCCTCCTCCAATGGATCTTTCAAGTGAAAGGATGATCCCTTCACCAAATATCTTCCCCTCCAAATGTATCTGCAAAGCCCTACTGCAAATGCTCCTCTAGAATAACGCAGTCACTGGATGAAACTGCGCTATATGGAAATGGAATGAGTTGGCCTTGATGCCAAATTCTACAGTGAGCTCCGAGATGCCTCCAATCTGATATCTCAATGAGAAGAGAGACTCCTCCTCTGAAAAATAGCTGAAGGAGATGGTGTAGTGAACCCTCACTACAACACCCAGCAACACAACATTAATCTGCTGCAGAAATAATGTTGTCTTGATGGAGGATGCTTGGCCTCAAGCCTGGATGTGAGGAAAACTAAGAACAATCCCTCAAGAGACCTCTCAAGAAGGAGAAGGAATCCTAAATAGGAATTCCTCTGGCAATTCTTGCTAAGCAACAAAGAATTCACAATTGTCTAATGGACAATTGAGATGAATAATACAAGCATAAGAAACAATGGTTGCCTTGTCCTCCTTTTAAACAATTGAAAGCCCCTCTCCATGGGTCCCACTCCTTTTAGGGTTTCCTCTACCAAATAACCCTTTCCTCATTCATACTGCGCTTCTTCTCTAAGTGTGCTCCACCTCTTGGCCCAGCGCTGTTGACTTGGTCAAACTTGACCTTGTCCACTTGCAAATAACCCTGTTCACACATGAGGGTGTGAAAACCAGCTCCAATGATGATCCCCTTTCATACTTAGAGGGATTTTATTGAGATTTTTATTATGCATGGGTCTCCTTACCCATTTATTCTCCTCCTAAGTGAAATCAGCAAAAATTAATGTTCCAAATTATTGTCAAAAATTTTGGGAACATTACAGAATTTAAATGTTTTATGTTTTGATTTATTTCTATAATTTAGTATGGACAAGTTGTTGTAAGATTATATCCTGGTATGAAAAAGTTGTTGTACTATTATATCATGTCATTTTATACAAGTATTTTGACCAGATAAAAAGTAAAATAAAATAAAACAAATTAAACGCATATGTCTCTCAATTCTTGATAAATAAAAAATTAAAATTAATCTAAAATAATGATTAAAATTTAAAAGTACATAAATTTATTTAATTTCCTTGAACACATTTAATGAACTCAAGTTCTATCTCAACAACTAATCTATATATACCAAATATCAAAAAAATACAAAAAAACATGCAAAAAATATTGTCAAAAAAAATTGAAAAGTCCACATATACCAAATATCCCCCCAAAAAAAGACAGTGCCAAAAAAAATTGAAAAGCTAAAACGTTTAGAGTAAGATATTTACTTATTAAATGCACTAAAACCTTTCAATATACAGGGTATTAATGATATTGTAGTTTCTTTTCATTTATATTTATCCCTGAGAGTTGCAATATAAAGTTAAAACGTTTAGAGTAAGCTATTTACTTATCAAATGCACTAAAACCTTTGAATATACAATGCAATGGCAGAGTCATTGTTGATATTGTTGATATTGTTGATATTAATGATATTTTAGTTTCTTTCCATTTACAAGAGGAGAATTTATCCTTGAGAATTGCAATATTTTTGTAGGTATTTTTATTATTTAGATTACTTTTTATGTTTTGGACCAATGCAGCATATATCACATAAGGTATGCTTTGAAGAGGGACAGTGACAAAAGAGTGGAGCTCACATTTAATCACCAGTCTAGAGGTTTAAACAAAAGGTGTTAATTTGGTTTCTTGAAGATTTTGGCATGGTCTTTATATACATAGATATATTTTTGTTGTTGGTGGACATCACAAAACACCTGAAAAAGCTCCCCACCGACTTTTTTCAACCTTTTCATTTTCTACTGTTCGTTCTAAGCACAGTTGTCATTTTTTTATGCCGTTGATTTGACTCTATTTTAAGAATACATGGGCAACGTGGACTAGACACTATTGCACTACTGAAGAGAATATTATGCAGTTGATGCCATGTCCAGCATTTCATGGTCAACACGATTATACAGTTGATGACACGCCCAATGTTTGATGCCACACCCAACATTTCTTGTCACGACAACTGGGCTCTCATCTGCATAATCAACATGCCCAATGAAAATGTCCCCATCTTAGTGAATCAAATACAACTGAAAATATTCCAAACCCGTTTCAAAATCCTCAAGCATTTTTTAGAGCAAATTCCTCTCCACCTTGAAACTCTCTCTCCAACTCATAATACTTGTTCAGATAATTCTGGTTTTTCCCGAGAGTCTAAGCGGTTTTTTTAGAAACCTTGATCTCCTCGGCAGTTTGTTTAGAACCATTTTGAGGAAGTTCTCCTAGCATTTTTATGATAAATACATTTTTAATAAGGTTGCATTTCTGCTCAAGATGATGTTTTATGTCCTGTAGTCATTTTCTCTTTGCCTGTTTGTCTATTTCATTGATTATTGTTGCAATGATACTTTTGTGTATTCCACTGATTATGTTGCTACTGATTATGTTTCTTTGGTATGAATATTTTGTAATTTTAGCTAACCATTGTGTTATAATTTTATTTTAAGATTTATTTTTTAACCATCACTTTTTGTTTGGCCATTTTATCTTTATTCCATTTCTTATAGGTGTAAATTGCTCTCTAGAATTTTATAGTTCTGGATGAAATGCATTATTTTTTAGTCTAACAATTATTTCAAAAGAGAAAAAAAAAAAAAAAACATTTTTAATATGTAAATAAAGAACCTCTACAATCCTGATGTCACTAAAGAAATAATTTCCCCCATGAATGTCAGTCCTTTGTGGAATGTCAGGTAATGAATCCTCCCTAGGGTAGCTGAAAATAATATAGTTATAGTATTTCTTTGAATATAATTTCCAATAATTTTAGGAGATGCAATGAGATTATAGTAGATAGAGAAAATTTAGACATTTAAAATATTATACTTTAATAATATATAAGTAAATATTCTTTTAAATTTCTAATCATTTTAGGAGATGCAATGAAATTATGGTAGATAGAGAAAATTTAGAAATTTAAAATATTATACTTTAATAATATAAAAAGAACGCAAATATTTAAAATATTATACTTTAATAATATATAAGTAAATATTATTTTTATTTTATTGTACAATTTTATATTTTAAAAAAAAACATTCGATTTTCCTTTGTTAACCATCATTCCTGAAGCCTGCATAAAGGTGTTTAAAATATCCAAAATCGCTTTGCATTCTCGAAGAGTGGCTTGGAAAAATAGCATAATATCGTCAACAAATTGTTGATGCGACAAAGTCAAATGAGGGCCCCATAAATTAAGCCCTTTAACCTCGCCAGCCAGAACTTTCTGTTTAATAAGTCTACCTAGACCCTCCACTGCTAAGATGAAAAGGAAGGGTGATAGGGGATCACCCTGTCGAAGACCTCTAGAAGCATGAAAGCAGCACGAAAGAGAGCCATTTAATAGAATAGATAAGTGAGCAGAGGAAATTGTGGACATCACCCACTGAACCCACCGAACATCACCCGAACCCTCGGTTTTACTTTGGGAGTATTCCCTTCCAAATATATTGGAATCCCTTTGTTTGAAAATGTGGTCAGAACCAGTTGTTGGAAAGCTCTTTTGACTAGAATTCAGAAACGTATGCTCAATTGGTCCTTTCGAGCCTTAAACTTGCCAAGTCAGATTATTCTTCTTCACGTTGTTCTCCAAGCCATCCCTATCTACCAGTTGTCGAGCATGGCTTGCCCTAAAAAAACCTGTGAAGATCTAGTTAGTTTGTATAAGAATTTTTTATGGCAAGGTGCCCAGGAAAAGAGAAAATGGGCCTTGTTATCCTGGGATAAGCTTACTTTACCTAAATAAAAAGGGGGGCTTGATCTGCTGGACCCTTATATTCTTAATCAGGTCATGGGTGCTAATTTATGGTGGAGGTGGCTACAAGGCGAAGTGGCATTATGGCGGACTATTTGGGCTAGGAAGTACCATATGGCCCCAACAGTTAAAGAGCGAATTAATTTCCTTACTATTGAAAAAGGCTCGGGGATATGGAACCTTGCCTCTGCCAATAGACATCTGATCAGGCAGCATAGTTTCTGGGAGGTTCGAGATGGTACTCATGTAGGCTTTTGGGAGGACTCATGGAAGCAACGGGAGAAGTTGTTCACCCGACTGGATTTGGTGGAAATATTTTTGTTTACTCGAAAACCTCGCTGTTTGGCAGTTCACCATTATTGGGACGACCAACCTGACTCCTTCTGTAGGAGATGGAAAAACAAGGGTCATTGGCAACAGGCTCTAGACACACAACAATGGGAAAATTTTGCCAACAAACTCCAGACAAGGAAGATCCTTATACATGAGGGTTCTGATATTTTTCATTGGGGTTATCGACCGCTGGGAATGTTTTCGATTCAGGAAGCCTATCAACTGCAAGCGCAACAATTTGATATCCCAGCTGATCGGTTGTGGACCAAGATCTGGGCTACTAAGCATTGGTCGAAAATAGAGCATTTCTTATGGTTGGTGGGGCATGGGCAGATTTTGACATGGGATAAACTCCAGAAGAGGGGAATGCATGGCCCATCTAAGTGTGTTATGTGTGAAGCCTCTACAGAAACAATGGAACATCTGTTGAATACTTCTCCCAAGATGGAACGGTTGTGGCTTAACCTTCATCGCTTATTCCAACAAAATGACCGATATGATAATATTTTGCCCCAAACCATTGCAAACTGGAGGAAAGGGGGATACAAAAGCCCTGTAGTGAACAGAGCATGGGTGCTGCTAGTTGGTTTTCTCCTCTGGTCACAATGGAAAGAACGAAATCGCAGGATCTTTCAAGACTGCAAACTTAATTTTGAAGATATATGGACCCTTACTAAGCAAGGAATCTGTGAAACCATTCTGGTCGAAAAATGGGATCATGACGATTGGGTGGTTTCCACTCAGGAACGTCACATCCTTCAACAGTTAAATTTGGCAGAAGAGATGGTTGCATCCTCCTGCTGGAAACAAGTGTCGTTACCCTATCATGTTAGAACTACTTTTGTTCGACCACAATCAGGATTTCTTAAATTGAATTATGATGGCGCGTCCAAGGGGAATCCTAGATAGGCAGGCGCCAGCGGACTGTTTCGAGATTGTTCAGGAACAACTCTCTGGATTTTTGCAATTGACCTAGGGCATTATACAAATAATGAAGTAAAACTTACCACTGTGAAATTTGGACTTGCTATTGCTAAGCGTGAACATTATAACAGGCTAGAAATTGAAGGTGATTCTGCCATGGTTACTGGCATTCTTAAAAAACTCCTTCACGGAATGAATTGGGAGTCGATTTCCAAGAGCTGGCGAACAGCCAGATTGATACAAGAAATTCAACATCAAATCATGCAAGTTGAGTATGTCATACTTGTGCATGTGCGACGGTAAGGCAACCAGGCGGCTGACTATCTTGTGAATTGGGCTTGCCGAAATGTTTATGGTCATTTGGATCGGCCATGGCACTGGGATTTGCTGCAGACAATGCTTGATATTCATACTATTCTTACAAAGTATTTGGGCTGTAATACTCTGGATCTAAGTACTTCCCGCTTGGGATGTGATGTACCTCGAACAGAGTGCGACTTACAATGCACAAGGCCTCACACGGGAGCTTCGTCCGATCATGTTAACGTGGTCATTTTATGCCGATGTGGTGGAGGGTATGCGGAATATGTACGCCTACCACGTGGTGGGTGCATGCAACTGATGCGAGGAGTTAACCGAAAGGATGTCCGGCACCCCTGCTCTTAAATGATTTGTGTTTCCCAGAGCCTCCAGATGGATCGGCTAGCTCAGTTGTCAGTTGTGTTTTGGAAACCATGCCATGGGTGTGGGGTTAATGTTTTCAAGGATGTTTTCCTTTTCATTGTTACTTGTTCCGTTTGGCTTTTCATTCCTGAGGTTGCTCGTGCATGCAGCGGTGTTGATTGCCAGGGTTTCAGGGTGACGGAGCTCTCTCAGCCGTGGTATGTATCTTCATTTCTAACCTTTCAGTTCTCGTATCTGCTCTCCTCTCGTCTACAGATTTATCTCATGGTTTTTTTACAAGATTTGTGGGAATGGCGGTATGGTCGCTTCTGGTTTGAATTCATGTGGCAGGGTTATGAAGTTCGTTGATGCCTCAAGTTTATTCACTTCGTTTATACTCTCTCTTGTATGTTACAGCTTGCTAGTCTTAGTTTGTTCCTTTTTTTCTCCCCTGACCCGGGTATCTCTTTTATTTTTCGATACGCTCTATACCTTTGGGCAGGTTGGTTGCACTACTCTTCTGGGTTTCTTCTTTGTCGCTCTGTCATTGAAGGGGTGTTTCGTATTTGGCATGGTTCAACTATTATGAGCCTGGTCTGCTTTTGGGGATTCTTGTCCAGTTGCATGCATAGTGTTCGTAATTCGGGTTATGGTAATTGCTATGATACTAGTTAGGCTTACCATGCCTTGGTTTGGTATTCATGTTTTTGGGAGAATGGTTGTCTTTTTCACCCTTCCTTCTCTCGGTTTTTCACCTAGGCTTTGCTTTTTTACCTCTCTCCCTTCTGGGTTACCTTTGGTACTTGCATGCATCTTGGTCTGGGTTGTCTCATCCCCTATTATTGGCCTACCTTTGGTGTCGGGTTTTTGATATGGCCGCTTATCTTCCCCTGTTTCCTACTGTGTTCTGCTAGCAATTCTTCGCTGCGGCCTATTTCTCAGCTTTGTTTGGTTCCGTTCCGATGTTCTTATGTCCGTGTGGGGCGTTTATCTTTGCGCTTCTTTTTGGTAGCGGACCTGGAAGATGGTGATATTCATTATGGTGTTCTTTATATGGTATATGTGTGGCTAACTCCTCTTGTTCTATGGGTGGAATTCTTAACATATTTTTCAGTGTTTTCTACAATGGTAAAGCGCGGCTGAAATCCCAATGGGGGAAAGGGCAAACAATCCTCTTCTGAGACGCACCGGAAATAGGGCAGAAAGACGATTCAGCAACACCTTGAACCATTTGTTCAAACCTTTATGAATGACATTCCTAATTCTGTTTGTGGTCACATCTATGGCTGGGAATCTGAGATTCTGGATAATATTGACTTGGATGATGACATGGCTTTTTAGGATATGCAGACTGTGACTCCAGATCCTAAGCATACCCAGGGATGCACTTCTATGTTTCAGCAATCTGTTCGCACTTACTGGATAATTAAATGTCTTCTTGCCGAAGCGGTTATGTCTATAGCGGAGACACAGTTGGAGACAAAGTTGGAGTCGACCGTGGTAGATATTAACAGGAATGTCCAGGAAATCAATTTACGCCAATTGCATCAGTATACGAGACTTGGCGGATTAGATAAGGAGCTTAAAGTGTTGCAACAGGTCCCCGTTGAACTACCTGGAGCTTCTGCTAAAGCTCCAGCACCTATTGACTCTGAGGAAGACTAAAATTCTCTACTTTCTTGGTGCATTTTTTGTTGTCGGTTCTAATGTTGCTTTATTTTTGTACATGATATGGTTTCTGTATGATATCCAGTATAGACAGATTTGGTTTCTGTTATTAAGACTTTTTATGTTCTGGTTGACTTATTTTGAACTCAGATTGCCAAAATACCTGGTTTCCTGCGAGCAAGTTGAGGTCTAGTTTTGTATCTTTTTCCCGAATTTATTAATAGAAAATCGAAGGTACCACCTAAGCTTACAAAAAAAAATTATATTTTAAAAATGATTAAAAATTATATCTACGAATATTTTAAAAAAAAAAAACGGTTGTTTGTGTTATTTTTAAAAGTATTGTTATAACAGGGACAACCGACTTGTCAATTTTTGTCGTTTTATGTTCACTGCACCAAACTAAAGTGACTTGTCAAATTTTTTTGTCTTATGTTCGTTACACCAAAATCCATATGGTTTGTTCCTTGTGAATTTCCTTTTTAAATGCTACATGTCATTTATTTATTGGATATCTCCCAAATAAGCAAGGCTTAAGTAAGGGGGTGAAATAGAGAGGACACGAATTACTTCTACTGGAAGGTAATGTAATTCTTGAAATTTGTAATTTTGTATTTTGAAGTTGTTCCAAAAAAATTAAAATAAAAGTTAATTTGCAAAAAGAAAATTAAATAAAAACAATTCGTTATTTGTGGAATTTTGAAAGCTTACCACTTTTATTATTACAAAATCATCCTCAAAATGCACCATAATGTAAATTTGTCGTTTCCATTAGGATGAACCATTAATTTATTAATTCCAAAGAACTATTAATTTATTTGTATAAAAAGGAACATGCTCTGAATGGTTATCCATGAGATTTTTTTTTTCCTCAAAAAATTACTTTCCATGATGGAATATGCTTTGAATGGTTCTCCATGAGATTTTTTTTTCCTCTCAATAGGTTACTTTCCATGATGGAATAATGGATACAATGCAGTCATACCATTGCATAGATATGGCATGTGACAACTTATGGAAATTTGTGTTTTAATTATTGGATGGATATACATGGCACCGAACTTTTGGGCTAGGGGATGAATATGTGTAACTCCCCACACAGAAGAAAATTATTTAATAGAGCTATCGAGACTATGTATTCACCAAACAAAATCCCTCATTACGTGGCTTAAATTCCACAATTACTTGCCCACTTTTATCTAAACTCATAGACATATATTGGGGAGAGGATATTTTCAGTTCTTCTATACCTTTGATATATTCTTGCACCTTTAGGGGAAACTTCTAGTATTATAAATTATAAATTTTAGTTATATAGCATAATAAAATAAATTAAATGAGTGTTAAATGTGGATACACAGGTAAATCTCGCATTGCTGAAATTGAAAAAAATATTAAAAAATAAACCAAATTATTGTTTAGTTTAACTAAACTAGGAAAACCAAAGTTCATAAATGACTTTTATCATGTTCAAAAAATAAATTGGGTTTATGACATATGGAAAGTTAAAAAATGAATGGTTTAGTAAATTTTTAAAATTTTTAATAAGTATGTTGAGATATGAAAAATTAAAAAATTAATGATTTAACAAGTTATTTGAGAGAGGCTATTGAAATTGAAAAAAGGCCCGTTAATCTCAATAGAGATGACGGTTGGAATATCAGCAGGTGTTGGATTCCTGCCTTATATTCTTGACATTTTTTTACTTATTTTTTATTTTTTTATTTTTATTTTTATTTTTATTTTTATTTATTTATTTAATTTAATTTAATTTAATTTAATTTTTTTTAATTAATTAATTAATTAATTTATACTTTATTTATTTGTTTATTTATTTAAAAAATAAATAATAATAATAATAATAATTAATTAATTAATTAATTAAAATAAAATAAAACATTTTTATTTATTTTTATTATTTATTAATTTATATTTATATTTTATTTTTGTTTTTATTTATTTTTTATTTATTTATTTATTTATTTATTTTTATTTTTATTTTTATTTATTTATTTATTTATTTTTGACTATATTTGACTATTTGATAGATGGTTTGTTTTAATTAAATTACATGAATAAGAATTAATTATATTTATTAATAATAATAATTGATTATTATATAATTTAATCAAAATTTACATATATACACCAAGATTTGTTAAATTACTTACCATTATATTAATTAATTGGTCAATTAGTTGTATAAATATATTAAAAGTTTTATAAATAAATTAAAATTATAATAATAAATAAATAAATAAAAATTAAATAAATAAATAAATAATGGATTATTTACTTTTTCTAAGTCAAACTAGTCGTTATCCTAACGGCTAGTTGAGCCTTTTCTACATCTATTTATACTTAATGTCTGGATCTGATCTCTCACATAGTCCTGATGATGAACCACACTGGTTGGTTCGAAACGCGTCGACCACGTTCTTTTGCATGTGATTATTACTGAAAGAATTTCTACTAATTTATATTATGGACGAAGCTAGATTCCAAAGATTTAATAAGTTTTTTTAAAATTTTAATAAAGTTGATGGATTATCATATTACCATAATAAATATTATTATAAATATTTTGAAATTGAAAATTAAGTAAGAAATTTTAACATAACTTTTTTTCATATTCTATGTTTTTAGAAAAAAAAAATAACTAAATTATAATTTTTTATTTAAAAAACAAGAATAATAATATATGTGTGTGTGTGTGTGTGTGTTTGTAAGGACCAAAACTACCAGACACAATTGTTGGATCACATCCTAGTAACTAATAATAATTATAATTTAAACATATAACTAGCAATTGCACCACATGTTTCAAAGGAAACGTCATAAGGTTGTGGTATAAGAAAGAATAGCATATAAGAAAGAAGAGGTAGTAGGAACTTTCTTGGCTCCAACTGATCCGCCAGAATAAGGGGTGGAGAATTATGTTTACTGGACCTCAAATCAAAATATCCATATTGAGTAATTGATGTGGAACAACTTATTTTTTATTAATTGCATGTAAGATGTGTTTTTCATAATGGATGAGACATTTTGGCCAAAGTACTCAAGACCCCTATATGGCTAAATCTGCATGTTTTATTTTTTTTTCTGCATGAAGGATGCACTTGGTTTTTATGACCAAGTTGGACAGACTTCACGCTTCCTCGAAATTATTTGCTTCTATCACATTCGCAATGTTGAATTCTTCTTATACTACTCCTAGAACCTTGACTCTGCTCTACAGGTAGAATTATTTAATGGAATAAAAACTTATCACTATGACATGTTTTACTTCATAAGAAACTACTAAGAAGCTTAAGCATTGTAAATCCACCTTCACGTGTCATTTAAACATAGAGCATACAGTTATAATGGAATAAAAACTTATCACTATGACATGTTTTACTTCATAAGAGACTACTAAGAAGCTTAAGCATGGTAAATCCACCTTCACGTGTCATTTAAACATAGAGCATATAGTTATCTTAATCGTCAATTTTATGGATAAGAGACATTTGTGCCCTTTTTAACCCTTGGGGATGATTAATTAGTCTCAATTCAGATAACTTATATTAATAAATTATCTACAATAATATTTCCATAATTCCTTTGAACGAAAAATATTATGCTTCTTTGGAACTTTTCACCTCAATCAGAATAACAAACTTCATGAAAACCCAAAATTAAGAAGAAAAAATCACCTCCCAAAAGTAAGAAGAAAAAATCAGCTCATAATCAGGGAATCTAGTGACTTCTTTAATGATCATAATTCAAGACTTTAGTGCCTTTTAAAGATAATTTATTTTCCCATCAAATAAAAAGCAACAATAAAATTTTGTAGTGACAAGAATGGGAACAAATTTTAAATGTAATAACTCCCTTCCCTAGTCATAGTACAATTTTGTTTTGAAATGAAATTATTTTCCCGATCTTTTAAATAATAGATTCCTCCCCAAGTGACCCTTTAGAGATACCTTTTTTTCAACTGATTACAATAGCTTAGTGTCTTTTGTCTAGTATTTTCTGAGTCATTGACTTTAAGGGCAGAGGTAAAGAGACTACTAGACAAGAAAGAGCAGAGTGACTGAATGTCAAATGAAAAAAAACATTGAGGAATCTCTTCTGATTTTGTCGAGTGGGCCTTCTTCAATTGATGAGGTATTAGGAACTTTCTCCTCTATAATAGGCAGTGGATAATTATGTGAGTGAACTATTACTCATGTAACTTTGACTCCTCCTTACAATTGGAATGTTTCTCTTCCCATAACTATATCTCGGGTTAAAATTCTAGCTTTCTCTTGTTTATGAATAAATTGTCTCTATATCACTATCGTTTGTCTCTCTTTTTGAGCGCTTGCTTGAATGAGTGAGATAATGTAGCTCATATGTATTCCAAAATCCTTGAGTAACCCATTTTCTGAAGAGTCCTCTTATGTTTTTAATTCTGATATTTGGTCCTCCACAACCTTGTCAATGTCTACGTCTTTTCCTTCTAAAGAACCATACATTCATGATAAGTATCCATTGTAATCTAAATAAATGGAACTTGAGATAATATATGTTTTTATTTTTTATTTTTTATTTGGAAAAAATATAATTTCACTTTAATTATTTTTTTAAAGGAAATAAAATTTCATTTTGAGATGCTAAAAGCATTTAGAATGTGCAACCTTAAAATGAATTATCACATAAATCTTTATGGTTTTAGAAATTATTAAACATATGTACTAAGTTTTTTGGTTTCAATAGTTGGAAAGAAAATTCAATGAGACAAAAGCAATTTTGAAATTTCAATTAAAAAATTTACTATGGTGAATGAAAAGTCAATGAGAACAAAGCAATGTTCAGAAAATTCCATTTAAAAATACCATGATCAATGAAATCAAAGTAATTGTGAAATATGGATGAATGTCAATAAGGAAGAAAAGAATAAATTGATTAAGAAGTCATAAATAAAAACACACATAAAGAAATACAACATGTATTTTTTTCTTAGAAATTTTATTAAGAAGCTTGTGCTGAAACATACATGTGTGTTTTTCATATTCTATTTTCATAAACATCAAGAATTAAGTTAATAACCTTGCTATAGGAAACATAAACTATGGTTGAAGATAAATAGTTTTTTTAAGAATGTAAAGTAAATGTGAAATTCCAACTAAAAATTTGTAAATATACATTATGAATATATAAGACATCCATCTCTATCTATATGTATATATGATCCATTTTTCTATTTTTTCACCTCTCATATATATATATATATATATATATATATATATATATATATATATATATAACATTGAATAAAAAATTATTTAACTCTATTTGTATATGTTTCAATCAGCTCATAAAAATCATGACCAATCAACATAGAATTTTATGGATCATATAACTAAAATTATTGTTAAACAAATCACATTAGTTACCCATTCTCTAACATAATAATGATAAACTAAAAAACTACCTATTCTAATAACCAATTAAAAACTAATATGGATCATATAACTTAAATTAATGTTAAACAAATCACATTAATTATCAATGCTCTTACATAATAATGATAAAAAACTGAGAAACTGCCTACTCTAATAAACAATTAAAAACTGTCAAAACTTGGGAAATAAACAAAAAACTACTATTATAAACCAATAAAAAACATTGAACACTACACATAAAGTTCACAATCAACTTCATAATCATATTGATGCACGAATGATAACATAATATAAACCCATTACAGAAACCAAATATCATCTTAGTCTTATAACTACTAAAATACTTGCCCCTAAAGGTGCAAAGATACACAGAAATTGTTTTTATTATTTTTATTTTTTTAATATTAATTAATTTATTAATAAAAAATAATAATATTATAAAAAGTTATGTATATTGATAAATTATATTTTGTTAAAAATTACATATTATTGTTATGTTTTACAATTAGAAATAATAAATTGATATTGGTTTAACTTAAATAATAGAAGAAATGTTTTATTTAATTGGAATTTGTAATACAATTTTGAGCAAGATTGTGATTTTTGTTGTTTAAATGCATTTTATAATGCACAAATGAATTTAACACTGTAAAAATCTAGAAAATGTTCAAATTAAACTACTTAAACTTAAGAGTTGTCTAAAAAGGTCACCAGTAATTTCTCAAAAAATTACATCAATTGAGTAAGAGATTATTCAATAAAACCAACTATACTGGTGTGTCAACCATTTTTTTAATTGCAAAAAATAATTCAACATTATAAAAAAATATTTACATCACCCAAAATCTTGAAGCTTTTAAAGCTAAATTTTCGAAAAATTCAACTTTATTTTATCAAAATTATACTAAATTTTTTATTGTTTAGACTACGTGCTTAAACTTATTATTGTTAAAAATTGTCAAGTGGAAAAAACAACCATAAAGAACCAAAAGAACCATTGCGTATATTGTTTAAAATATGAGTTTGATCATTTTCAGAGATTCACTTCTTTGAAAATATAATGCAATTATGGCTTGAGATAAAGATTGTCACGTGTTACAGTCGATAAGATGAACTCACAACGATTAGATTGATACAAGGGGGGAAGCTGGCTACCGCACCTCCGCAGGCCTGACTAAACCGAATCATCTCCCATTAAACTATTTGTCCAATGACATGACAGAGATGGCACCCCAATTTTTCTGGCAACCTTCAATGAATATGAGAAACATGTTGAAGGACATGAGAGAGATGGCACCCAAAACGAGGATGAGAAATATGTAATCATATGTCCTTAGGTTTGAACAATTCCTAATATTTCGTTGAAGCCAAGAATTTGCAGTCAATGTAGTATCGGCAAATCACAAAGAATTCTTATAGGCAGAGAAACTGAGTCCAAACCTTTGACAAAACAAGGTGAAAAAACCAAAGCACAAAATGCAACAATATCAGAAAGAAAGAGTTAGGGGGAGGCCACCCAAATCTCAGCGAAAAGAAGGGGGAGAGAAAAGAAGTGGGAGGCCGCTCCGTCTAGAGGTCAAATCCATGAAGACCACTAAGCACCCGAATCTCTAGGGTTTTGCAGAGGATAGGAACGCTTTAGTTACAGAGAGGAATGTTGCAAATATTTAACCAAACAAGTGGGTGCCAACAAATCCAACAACATAAAAAAATGACTTATTTAAGCACTCAAGTATACAAGAGGATCTGCGTTAACCTGCAAAGAATATAGAAAATAATAGGCTATATACAAAAACACATTTGAATCTGAAAAAAATTCATGATGAGCGCGTTAATTTTCTGGACATTTTTAAGCTTCTTCCAACGCTTCTTAACAGAACTAATAGCCTATATAAAAAACACATTTGAATCTGCAAAAATCCATGATAAGCGCGTTAATTTTCTGGACATTTTCAAGCTTCTTTCAACGTTTTACAAGAAAATGATTCAGATTACTAGATGTCATTAGTAATGTTCAGTAAGTTAGTTATTCAGTTAGGTTGAAGAAGGCATTGGATCTAATGGTCTAAAACATTTCAATCGTCTAACATTTCATCCAATGGCTCAAATATAGACAGAGTGGCAGCTAGAAAAGTTGTTTTCAAATAATAACGCCTTACGGCATAAATATTTAAAAAAACATGTAATAAGATTTTTGACTATGGAGATTGACACCCACTTTATCATGAAGATCCTTGATTTATAAATAGGCTTTGTTACAATACCATGGGTTAATATAGTGGCTTATCAATACCACATACTAAAAAAATGGTAACTCATTTCATATGATACTTTTGTTGTGATATTTATTAATTAATTTAACTAAGAAGGAAAATGTGGAATAATTATTTTGGAGATAAATATTAACTTTTGATTTGTGATTACTATTAAAAATATTCAAAATTTAATTAAATAATTAATTCAATTAAAAGGGAAAAAATAACTAATTTTTTATTATTGATAGATTTAAGACTTTTGTAATCCATAAATTAGATAAATATCTTTAGTATTAATCACATTATGCTTATTTGATTGAAGTTTCCAACCAGCTAATGTGGTTCATCCTCAAGACAAGGTCAAAAGTTTAATCTGTCATCATGAGTAAACCGCAAGGATGCAATATTGCCAAGATATAGCCGTTTAAAATTAGCCAAAAACTAGTAGTTATTTAATTAGTTAATTAGTTATACTTAAAAAAAATAGTTATACTAAAAATGTTCAAAAATGATTAGAGAAACTCTATTCCAAAATAAACATAATTATATATAATAATATATTTAATGTGATTAGTTTTTTATATTTTCCTATAATTTAGGAAATAATAAAACATAATTACTTTAATTTTTATTAATAAAATAATTATAATTGTGTTGGATTTTCATTTATTTGTAATTATGAGATGCTGCAATCTGAAACTTATATCTATATGACATATAATAAAATATTTCAATAAAAAGTTTTTTTTTCTCTTTTGTTTAAGAATATAATATTATTAAATTTTATAATTGTGTAATTAATTTCTTTTTCTCAAAAGTAACTATGTTATTTTATTTCTAATGTAAAAATTATAAATAATTAAATAAAATAAATTATTATTTTTTTAAATAATATAAAGAATATTGATATTTAAAATTAAATTTTTTATCATTGCAATTTATATTTATGTTTATTTATAGAATTTTGGCTTCTCTGATCCATTGTAAATTATGTAGAATTTTTTTTAGTAAAAAAATTCTACATAAATCTATGTTTATGTTAAATAATTTTTTAAATTAATAAATAAATAAACATATGTTTTTTTATTAATTAATAAAAAATATTTTACAAAAGAAAAGAAAAGTTTCGATATTTAATGTATTTGTATTTTTACATAATTTTTTTATACAAAATAATATTTTATTTTAATTTATTTAAAAATATATATAATTTTTTTTCATTATTTAAAAAATATTTAAATTTTAATAAAATTAATGTACATGGTTATAAATCTTATTTAAGAATTACATTATGAAAAATAATTTTATAACAATTTTTATATTTAAATAATTAAACTAAAGCAATTTTATATTAAAGAAATGGAGTATAAAAGAAAAATTATAAATTTATATAGAAATTGAGTATAAAAGAAAAAATATAAATTTATATGGTATGAATATTAATGTTATTTCAAAAAAATAAGATTTCTAATAATTATTAATAGTAGTGATGATTAAATGATTTGGTCATAACGATTTTATAATTTATTATATTAGAGATATTGTAATGTTTAAGTTTTGATTTAGTTAATATTTATCATTTTGTTTTGCTAAAATAAAAGAAAAACTAAAAAATAAAATAGATTGAGTTTATGAGATTAGATTTGATTTTTTTATTTGATTTATTTATTTATTTTTTTACCAGAGTGAGAAAGCTAGGGTTCACGCGGGCGATTTTCTCTTCACATCAGTTGTTGACACATTCTTGTTCAGCCCTATAGCTCATGGAGGCCTGTTACTAGGCTCGCCTAAGTCTTCTCTCTTGCCAAGCCGCAGAATAGACTTTGAATGCAACCATGAGACTGAAATCAAAAAAATCGTAAGATTTAGTCCAGTCAATCGCACCTCAGGCAATGTTTCTCCTCCTTCTGTCGCCACTGCCTCGCTTCAGTCAGGTCTGGAGGCACTGCGAGGCCAGAAACCAGAATGGCCTTCGAAGAAGTCTCATCCTGAACGCTCACACTATGGTGACAAAACACCATTTGTTCAGAAGCTTGGCTTTTGGGCCTCTACTTGCACAGCTCTCCGCACAGCCAACCAGACAACAGACCTCCCTCCCTTGTAGGTCTGCGCATCCTCTGAAGGTCGGATCCAGATGAAAAGTAACCCCTCTACAGCGTTGAAGACTCTTCGACCGATGTTCACCAGCGAGAGAAGCCTAGATCGCTCATGTCCGTCCCGGAACCTCAATGGTACTTCGATCCTTCGCGTAGCTCTAGCATTCTCATGCCATGACTGCCACCTCTCTTTGGGATCCGATAACAGCCACAAGGTTGGCCTATGTAGCTGCGCACCAATAGAGCCCATCTCTCTGGCCTCACGGACGTGTTTGGGCAAATGTCGAACCCCAGATCCTCCTTACCCTTCTTTCCAGATCCAGATCTCTCTCTTATCCGAAAAAACCTTGCTTCTTTGGGTTCATTCAACAGATCTGGTGCAACATCTCTTGCATGCCATTGAACTCAGACTGAGTATTCCTTCGACCTTTCAGCGACTTCTTCATAGAGGTAAACAACTCGAAGCCTGTTTTTCACTCTCATTTTACAACATAGAAAGAGATTCCACTGTGGTTTTAACCCTCAGGTTGCGAGGAGGGTCAGGCGGGAAGCCATCTTCTGCCCCAGCTTTCACCTACAAGGATGCGGTCCATGCCTAGCCCTCCAAGAAATATGCTCAACCCTCTGAGGCTCCCAAGCCTTTTTTGGTTGACAAACTGGAGGAAACCTCCTCTATAGAAATTTCCCACCCCACTATTTAAGATCAACTTCAATAGTTTTCAGAATCAGTAATTATTTGTTGCTTCAATGGTCTATGGCCTCGCATAGTAGATATCTACCAATGGATTCACTCAACATGGACTAACAACTGCAAGGTTTTCTTTTGCTCAAAGTGTTTCTTCATAGTGGTGTTCGCTTTTGAAGAAGACTACCAAAAAGCCCTAACTGGGGGTCCATGGTTTTGGGGGAAGACAGGGCTATTCCTCACCCCCTGGTTTCCAGACTTCGATCCCTCTACAGCTGTCATCACTAAACTCCCTGTTTGGGTCAAGCTTCCAAACCTACCAGCACACTTATGCCATTAATCTATTTTTCATGGAATTGGAAACACCCTAGGCCGCTTTCTAGAAACGGATCCCTCTATGGGGGAGAAAGGTCTATACACCTATGGCAGAATGTGCGTTCAAATAGACATCAGTAAAGGTATGCCTGATCTAATCAATCTCAAAGTTGGTGATCTCCTGTGGACTCAAACCCTGGACTATGAGAACACCACCTTCGAATGTCGCCATTACCATCAAACTAGGCACCTTCAAAACATATGCACCATCTTCCTCACCCAATAGAATAAAGGCATCCGAAAAATCTAAAATCTGGAATCCATGTGATCTGCCTCCCATGGATAAAATTTATTCCTCCAACTCAGATGAGGAGGAGTCCGAAGAATAAGTGGAGGATGCAAAACAGACAAAGGATTCGCCCTCGGCTTGCCCTGAGATTCCCACTGTTTCTGCGAAGACACAGAAACGCACTCATGAATCCTCCTCATCTGATTCGGATAAGGAGACTTATCCTACAGTCAACAACAATTTTCAAGTGGTTCTATCCCATCCATCATGGGATGGATGGGTCAAAGTTAACAAGAAGAAAGGGAAAAAATTTCGTATTGAGGACTCAACCCACTCCGGGTAGACTCGAGTGATTATCTCCTTACGTTTCCTTGTTTCTCCTCTAGATCCTTTTTTCTTATTTCTAGTTCACTTCTGGGACCAAGGTTGATAATTCATCATTTCCAGATCCCCAGATTCATGCTTCGCTTGATTGTAACTTCACCTTGTACCATATGATTTCTTAATAGAATTAGTCTAATTTACCAAACCAAAAAAAAAAATTAAGAAATTAATGAGTTTATTAAAATTTTATGCCATAAAATTCTTAATAAAATTTTATATTTATTTTCTTACTATTTATATATATATATATATATATATATATATATAACTCTCCATATTAGTTAAAATTAATCTTTTCTTTATGCCCCTCTGCAGGTAACTGCAAAAGCTAAGTCCTTCCTCTTTGAAGCAGCCCAATATCAGGTATTTTAAAGAAGATCATTTGCTACTGCCTGAAGAAAAGAGATGGCTAGGAATGCTAGTGACACATCCACGTAAGTATCTTCAACCCCCCCAAAGTGACAATCCAGAATGGCGCATAAGATATGAGGATGATTTTTTTCAATCTTGGTGGAGGTCTCAAAACTTATCCACTATCTTTTTTGACGGGGCGTCCAAGGGGACCCTGGTGCTGCCGGAGTGGGTGGTGTTATCTACTCTCCTGGTGGGTCTTCCAAAGACTGGTTCTGCTGGGGAATAGGTAAGAAATCCAACAATCATGCAGAGATCCTTGGGCTTCTAAAATCTTGTCTTATTGCAAGAGATAAAGGTATCAAAGTGCTCCAAGTCTTCGGTGATTCAGAGATAATAATAAAAAATATCAACATGGAGACTCCGTTCAGCAATGCCAGCCTTAACAAAATACTAGACAGATTGAAGAGATTTCTTCTGGACTTTGACAAGTGCAAATTTCACCATATTCTGAGAAAGTCAAACAGTGAAGCTGATAAGATGGCAAACAAAGGCAGCTTGCTCATGAAAGGGCAGCCCATTGTCAACAATGTTAGCACTGTTCAAATGCCCTGAAAGTTGTAATAGCTCATTAGAAGCAGTAGAAAGAACTCTGTATTGTAATAGGGGCTGCCTCGGCAAAGGCCCATAATCTTTACAATATAATAAAATCCATACCCGTTACAGTTAAAAAAAAATTTAATCTTTCCTTAAGTATAAAAATGTTGATAAGATCATATTTTTTGAAAGGAAGACATTAGAATCTGTGTCATATTTGTGATTCTAAGTAGCTAGAAGATGAAAAACACTTCCTTTTATATTGCCCCACTTTTACTCACATTCGCTCTCAATTCTCTACCACCACACTTCCAATCTTCTTGACCTATTGACCCAACTCACCTATAGCGATCTTGGAGCACTTGTGTCCTTTCTCTTTGACCATAGAAGCAAGGTTATAAAGAATCAAGCTTCGATTCTTTCTCCTCTCTTAAAGTCAGATAGACTGCATTAGTATTAACAGATGATAACCATCATCATCGTCATCAATAATATCTCTAAACCATTGAAAAATACTCCTAAGAAGACTTTTGACAATTTTCAAATTAGAACATGGAAACCATTAAATTTTAATCTGAATAAGTAAACCATGAGTACAAACTAGAATACGTAAACCATGAGTACAAACTGTGTCACTGTCTCCCCTGTTTTGGAAATGATCCTAGCCCTCTTTTGATTTTGACTAGTAGGTTTTTCTATCATATAATTAATTTTTAATTTGAATATGTAAATCATGAGTACAAATTGTCTCATTATCTCCTGCATTCTGGAAATGATCCTAGTCCTCTACTGATTTTGACTAGCAGGTTTTGGCATTGTTTCCTTCTATTAAAGTGATGAGATTCAAATTAGTAATAGCTTGTTATGCACCTAGGTTGTTAAAATTCAATGTTGGTTTTTCCTTTTAATAAAGTACCTTTGCCTTTGGCTTCACTCCCATGACCGAAGGGAGGGGTATTTATTATGTAAGTTCAACTTGCCAAATTCTTGCACATTATCTCATTCATTGATGGTTTCATTCATTGAGATATATTGCATACTTATGTTGTAATTTCCACCTGGTTTAAAATGTGGTAGTTAGTTACATTGTGTCCATGAAATAATGAGCATTGGGGAGAATTTGAAGTGAAATTTCTTGGATTTAACCACTTGACCACAACATGCTTGACATGGCATTAACGCATATTTGAAGTTTTTTGTTTGAAAATAATTTCTATTTTTTTTAGTATATTGATTGAATGTTAAATTTCATTTGGGTTCAACAACAATGATCTTTGACAGAGACAATGACATGTCATGAGTTTTTGGTTTTGTGATTTTTAGCTTGGAGAGGAAGCAATTTTTTCCTTATCAGAAATAGAAGGCAAGGCATATATTGGAAATTTCAGGGCAATCATCATAGACCCCTTCTCTAATAGCATCATGGTTTCCAATATAATGATATATTATGCTTTGAAGCTTAATCATTTTACTTTTTTAATGACTTGTATGTTGTTCAACAATATTTCTAGGAATATTATTTGATTCATAATTATTTATGTTCACCTAAAAGTTTTATATTACATATGAAAAATACACTCTCCCCCAGCTACAATTGTAAGTCATAAATTCATGGAAGATTCCTTTGACTTTGTCAACCAAACTTTTGGAGAGGCTTGGTTCACTAGGTTGGATTGCCAAATTTTGTATTAAACTGATAACAAAAAGTAAAATGTTCTTCAACATTACGGTGGTCTATAACTTCTCTTTTTATTTAATTGAATTTTCAACCCTGATTTTTGTTGTTGCATGTTTTGTTTAGATGAATTGACATTCTAGGTAAGAAATTTTAGCTCTTTTTTTTCTTTTACCATATCTCTTTTTTTCATATATACTTTTTATTTGAAATTGTGATCTTTTGGGATAAAGAACAAATAAGTTTTAGATGTAAAAATAGCCTCTCCAAAGACCCCTTTTCTTCATTTATTATTAACAGAAGAAGCTTATTAGAAGATCAAATATGTCCCTGCATGAAGTGAAATCAAACATACTTGTTAGTTTATCAAAATTTCATAAACAAAATTCTTAGGACTTCGTGATGAAACAAGGATGAAAAATTCCAGCATGTCTCTACTTTCTTTGTCCCCATTCCAACGATGAATCAGCTGAAATCACCCTTCCATTATAAATGGATTCAAAATGTTTGAGAGTTTTTCTAATACAATATGCAACTAAAATTGATTAGAAGAAACTTGTTTGACACAATATGCAACTAAAATTGATTAGAATAAACTTGTTTGACACAATATGAAACTAAGCGGATAAGAAAAAACTTGTCTGATACAATATGCAACTAAGCCCTAAAAGTTTGCTTCAAGCATTCATTCAACTAGGTTAATAGGTCATGAGCCAGCCTTAAGATATCCCTGCAAATGATAAATCATAATAAAAACGACATTAAAACTCCACACAAGTGGGAGAAAGGGCTCTCCAACATAACGTCATCCTCGAAAATCAACCTCTATCAAAAAAGCGAGAAAGTCCTGCCCAAGAGTGCTTGTGACTCAAACAGACATCATCAAAATGTACGGAAACATCTGTAAGTAACATCTCCTCTAGCAAGAGGTCATCATCAATAAAGCTCACATGTTACAATTCTTGTGTTGATTTGAGGGTTATGGAGATTTTATTATATGTTTTCCATGCAATTTCAAAGGAAGATTCAGGATTCAATAAGTCATTTGTGTGTTATGATCATTTTGTTTTTTCTTATCATAAATATGTAAAAAAAATTAACATATTTGTGCTACTGGAGGGTAATTTTTTAATTAACCCTTTATTGGTGAAGGGTTAATTTATTATCAAAACATCACTCTTGAAGGGAAAAATTTTAAACATAACTTTGATGAACAGTATAAAGACCCAAAACGTCAAAAAGAAATTGTCTGAAGGGTAAAGAAGAATCCAAATTGCAACAGTGATGGAAAATATTAAACACTATGCACTACCAATAATTTTCTCAGTACAAGTGATATTGGATGGATAAGATGAAAACATATGACACTACAAGAGGGACATCACACCTCATAATAAAAGAAAACTACATGCTAGGGACAACAAGCACATAAGATGAAGACACATAACACTACAAGAGGGGCATAAGATGAAAAAACATAACACTACAAGAGGGACATCATGCCTCATAATAAACGAAAAAATAATGGCTTGGGATAACAAGCACATGCATGTCACATTCATTTAAGACTCCTGTCCATGGAATTCAGCGTGGTATTTTTCACATGGTATCGGTTCATGGTATTTTCCTTCTTTTTTTGAGGGAAAATAATAAAATAAAGTTTCTAGAGAGTCCATCAAACCTATAAAAGGGGATAAAAGCTAGGCATTTAGATTATCCTTAGTTATCTATCCATTTGTGTTTTTCTAGGAATTGGACTTGACCAATTTTATTATTTGATGAGGAACCGTGCATGCCATAAGCATGGGCTTCACCACATGTAATATTTTATAATTATTTATATAATAAGTGGTTGATTCCTTTTCATTTCTAATTATTAATAGAATAATTAGTTACTTCCTTTTCAGACCCAGTGTTCAATTGCAATAATTTCTAATTAGAACACTTAAATGTGTATTGATTTTTGTTTTTTATTTGTCCACATGCTGCCAGCCTGAGAGTTTCTTGTAGGGAAATCTATTGGGATTTATTCTTATCCTAGCCAGCATTTCCATCTTCGGTGATATAAGATATCACTTAGTTTTATTTTTCAGCTAATTGAAAAGGAATTATTTTTTCATTGGTTCAATAACCTTTAAAATTGGATCTGGGTCTGTGGTACCATATCTGCCCATTCATTTAAGATGCCGAGAGCTAAATATTAAGATGTTGAAATCTAAATCTTCAGCCGATATCAAACCCTTATTAGGTCTGAGGTTCGTTTCAGCACCTGAAAATCATTAAAGGATCTCATTTTTTGTAGAAGAGAAGTATTACACCAATATTAGAGGGGGTTTAAGGGCACTAGATATATCATTTATTTACAGAGAACGTGCATTGAACATTTTACTAGAGGGCCAAGTGTTTATCAAGATCTTGTGAGTATATTAGTGCCATTTGGAGGGTCGAAATGCCACTGCTATATCTATACTATGTTACACTAACATATCACACCGTGTCGCATTCATTAGATAGAGTGTGGGATCAATTTTTGAGGCCGCAAGATTGTAGCATCTCGAAGGGCACAAGATATTTTGGTTGACTCCTAACACCGTGGCTTACATAGGTCGATCATATATTTTCCACATTAAACCATAGAATTCTCAAGGCCTCACGTAACAAAGCTCGCAAGTCGTGGATTCATAAACATCAACAGAAAGGCGAGAGGGAGGGACCCCATGATGGTTTGTAGTTGAAATCGGGCCAAGAAAATTCAACTGTAGTATGGTCCTTTTCTAAAAATATTTATTTGTTCCTTATGCTTGACATTTTTAATGTATTTTTCCTGTATTATTTTCCAGTGTTAACAGTTTCCCCCTAATGTATGAGGACTAGGAAGAACTGTATAGCTGAAATACATTATGTTTTCTTTTTTCTATGTGATCCTTTTGAGAGAGTGTGTGTGTGACTTGCTTCAGAATTGAGTTGGGAGACCCCTTGTATTAAATAAAAATACATCATGCTCTGTAGGAAACCTGTAAGAGATAGAATGAATAGAATATTTCGACGAGGCGGGCATGTCCCATGCTCGTGATGTTTGACTAGCTAAGCTAATCTAACAAATAGTGGTTATGTTTATGTCACTTTTTGGTAGTGACTTGATGTTTCCTTATGACGATGGTTATTGATGCCCTCGGGGGCGCTTTTCTTTGAACGAAGGTTGAATGTGGTGCCCACATGCATAATATTGGTATGAAATGTTTTTAGAAAAAGTGCTCATAATATCCATGGGTATTTGATTGTTGGAGACCTTACCGTGTAAGCATTACTAAAAGAGATGCTTATTGAGTCACGGGTCTTTGACAAATTATGACAAAGTGCAACGGTTATTAAGTATGATACCATATTGGACATGAAAGTTTATGTTGACATCAAATGTCAAGAGGATCAATGACATCAATGGGAAATGATGGTTCCCATAGTGCCATCTAAGGATGCCTCTATTGAGGTGAGGAGTCATCCAAGGTACTACCTCCTTCTTGGAAAATGGTTGTTGAAGTCAACAAGAAGGAAGCATCAACAGATTGAAATGAGTACCGATGCAAGGGACCAGGTTTTATCATGTAGTAAGGCGTCATGTGATGGGTTAACCATGCATGATGACAAGAAATGGTTATAATTGATGATGGTAGTTAAGTGGCCCGAGGTCGGAGCTGTAAATGCAAGTGGCGGTAGTCATAAAAATTTCTAATGAGCAAATTCCTGGACTCGATAGTACATCCAGGGTAGGTGTATTGTTGCTATGATTGTCATAGTTGGGTGTGGTAAAGAATGTGTAGCTCTGACCAAGGGTGTTTAGGGATTGCTGCTAGGTGAGAAATGTAAATGGATGGGTGGGAGTTCTCTCTTAAAAAAATTCTGTGTACACTTGCCAAAAGATTATGAAGGTGGTTTAGATGTACAAGAATGGATACGGGTGCACCATAAAGATGGATAATCCTTCACCATGGTATGAGGAGTGTGTTTTATTGAGGGCGGGGGGCTATTGTTTGGTCTCGGTGCAGGGTTGATGAGGCGGGTGAAAATGTCACAGATGGGCTACGTTAATGGGGGTGCGATAGGCCAAATGTGAAACGTGGTGGTTCATTTTTGTTGATCCGCTTGTGGATAATGGTGGCTCGGGAAAGGGGTTTTAACATGTATCAAGTAAAACTCAACTTGATGTTTGATGATGGATGGATGAACATGAAGTGGTTATGGAGTCATAGTTGATGGTCATGGCACTAGATATTGATGTATGGTCTACATGAGTGATGGATTCCATAGAAGGTGAGGTTCTACTGACCTACAAGGGTGTTTATCATGTGCAAGATGGGGTGATGATAAAATGGTCAGGTGGATGAAAACTATGGTTTATTTCTTTTGAAGAAATGATGCCAGGATATCCAAATCTTCTTGGGAATCCTATCATGTTGAGGGTAGAATGATACCTACTCTTGTACTTTCATTGTGTGGGGTGTGCAACGATTTGACACCGTTGCAATACATGTAGCTGATACCCCAAGTAAAATAATCTTTTCATATAAATATATTTGAAATAACTTGAATTCAAAGCAAAGAGAGATGGCATACCTGAATTGTGTTGTGGCAGTTTTCCGCCTTATGGGTGGAATTTGTTTTGAGATAGAACCTGTTGATGAGGTTGGGTAAGCATGTACCGTCGGGCTCTGATCAAATTTATACAATGTTTGTTTTGATATTAGCCAGAGGAGATTCATGCTCTCTTAGAAGTGTACTAGGGGTACACGCATCCTCCTTTACTTGAATATCACGTTGATGTAGAGGTGCCGAAATGTTTACAACATAGGGAATATCTGTGTGTCATGGTTATGGATCATGCAAATGGTGCATGGAGTAAAGGTACCTAACAAGTACATGGTGTGAGAACCAACACTACTCTCCACACCAGATGTGGATGCTTGGAGATGGTTGAGCATTGGTGCATTATTGTGCATTTTCCACCTCCAAGTCTTCGGTCTTGGGTGGTGGGGCTCCTTGGGGGAGTCCTGACTCATTTCTTATCTTTCCTCTCGTAACCTTAGGAGGTATTGACAATTCATAGTGTGGTGAAATTTCAAGCATATCCTGCAGTAGCAGTGTGTTATCTTCTCTTGATTAGAGAGATGCATACGTGGTATGGTTGTGACCATGAGAAGGTTGTCTGTGAGTTTCTTAAGTTCCTGACATTGATTGACCACGTGGTCCTTTATACCGAATAGAGCACATGGTATTCTTGGTTGGTTTCATGCCCAACTAGGATGATTGGTCACCTTAGCTTTCCTATGTTTTCTATGACGATGGGGGAAGGCCACATTGCACCTAGCTGCTTAGGTTCAAAACCAGTTACATCTGGATATTTGGTGACCAATGAGCATATGACGTCTAACATCGATCAAAATTTTGGGATGTAAGGACAACGCCGAGCATGATGGTTATCTTGGAAAATAATACAAGATTTTTTCTCTTTGTTTTTCCACTCCTTTTGGGATACCAGAGTAATTGGGTGCCATTTGTGAAATAATCGTAAATCTGGGCACTGAGCGATCAAATGTGTGCGTCGCATAATGCGCATGCTGGGATTATCTGTGGAGGGTAATTGGGGGTGGTAATATACCCCCTTATTAGTCGTTTTTCTACTGATGTGAAGAGGATGGACCTAGTCCCCTCATTCTCTTGGGTTGTCAAATTTTTCACTGAGTCTGAATCTGATCCATCTTCTGCAGCAAGACGGATTATGGCTTGGTGTAAACAATTTAACGTTGAATGGAAGCGAGGGATGTAGGGACAACGACGAAATGGGTGGTTATTTGAACACACTCAGTACGAATATTGGACTATGCGTAGGTCTTCATAGTACACCAAGTTGACTGGACACCATCTTTGAAATAACTCTAAACCTACACAGTCAGCAATGAAGTGATCTCGTGCATTGCAGAGTGGACAGAGTTGGATTAGTGCTTAAGGAAAATTATGGGGAAGAGGTGGTTTTTCATGTGATTGTCACTCCTTTGACACATAAAACATGGTCCTTGTTGCTTATGTCATTTTATTTGTAGTGTTGCTAGTGGATTTCGTGTCTGAGTCGGCTAAGTCAGGGTTTTCAGTGACGAAGCATCGCATGAAATCCAACATAGACTGGAAGTGATAGATGTGGGGAAAACGGTGCACGTGGTGGTTGCTTCGACAAATATGACACGTATGTCATACTATGTTGTTTTGAGAAACATGCGGGACTTGATAGCAATGGTTTAATACCCTTAAATTGGGGCACTGTGTGACTAAGTGATCAGGCTCATCACATAGTGCACAAAATGCGACATGCGGTATGGCCACTTTTTGTTGTATCTAGGCCGTTGGGGTGATTGTATACGAGCAAGATGTAGGCTCCTCTCGTCTCTAGTCCATAGTGGTCCTCTTGGTAATATTTTTCTAGGACTTGCAAGGCATCCCTATATCATGGCATCTCTAGGTAGTGATGGGTATAATTCCCATAATGGTCGCATATGGCGCACACATGATTAATGTGTAATTATTTCCCTTAGTTGTTCATGCCATGTTCCTTTTTATGGGAATTCAATATCACAACATTTATTTCAGTGTGTGGAATGGGTTTCAATTTATCTAACTCCATGCAAATATTAGCAGGATGACCTACAATATCGCACAATGCACAAGGTTGTAATGCCCTAGGTAACTTGGGGGTTTCGACTTTCTTCCATTTTTTGTTATTTTTCTTGGTTGTGTCAATTGGCCTTGCTACAGGTGTTTCATTAATCACTACGACCTCTTGAGGGGAAATAGGGGTTATTCCTATATAGGTGATTCCTGGACTTTCTAGCATGGCTGGGGGGACCAAATACCACACAGGTATTACAAAATCCATATTTGGCAATGTCATAGTTTCCATGACTTATTTTGACACAAAACTACTTTGGGGGTATAAAAGTGGGGTTTGTGAAATGGTGTATGGTAGGAATGTAGTGCTAGTGGCCTTTGCCTTCGTACTACTAGTTTCTATGTCTGGGCTAGTTTCGATGTTTGACGAAAGCATCATGCAGACCAGTGCTCCCATGCTTTCCGAGACTCCTTCTGATATAATAGGGGGATCTCCTAGGAATGACCCTAGAATGGATGATGGTTTGAACTAGCCTAGGCCGAATTCTATATATTGTGTAATTGGTTCTATGGTTTTGTCTACGTATGGTAGCATGGCATCGAGAGCAGTCATGGGTTTCTTGTCATAGTATGTGAGTTGGTCAATGGTGATGATTCGATCATAATAGGGAAACATCATTACCCTAAATACAGAGGATGGGACTGCATTCATGGCATACATATAACTCCACCTGAGGAGGATATTGTAGTCAAGTTGTGCGTCTAAGACCTCGATGTCTATAAAAAATTTCTTTTCGACCAGTTTTATAGGGGCATTTTGATACGTACTGACGGGGGCTGAAGGGAGATCATCGTATGCTTTAAGCATGATGTCAGATGTTTTTAATTTAGGCGATCCTAACTTTTTCCAAACTGATTTTGACATGATACATGAGGATTATCCTTCATCGATAGTGCATCAGTGTATGGTGATGTTTTGAACCAAAATCAGTATTTGGAAAGCGACCAGAGAAGGAAGCCTCGGGCTTGCTTTTTCTAGGTAAAAAAAATTAAGTGAGAATCGGAAGGATCGATTGCGCTTAATCTGGAAAGTAAGGCTTTCTGTTGTCTTGGGAACAATTGCAGAACTTCCAAAGCTAACATAGCAGCTAGTGATTATGCTAAATCATCTACTATGTTATAACTATGAGAAAATTTAGAGTGATGTCCTACGTGCCTAGTTGGTCCATTGACCATTTTTAGAAGGGGCTCTATAGGTACTTTGGAGATAGTTAATGATGCAGTAGCTACACTCGTACTTGTACCATATGGGCTTGTGTCCATAGGTGTATCATAGTTCATATTCCTTGTTTGGAAGAAAAATTCTTCGCCAGCCATGTAGATCTCGTGACTGCCTCCTCTAGTATCGTTTTCGGGTGGTTGTTTTTGCTATGTGTTAACTTTTCCTTGTTGGGGAAAATGTTCCTGCATTATAGAAAGCTATTGAGTAGGTCCCCCTTTTCCACGGTTACCATGAAGTTTTTTCAATTCGGGGAGTTTGGGACATTGGTTAGTATAATGGCCATATTCACCACATATGGCACAAGAATGTTTGTCCTTAGACAAGGTCTCTTATTTTTTCCTTGGGAGTTATTATTTGGCTCTTGGTTTTGATTTTGATTGGGGTTTCCCCCAAACTAATATCGCATGGGGTGTTGTTTATTATTGTTCCCCTGTCCATAGTCTCCCTTTTGCTTATTCCTAGGCTTATTTTTTGTGGCGTTTGGAGGGTTATTGTTGTTCTCCTGGTCATAATTTTGTCATTGTTGAGCCCGGAATGGTTGCACTAGGTTCACCAGCACGTTGTTTTGTGTTGGTGGTGGATTTTATGCGGGAAAAGGGGGATATAGGTTCCCATGTCCCTGATTGGTGTAAGATTTCCGGGGTGGCTCTCTTGTATCACCATTCCTAGCTAAGTATTGGTTCCCCTGCGAGGGAGGGTATGATCCTCCCTGTTGTTAATGTTATGGTATTACCTTATTCATCATATTCTGCAAAGGTGTAGACTAACTTTGATGGTAGCCAGGTTGCAACACGTTTTGAGTAGAATCGTACAAGTATCCTGGGTACTGGATACTGCTTCTTAGGTGGCCTTGGGTCAAGGACCCGATCAAACTATCTACAGTATTCTACATGCCTGGTAACTCTCTATAAGTTTGTAGATGCGAGGCATTTCGCTGGGCATTGTAAATATATCTTGACTAGGCGTAAATGAGTTCGAGTTGTTGGACCTTGCTAATGGCATCCTTCTCGGAGGTAGGTTTCTTCATTGCCACATCTTTTTAGATCTCAGTTGTGAGAGTTTTCAAAAATAATTCTAACAACACTCTATCACCGAGTTTGGCTTTACACAAACTGTGACGTCGTTGCCATTCATGTAAATGGGACCTCCGATATATGGATATTTTGCGTTTTCCTAAAATGTGTCAGTAGTTCCATTCTTGAATCATGATGAATGAGTAGCTGAAAATAGTTGAGGAATGCAGTAGTGAGGGCGTTAAAGGTTCTATGACAAGGAAAAGATTGCTCGACATAACATTTCTTCGCAAGCCCTGTTAGGTTGTGTTGAAAAAGTCTTAGTCTAATGGTATCATCAATGACACTATTGAACGAACACAACAAGTGGAAATTTATAATATGATTTCCTGGGTATTTCACTTGCTTCCCTTCGAATTTTGGTATATCTGAAGGGAGATTTGTAGGCATGGGAGACCAATTAAGGCCATGATAAATGGGGCCACTATTTAACTTTGGAAAATCTGTAATATTAAGTGACGCTAAGAAGGGTAATTGTGTATTGACTTCCATTGTACACTATGGAAAAACGGTTTTCTAACTGTGATGGTTTAGGGGAGGTGCCTGGGGAATATTACCTTGTGGCATGCCCTGATGAATATTTTGTTGACTCCTTGAAGGGGTAGTGCTCCTCTTCCATCTAGGGGTTATAGAAGGGGTTGAGTGTGGTGACCCTGCTGGGGTTTCCACTTGTGTGGTGTTGGGTGACCCTTGGGGGTTTCCAATCATAGATGCCCTGATAAAGGATGAATCGATAATGGTGGTAGTGTGTCATATTCTATGCCTAAAAGGGGAAACTGGAGACCTAGCACTTCTTCAACTAATGGGGGGAGGTCAAATAAATTCCTAGATCGACAGGATCCTGTTGGGTCCGTTATGGTGTCGACTAGCTTAATATTGGTGATATTTTTGGTTTCTTGGAGAAAGGAAAATCCTTATCAAAGCAAATACGATCACATGCATAAAAAATAAGCGAAAAAATAAGAGGCAAGTTTTCCTTTAATTTAACATTATGTCATCAATCAAGAAAAAAATGTATTTTTGTTTGTTTTGTGTATGATACTCAAAAGCCTATGTAGACCTATTCGTCCTTACAATCTCAATGTAACAGGGCCTTGCAAAGATGCCTTCTGATGGGTATTGGGGCTAACATCCCAAAATAATTGGCTACACCTTTCAGTAGTCGAAGAATCGACCAATGTAATGGTATGAGGATTAAGTGTTGCCTGCACCATCACCTATAGGGAAGGATTCCCTAGCTTTTTCCACTAAAGTACCAACGTCCCACGTTAACATTCGAGTCTTGAGCTTCTTGGTAATCAACTACCAGTACCGAGTACTAGATGGGTCAGGTAGCCCCAACATGTATTGCATGCACTGGGCCTAAGCTTAACCCCCTCTGAAATAGGTCTTTGGTAATGCTCAGGTATTCGTTCCATAGGCAGATAGATAGATTTGAAGCACCCTAAAAATTCAACATCTATGTTTCAAAATGTATTATGACCATGAAGGCTTATTGGATGCCTACCCCCGATCCTAGCCTAAACTATGATTTCTTTTGTGTCCCCTGTGGGGAGAATTTAGTGAGTTTGGTTAATGATTATATTTAGACAGTCCCAATTTTCTTAAGGTGTTCCTTGGTGAAGTAACTGTAAGAAGAGGATAAAGGCCCCAACACACTAGGTGCCTTTTGGTCCAATGATTACCGATGCTTCAAGTGTGCCTTGGAGTGTACAATCACAATTGTTATGAGATGTGGATATGCGTTGATCCTTTACAATCCTTTTCTAACTACCCTATGTGTGATTGTTCCTTGCAAAAATAAACGATGTGCAGATTATGGGCCGCTTACACCTTGCCTAGTTAGACTATGTTTGCACTATAAGAAGATGGAAAATTTTCTTAGGAAATCGTTCATGTGCATAACCAAGCTCACCGTGAGGTGCAAGGGTGGCAAAGATTACTTGTCTTATTTTCAACAGTTTGATCCTAGTCCCAATTCTTAATGCAAAATTGAATTAATCTAATGCAAAAATTGAAAAAACTTGAATTAGCTAAAGATATGTGGATATATGGGCCCATGCTATGTGTTTTGTATCTTTTATCAGCAAATCATTTGTTCGGACAACAGATGTGGATTGAACGCCACTTACTCTTTCCTACTTAAACTATGTATGATTTGAAAAAATAAAAAACTAAAATTAAAACTACTTAGTTGCTAAGCTAAACTCTAGAAAATAAGAGTCCTAATTAGTCATGAAATACCAGAACACGATGATGGAAAAAATTTTATGTGTTGTCAAGCACTTTACAACTAAAAAAATGGAAAAACACAAGAAAATATGAGCTTGTTGCATACGGCGTGACTTATATTCTCATAGGTGCGGATCACACATATATTAGAGCAGAATGCATGTAGTTGGGTAGAATGCAAAAAATTCTTCCTCTGTTGGGAAAAACTTGTCACTGAGTGTGAATGGAGATTCTTAGAGGATGCAGGGGTGATTTGTAGCAAGCTGAGCAGGAAGAAGGACCTGCATCAACAACCATTAATTCAAAAGAAAGAATCTAGTGGAGTCGCCATTCCTTTGGTAGTGTATTCGGTGCATGGGCGAAAAAAATACACTTTCCTGGGTAAGGAGGTTGCTTACCTACATAAGAATCATAGGTCAAAATGGTTTGTCAAATGTTAGTGGAACAAGTTCAACGTGTAATAAGCTAAGTTATAAAGGAAACATAGCATGCTACATAAACAATGAAACAAAAACAAAAGAACATGCACAAGATACACGCTCAATAGATAATACACACTTATAACTCAACAATGGAGAGATTCTTCCTTTATTAGGTGATGGTGGTAGTAGAAGATAGAATTTTAAATCTCTTGTAGTGGTTCCCTCAAGCTACGGAGCTCCAATATCTAAGGCAAGGGGGTCTCTTCCCCTCAAGTTTTCAGCAAGCCTCTCTTCCCTCTCAAAGGATGGTAGATCGATGAAAATGTGGTGAACTCCTCTCTCTTGGACTAAGATGTTGGGTGGCCAATAAAACTGAGTCCTTCCAATCCTCTTGCTGCTAGAAAACATAAGATGGTTTTCTATGGAGAAATTTGGCCAACATAATAATGTGTCTCATATTATTCTTCCAAAGTCTGGCTTTTATAGACCATTTTCAAATTCTCCCTCCTTCTCTTGGCCCAAGATGAATGGTGACACAAGAGTGGAGGTATGATTCCTTTATGTGTTGTGTTAAAGCATCAAGGTGGCTCAAAGACGACTGTACTTGGTTAGGTTAAGTGAGAATCTTCCTAACCAAGTGTTCCAAGTGGTCTCAGATGGTGGCATTTCGCCATCTACAGGACCGCGCGACTATCGAAGGAATAGTCACATTGTGCATGTCTATCAAAGGAATAGCCTCATTGTGTGCTAAAATTATTTGTTGCTTGTGCATTTTCCATCAATTTCTACCTGAACCTTAGGAAGAATTAAATTATTGGCTTTTCCTAATGTATTCCTTCTCTGAAAATATTTATATGTACCTTCTGCTTGACATTTTTAATGTCTCTTGCCTATACGATTTTCCAGTGTTAACATATTTCTTAATTTATCAACTAATATTTTTTAATATTAACATTTCTACTGATTATGATACAAAAATGGAGGTATAATTATTGTGTTCATGTTTTGCGAGAGCTTTTCTAACGATGTTCTTACGATGTCCAATTCATCTTCGAGGCACCTAAGCCTTTGCCAAAGTTTCAATACCTTATCCATTGGCATTAAAATATATTGACTAAGCATTAAGATATCTTCGCTCTCTGCATATACCTGTTCTTGTGTGCTTTTTTCATTGTTTCTTTGAGCCATTTATTTCGCTCCTAGTAACAAATTCAAAAAATAGTATACAAACAATAAAGAAAATCTTGAAAACACTTATCAGTTTTAGAAAATATAAAGAAAATTGATTTCCTAGAACTTTTAGTTATGGTATTAGAAACTATTTTAGAGCCAATAAGCCTACGTATACTGCATGACAACAATAATTTATTTAAATCACGAATTGACATCAAAGTTCTGAAAGTACATCTAACTATTATCAATTTTAATGGTATTCATTAACTAATGATTGTCATCAATTTAGCTAGTATTTATTTTCCCGATCTCTAATCAGTTACATTAAATCATATTTGCTTTACTTAAATTTAAATTTGAAATAGTCCAATTGATATGATTATGTTTCATGATCTCTTTTTTTCACACGCTTTAGAAATCAATATCAAGATACTATTTTTATTAATACCCTAAATCAATTTCCGTTTTGATTATCTAGAGCTCTCTTGCCAATAAATAAAATTATTTTCAACTTTTACTTAGTGAACCAATGAGTATTTAGGAAATTTACCTTGTAAACTTGTTTTGCCATCAACCAATTCTATAAAAAATGTTTTCATATCTGTCAATTGAACTTGTATTATCCAACATCAAATGAAATATGTTTTCAAACCGTATGAGGAGGAATTGTTACGCAGGGAAGCAGATAAACGTACCATAGTACACATTGGAAATTACTTTATCTTAACAATTACTTTATTTGTAAATAGGTGACGTTTTTTTGCCAAACCAAGTAGCTTTACACAAGGAAATCTCCCACAATGAAACATTGATTGTGATCAAATCAAATTTAAATTTAACTTTATCACCAAATCAAATTTACCTAATAATATATTTTATCAATTTTTAAAAACATCACATACCTATGGTACAATAAATTATTTTGTTGAAGTTAAAACCATGATCTCATAATAAATTAAACTATCTAGCTTATTTTTCAAAGCATCTAAGAAACTCCATATTTTATTTTTCAATAGTCAATGCTCAATTACTCTTTGTAATTACTTTGTGGAGAAAACATAAAGACTGCGGAGGAAGTGCAACAAAATCGATTAGCAAAGGAATTAAGTGTGAGGAAGTTTGTTAAATAGCATGAACTATATCAAATCATGTTTTGTTTTCCCTCCACAATGCGCATAAATTTAGGCCAATTTTAGGATTAGATATTTTGTTACTGATTACTCTCACAATGTTATGATTGCCATTGTTTTTGATCCATAAGAAGCTTTCATTTTAATTTTTTCCCTTTTTAAACATTTGATCACGATGTTGTACAATTTGCTAAATAATAAAAAAATTAATGCATCGAACCAATTGCTAAATATAAATAAAGCATGAAGCATAAGATATTAAAGACTAGAAATGAATCCAACAACACATAGATAAACTATCATCTCATCAAATTTTAAATAAAGTTATATGCAAATAAGGCAAAAAAGGAAAATCTTAAACAATTGACAATCTTGGAAGCGTTTGTAAATGAAACTAAGCATTAATTTGTGCCTCCCAAATAAAAACAAGGATTATTGTATCGATATAGCTTAACAAAATATTGATTTACTGTAAAAAAAAAAGGAAAATAAACATAGATCCATAAAACTTCCATGATCATTACATACTCAATAGCTACTAAAACTGAGGGCAGTTATCGAACAATATTTTCTATTATTGAACTCGCTAACGGAAAAATTTGAAACTCATAGTGTATGTATTTCTCCATATGAGATAATATTCCTTCAAAGAAATTTAGTTTTTCCTCTATACACCCCTAACCCCTATGCAAATCTGCTAATCTTTCCTGCATGTGCATTTCGTTGAACATTATTCATGAATGAGATAATTGCATTTCGATCATCATGTCTATTTCTTAAGAGTCATTCCACAATCATTTTGAGATATACAAACTCATTAACAATGTTGTGTTAATAAAATTTAGAATTGTTAAAATCAAACATTTTGACAAGGTTATGATCTATAGACGCCCCAAGACCAATGCTTTGCAGGTGGTGTTGACTTGAGTCTGCTTGTTCGCCAACTCCGTGCCTGACTCTGCCTAGTTCGCATGACACTTTGTATTTTATCAAAGGACATATAATATTTTAATACCATAATTCTATGGATGATGCAAACTAACAAAAGATTTTAATTTCCATGCATGACACTTATCTATATCACTTTATTTAATTCTTTGGTTGTACCCTATGTCAATGTAAATCACCACTTATTTAGCCATTTTCAAAATATTCCCGTAACTTAGCTTACAAAATTTTCTACTTCCCTTTCCATTTAACGTAAAAAATTATTCAGAAAATCAATATTGTATAGTGATTGTTGTTTTCTAACAAATAGATTCATATTATAAAATATTATTTTCAACATTTATTCAACAAATGCATGCATAAACATTGCTCTGCAACTAGTTTTCATTCTACTGGGGTAGAGGGATGTGAAAAAAGCAATATGAGCAACAAAATTGTTGTTTGTTATTTTTTACACTTTCATATGCATTACCCATCCGTGCATACCAACTTTCAGGAGCATGGATTACCAAATATTAAAAAGTTAAGGTTGGTTAATAATGAAATTGTTATGTCTCTCCAATAAGAACAAAGTCCATAATGCATGCAAATGTTTATTATCTCAATAATACCCTATGTTAATATATGAAAGTATATCTATTAATCATATAATTAAACCTTAATTAGGTTTTTATGATATCATGACCACATATTGATTCACTGAATTAATGACAAAAATACTATTTTATAATATCTGATTACATTTCGATTAATCGAATAAATGATGAATATGCTAATAGTATCAATAAACATGTTCTTGACATGTTTACTACCAATAATTATTATATATCCAAATAGAATTATATCAAGGAGACTCTCACAGCGTTTCAATTTTCTATCAGGCAAATTCGCTGCAAAAACCTATGCATATACTTGACTTCATTGAATAAATGCAAAAAATATTATTTTTATAATAACAATAGATATCACTTTATTGATATGTTTGCAACCAAAAATCATTACATAATGTATCAGAGAAAATTCCATTAGAAATTTGAGAAATGACATGACTACTTATCGATTTCTTTAATAAATATTAATAGCACTGCTACACATTAATTAATTCTTCAATGTTAAGTGTGAATTCGTCTGCAGCGCAATCAATATTTGTTACTCAAATTTTCCACATCTTTGTAAACGTTTACATCTCAAACACTTTTACACACTTTTTTGTTCTCACATGCTCTAGTACTAAATTCTTTTAACAATTGTTACATTACATATTATCATTATAATAAGCACGTAATACAATATGTTTTAAACACTAATATTTATTGGTAATCCTTACTTCCACGCTAATTCTTTGATTAATAAATGGACATAGCCCTAATAACACATTGTGTATAATGCATTTGATAATTTCAAGGGTCGTATAATCGTTTGCAAACTAGTATGCAAAGTGTGAAGGAAAACTATGTGGAGGGAGAATGTATGCACAAGTATGAAACAATGAAAAAAATAATAAATCGGAATATGAATATACAATGCAGAAAAAATATGCAGAAAAAGTATCCATGCAGAAGTCCCTAAGAGTGTCATACACTTATAATTGTTTTTAACAAATTTCATCTAATGTTGGACAAATCATTTTACATAAAGTTATGTGTGGAGTGATTTCATTGTGCAAAGAGCTTTCATTATACAACTTTCAATAATTAATTAGCGGTATTCAAAATACGGAGATATGGATTATTTAGTATAAAAAATATTAGCAATATTATATGATAATAATAATGCGATATAACTGTGTGAAAATACATAGAAAACAAGACAGGTGGAAAGCTTTGCAGGGAAATCTTGCATTGTGTGGAGAGCTTTGTGAAGAGAGCTTTCATTGTGCGGAAAAATTTCAATGTGAAAAGTTTTCTCCGCATTCACAACCTTTAATCAATTAATTAGCGGTACTCAAAGTATGAAGGTATGTATCATTTAATATTAAAATATTTTCAATAACATACAATAATAGTAATGCAGAATAATTGTGCGAAGAGACGCTGACAACGAGACAAGTGGAGAGATTTGTGGAGAAAGATTGCATTGTGTAGAGAGCTTTGTGCAAAGAGTTTTGTGTCGAGTGATTTCATTGTGCAGAGATATTATCAATAATATTGTGACAAAACTATGCAAAGATACACTAATAGGAAGATAGGTGAAGATATTTATGCGAATAACTTTTTGTAGAGAGATTTTATTTTGCAGAGAGTATTTAGCAGATAAATTTCATTGTGTGGATTTTTCTCCACAATTCACACAAGATTTAATAAATTAATTAGCAATATTTCTACACATATTCATAATTCTATACAATTTATCTTCTGCATAACTAAATCTATAAAAGTTTTAAATAGAAAATGTTTTAAAATTAATTTTCTCTATGGAATTAATTTTGTCTCTATTGTTCTCCTACACATACCCCATACTCTACACATCTAATTAGCATTATTATTAGTATGAATATATGTATCATTTATTATTAAAATATTACCAATAACATATAATAATAGTAATGCACAAGAATTGTGCAAAGAGACATTGACATCAAGAAAATGGAGAGCTTTGTGTAGAGAGATGTGTGGAGAGATCTGTCATTGTTTGTGTCGAGATATTTCATTCTGCGGATATATTACCAAAATTATATAATAATAATAATTCAGCACAACTCTGTGGAGATACACTGACAACAAAACAATTGGAGAGCTTTGTGTGGAAAAAATTCATTGTGTGAAGAGATTTGTGGAGAGAGCTTTCATTGTGTGGAGAGTTTTGTGCAGATAGATTTCATTGTGTGGATTTTTCCTCGCACTTCAAATTAGCAGTATTAGGAGTATGAAGATATGTATAATTTATTATGAAAATATTCCCAATAACATATGGTAATAATAATGCACAAGAACTATGCGGAGAGACACTGACAACAAGACAAGTGGAGAGCTTTGTGCAGAAAGCTTGCATTGTGCAAAGAGCTTTGTGGAGAGAGCTTTCATTAGGCAGAGAGTTTTGTGTCGAGAGATTTCATTATGCAGAGATATTACCAAATATTATATAACAATAATAATTCAACAAAATTTCATGAAGATACATTGACAACAAGATAAAGAGATTTGTGCGGAAATCTTACATTTTGTGGAGATAGATTTCATTGTGAAGAGATACCTCATTTTGCAGAGAGTTTTTTGTGGATAGATTTCATTTTGAAGAGTTTTCTTTGCACTTTTCACAACCTTTAATCAATTTATTATCCATATACAAAGTACAAAGATATGTATCATTTATTATTAAAATATTAAACTATGTGGAGGGACACATAGGTGGAGAGATTTCTGTAGAAATATTGCATTGTGCAGACAATGTTTTGGAGATAACTTTCATTGTGTAGAGATTTTTGTGTGGAGATGTTTCATTATGTGAAGAGTTTTCATTGTGCAAGGACCTTTCATTGTGCGTAGAGTTATGTGCAAATAGATTTTATTGTGCAGAGTTTTCTCCATACTCTAGGGGTACAGGGAAGGACTATGCTGCATTGCAACTATTACTCCGATTATTAATATATTTTAAAAGTATTAAACATGAACACACATTTAAACATTGAAATAAATAAAAATGATTTTTTTAAATACCTTTTTTACACATAGTTAATGGTTAAATATGTACATATTTTTAATTTATATATATATATATATATATATATTAAAAATACATACATATTTAACCATTAACTATGTGTAAAAAAGGTATTTAAAAAAATCATTTTTATTTAATATATATATATGTCAAGAATTATTACAATTTGAATAGCGAATAATTTTAAGATGAGACTTTTTTACTATTAATATTTCCTTTTACATCAATTTTATTTAAAGGGGAGATTGAAATATTATATATATATATATATATATATATATATATATATATATATATATATATATATATATATATACATATATATATATATATTACATTATGAAGAGTCTAAGAAAAATTATAAGATGTGAAAAGTATATATGGGTAAGATTTGTTTTTGTACATAAATTTGATTGAAAGTGGATATTTTTTAAATTAATGTTAATAAATTTTCATTTTTGAGCTCTGAGGGGTGCAATTTGAAGGTCAATGAATGTGTTGTTAAGGTGTTTGTGTCATTGTGTAGGTCATATTTTTTTTTAGCACTCCACCAGTTCTCTGAACGCTGAAAAGGAGACCAGCAAAGGTAACCACTAACAACTTTGACCTAGTAGCTAGCCCTACCAGGCTAAGAGGGCTCTCTCAATGAGATCACAGCCAAGAAACGACTGTGAAATGAAAGATATTAGGCTAGATATGATAGGCTTAGGTAGGTTTGAGAAATTTAGGGTTTGATGTTGGATCAGGGATGAAATCATGCAGCTGGGTCTAGGTATCAAAGGGCTTACAGCTGCAAAAATATAAAGGAGCAAGGTAGAAATGAATCTATGATGGTTTAGGGTTTTGTAGATGTAGTGGTGAGTCTGAAAAGGTAGAGGGATTTAATGAGCATGTTCATTCATGAATTCATTAAACATGGAAGCATAAAACAGAAATAACATTTCAATATAAACAGAGCTACATCAATATAATTATTCATATAAACTATAAGGAAAGCCACTCAAGATACAAGATATTAAAGAGGATCTATAAATCATTCAATAAAGACTATAACATAGAATATACATGATCATAAACTCACTGCACATGAATTCCTAGATAATAGCTACAATCGCCTCCTTTGATTTTTGAATAAGGGTGAAAGTATAAGCTACAATTTTACAATCGACTGATGTCCAACCAGTCAAATAACTCTGAAAATGATAGATATAGACCAAAAAAACATCTCCCCTCTCTCACGGGTCAAATCCATTAGTTGTGGAGCTGATTACATGATAATCTCAAGAAAACCCTAATCTCTAATGGAGGTCCACCAACTCACCTCATCATAGGAAAGCAGATACATATGACAAAAATTACAATAACAAGCATGTATCTACCCTAATTTACCATTTACCAACTCAATTACATCTCATGTGTTACATGTCAATTTTGGCATCACTCTCGAAACTCAGATCAGTACAAACGGAATCTATCCTACCCTAAATCAATTGCTACTTGCCTTAAATAATTCATCCCATTGTTGGTTTTTATCCATGAAAGTTTCACTATTTGAAGTGCAGCTGAAATGCTCCATTGAGCAACCAACGCACCCCTAGACTACAGTAAGTGATTTGTGGATCACTTAATCCCATGCAAAGAAGAGTTGCAAAGCACCTAGGCCCACTTAACAGTGCATTGGTCGACTTTGAGTGAATTGTTCAAATGATTTCGGGAATCTTCACACTTTCTAGTGGATTCTATAAGTGGTTCCAACTATCATGTTATTTGATAAATTCAAATATGAACACCAGGGAGCCATTAAATCACTCATCCTCTTATCCCATTGAACAAGGAAACTCCCTCATCCATTTATGGAAAATCCATTCAATGACCAATTAATGCTGAACTACCCTCATTTCCTATAAATTGAGCATTGATCATAGTGCAAAAGGGAGTAAGAGATGGAATTTTTTAGTGTTATGCTGGTGAGATTATAGCACTTTGAGGTATTGTTTGCAAGAAATGTTATGCTACTGGAGTAATGTTACTGATGTGCTGAGGATGGGATGAGTAATGTTGACATCGAATCGATCCAACTAGTTGTAACTTATCCTTATATTTTATACTAAAGAGATTTGTTCTTTTCCCAATACATGTGTTCATGCTTTTATATATGTATTTTCAAATTCAATCGATTCAGTTTGATTAAGATGAATAGATCATATGCCTTTATGTCATTTTCTGTCTTATGTTAGTAATTGTAGGTACCAATCAAACGAGTTCAGTTTGATTGGGAGAGACAGGAGCGACAAAAGGGAGACGAAGAATAGCGAAGGATCACAAGTAGGTGTTCTTCTCTTATCTGTTTATCTTAAGGAAAATGTCAAGTGTCTTTCATATGTTGTTCTAAGTGCATTCACCACACTTAGGGAAACTTATCTATCCGTAGGTTTGATTTCTGTAAAAAAACATGACATCATCATTCCATCAATTACATCAGTAAAAATTCAAACTAGGTCAAGATTTTAGTGAAAATTTTCTTTTGGGGAAAGCGTAGCAAAATTAGGAAAATGTGTAGCGAGCTAGAAAAAAGCACAGCGAGCTCAGCAAAATTGACTTTTGGAGGCCTTCCAGGTGTCCAAATCAGGATCTGAAGGTACCATTGGAAAGCTCTGGATGTCTGCTACATGATAATCTCATAAAACACTGAAAAATATGGCTCCTAGCCCTCCAAATCTTCAATCTTCCAAGACTACTCAGAAAGTGTAGTGAAGGATCCAAAAACCAGGCAGAAAGGTGGTTTTTAGCATGTTTTTAAGCGTTTTGACCCCCCAAAAGTGGTTGACTTGGTCAATCCGCCGACTCAAATTGATGTAATTATGAAGATGAATCCAAAAATATTGAGTTTTCCTCTAGTGGACCTCCCTAATAAAAGTGTATCATGGCCCACACTACGCTTTCTCCAGTATGATTGGTTTTTCAAATTTCCAATTTTGACCAAAATGTCACAAAAATAAAAAATTTCCCCAAATATCCTCAAAATTGGTCCAAAGAAGCCTGATGAGGTATTTCATGCAAATAGGGAAGCATCAGCAATAATATCCAATTTTTCCTTCTCCTTTTGACTTTTTAAGTATTCCTTCAATTTGGCTTGCAATTGTTTGACTTTGACATTACAAATTTTATTTCTTGCATCGTAATGGTCAGCCATGTATTTACGTATCTTGTTGTCCCTATTGGCCTTGTCAGTGAGCTTCTCCACGTGAATTTTTGCTTTATCAAGAAAAACTCCCTGTTTTCATTAATTTCATTGGTTATCCATTCTTCAAAACCCAACTCTTCATCTGGTGGATTTTTCTCTCTTCCCTTCTACAATTCTCTTTTGAGACCCATGGTCCTTGGTCTCTCTCTTGTCACCTTCTCTTCATGCTTCTCTGACTCTTCACTATCGGCCATAGCTTTACCTTTCATATCATGCATGCTAGCCTCAAACTTAATTTTTTCTAAAGACAATTGTTTTGCCATCAACTGATTTTTTTCTTGCTCTAAGAAGGAAAAGATGAAATTAGACCTTGCCAAGTTTTCTTGGAGCTCTTTTATCTGAGTATATTTGTCTTTAATTATCCTCTCTATTTTTTCATGTTCTTCACTAGCCTCCAAGTCTACTAGGTCAAAATTACGTTCCTCCTCATGCATAGATGTGTCATGCTATGAATGTAATCCCTGTTCTGTTGATGTGGGCTTGCCCCATTCCTCAATATGAGGAGAAAACACAAGCCTTCTACCCATCTGATGGGTCTTAGTGACCTCAATCTTCCTCACTGAAACCCTGCTAGGTGAGCCAACCTCCACATGTCTAGATGGTGTTGAAGGTGTTGATGTTGTTGATGGAGAACTAGGGCTAGTAGGTTGGTTACTAGAAGACAAAAAGACATATGTCTGCATGAAAGTGTCCCAAGTGATGTTCTTCTGCTCAAGCTCATGTAAAAAAATGATCTTGATCAGAGCATGGTGAAAGACGCTACTTTCAAGGCTACTCTGCTTATGTTGGACCTTTTCTGCCATCTTTGCCAAACTTTTGTAGAGGTAATAGGGAAAATTGAATGGTTTTACCCATATCAAATGCATGATAAGTCTGACATGATACCCATACAATCTATAAAATATTCCCTCACAGGTTAAGTACTTCATGAAGATCTTCATCAGCAGTGTGTACTTCTCAAGGAGGTGCCCAACAGGAAAAATATTCTTCATGTGTTATTGATGATGTCTTCTGAGATAGGGTTGATAGTTTTGAAGGGCTAGATCTTGGTTCTTAAAACATTTTTCAACATGATTAGGCATGAATGTGGCCTCAACTACTATATTAGTTGAGATAGTGAAATCAACTCCTGTAATTGTTACTTTTTCCCTTTTGAGTTGAGTGCCAAACAATTTGGTCAATGTGGCATTGTATTTGACCTTCTCAACTAGTTGAAAAAAAGGAAGAAACCCTACTTCTTGAAAAAAATTCTTGGATAGTGGTGTAGACATCATTTCAAGGGTGTTTAGGGGCTCATTTCTCATCACCTGACCTCCTTTATTATAAGATCTTTTATCCTCCATTTGGTTGATTGCAAGGGTATTATGACAAAATAGGGGAAGTGGAAAAAGGAGAGAATGAGTGGGTTAGGGAAGGGATATGAGAATGAGAAAATTTAGGGAGATGGATAGGGGTCTTAGGGAGGTGTAGGAAGTGAAATAGAGTGAAATGGGCAAGGGAATTAAGCTAGCAAATTTACACACAGTCCTAGCTAGGAAAATTGTCCAAAATGGCAGAATTGGCTAGGGTTTATGTTTTGAGACTTGGGAAATGAAATGAGGGATTATGAAGGCTTTTCTAGGTGATTTTGAGTGTGAGGGAGGTACAAAAGTCTAAGGGAGAGTTAATTTACCTTTCAAATTGTGAAAATATGGTCTAGCTACAAAAACATAGCATAGAGGCCAATGTAAAGTTTTCACACTAAAACCATGAAATTGAGTTGTAAAGAGCTATTTGTTGAAGTGATACTTACTTATCCACTAATGCTAAACACATTGAAAACCTTAAAAAGCCTTCAATACTTGGTTCTATGCCTCCAGGAGAAAAAACATAGTTTTGTGAAGAAAGTGTAGCGTGAAGGGTAGAAAGCGCAGCGTGGCTACTTTGGCACCAATTTTTTTAGTGTTCTTGGCTTGAACTTGTTGATTTTGCAGTTGGTGATGGATTAGAGCTCTTATTTAGTGAGTTGAATTGGTATTTTTATAGCTCGTATTGGTCACTTTTCTTCTTTGTATTGGGATGGTCCACTACATGTCCTTTTCACTTTGCTTTGTAAACAGTTAACTTTCACATTTTGTATGCAGCCTTAGGAACATGATGAACTTATTACATATTAAAACATGAATTAAATTTTTAAATAAAACTTTATTGAACCAATTTACCTATTACCACTCCTCCATTGTCGGATTTTATGCATGAAATGATAAATTTGGTGACCTAGAAACCATAATGACCTAATGGAGACACTCAACAGAATGAAATCATCGCGGTGATGACTGGAGTGATGATGATGACCTTTGAATGATGATACACTCATCTGAGTGAGACAAGGACCAGCATGTAAAAATTTGAAAGGAGTGGAAAGAGTCTTAGACCTACTACATAGTGACCAAATGTTTACTTTAAAACCTAATGAAATAACAAAAATTTGACTATGAGACCCTGATAAGACATGATAAGAGCCCATTTGATCACTGGTGATAGGCTGTAAAGATAGACACTAACATTGGCTCCAAATGGGGATGGCAGCTCCTTGGAGGTGTCAAGAAAATCGTAGACCAAGTAGCCTAACCATTGGGCATGGAGTCAAAATCAAAAGACGAGACTAAATAATAAAAACTGACTCAAAACTAAACTGACTTGACTCTTACTGAATTTTGAAAACATCAGCAAATCAATGGAACTTTATGGCCCTCACTTCAGGCTCCAAGCTCCGATGATTCTCTACTTCACACTTTTGCAGAAAAATCAAACTAATATGTACAATGGAATTAAGAAACTTTCATAAATCTACTCTGAAGTACTAGGCTGATTGCCTTGTCTTTGATCCAAAACTACGAAGACACTATTTGAAATTTCTGGAAATTCCTCAACTTCTATAATCTGACTATATAAATCATCAGAACCACTATCATTAAACAAAATAAAGGACTCAAGATCATTATGTACAAAATTGATAGGGTGATTGTTTTGTTTCTCTTTACTGGTGATCATATACTTCATTTTTTTCTCTGATACAACTTCCTTAGTTTCCCAAAAACTAGAATAGTGGCATAAGAGAAATCCAATTGCAGAGTAACTCTTAACTTTGTTCCCCATGACCTTGATAGCACCATGCCATACCGCGAAGGTAAATCAACTACTACCACATCCATTAAGACATTTTTAGCAATAATTTTCTCAAGTGAAACTACCAAGTCTTTTATAAGACTGAGACAACGTACTCTACCAAAATCAAAAGAGTAAATATCATGGCAAGGTCAGGTTATGTCCAATCCCAATTTTTTCATTATGGCCTTTGGCATCAAGTTATGAGAAGCTCTGGAGTCAAGCATGGAATTATGGAGGATACATTGGTGAACTCTCAAACTAAGATAAAGCGTGGAATTGCACTATCTTCTAGTTGACCATCTATGGCTGGACCAAAAAGGAGCTCGGGTTGACCATCTTCAAAATTAACCATATTTGACATAGGATCTACTTTCAACATTTTAGCAACATGATATTTGTATTGGTTATATTTCACAAGCTCGGTCAAGGGGATAGAGACTTTCAACTTAGAGATTTCATTTTCTAAGCTAAACATATTGGTTTGTTTATCTACCTCTTTTACAGTGGTGTCCCTCTTGTTGGGTTGGTATTTTGTTGCAGATTCCTTATTTTGGCCTTCTTTATCTTTGCTTGGTGAACTTGTATATGCTTGGTTGTTCTTGGTCTGATTTGTAGCTGCAGGCTTCTTTCCCTTGTTTTGACTAGCTTGGGGATTTTTCTTGGCCTGGTTATCGTTTTGTTGAGATGTCCTCTTCTACATAGGAGTGATGGGAAAATCTTGGCTTATCAATGGATATTTCCTCTGCCATGAGCTGAGAGCCTTAAGATAACCCCGTTAATAGTCATTGGACTGGACCTCCAACTCATCATCATTTGCAAGCATGTAGTCCTCATTTTTCGGAAAATCCGTTTTCACAATGTATTCTTCATCCTCTATCAGAAAAATAGGTTATCCATCCTCTGTGAATAAATCATTCTCTTGTATAATCTCTAATTCCTCTTCAACCCCTTGAGAATAATTATGTTGCAAAGGAGTGTGGATTTTTTTTTTTTTATGGCTGCTTTGGAGCTCTTTGTTCCCTCTGTTTGATCCTAAACTGAGGCTACTATTGTTGACCTCAGAAATTAGGATTCCAAACCTGTGTTTGTGGTTTCCTTTCAGCGATAAACATTCTATCCACCATTATCTCCACATTCCTGATAAGAGTATCCAATTTTGCATCAAAGGATGTGGATGGTTCTTCCTTGATTGCCACCTTTCTTTCACCTTTGGTCTTTGACTTTTTTATTGTCAAATTTGTTTCAACACTAACTGCGTTATTTTACATCTCCTCAAGTGTTACAAGACTTCTTTCTCGGAGATGATATGCCATATCTGGATCAAAAGCATATGGATAGTGCAAGATATCCAAACCTGGAGGAGGCTTGATATCATTGGGGATTAAGTTATATACCTGATTAAAGCAAGCTGTAAAATCTTGAACAGACTCATTAGGATTTATTTTTAAATTTTCATACTCAAAAATAATCTGAAGTGGATTATTTTTCACTTCCCATCTAGCTATGAATGCATCAGTTAACTTCTCTGGATATGTTATGGAATGGGCATTCAAAGAATGGAACCATGTTTTTACATCCTCGGATAAGCTTTGGGTAATGATTCCCATTTTTGCATCATCAATATCAATCTCTTCTAAATAATGGAATCAATGACTTTCACTAGGTGTTGTTTGGCACTAATCTCTGAGGTTTCATCAAAGAGAGGAAGTCTTTGATCATAGCCTTGTGGTAAAGGTGCAAGTTGACCAGGTAAAATTAGAGGTGAAAATCTCGCCATGAACCCTGCTGAGTGTGGTGCAGGAGTAACAACGTGAGGGGTAGACTGAGAAGGTAATGAAGTAGAAGGGATGGAAGAAGAGGAAGCAACTGATTAAGATGGTGTGGAAATGAACAAAGACTCTTGTTGATACTGGATGATAGCTTTCTCAGATGTATATTGGATCTGTTTGGATAATTTTTCAAGTCTATCAAACTGACTCCATACTTTCCTATCAAAATCTAACTCAGATTTGGATTATTCATAAAATATTCTATCTTCAAGATTTAGGGAATCAAATACTACTTCAAATAATGATTTAACTTCATAAAACCTGAATGGATCAAACACTATTTTAGACAAGGAAGTTTATGACTTTGATCTAAATAGAGATAATTCAAATTTTAAATCGAATGGAATATCTTCAAGGGATAATATTTTTGCAGGTAATGATGTAGACCTTACCAATGAAGATGGACCTGACTGAATATTTGAGTGTTGAGACCTCCGCTTTCTGATGAGTTTCTCTGGATCTTCAACTAGAGAATTTAGATGTGGATCAAGGTTCGATCTTGTATATATTTTCTAATCCAGAATGTTCTTTGTTTTCTGCACCTCGATTCTCTGAAATTTTGAATTAGCCTTCACAAACTCTAGGGCCTATCACGCACAAGCCTACAATTCGATGAAAATTATTAGTACACCCAGGGAATATCTGTCACTTCGTTCCTTGAAAACGGTGCCAGAATGATATCACTCCACCAGTTCTCCGAAGGCTGAAAAGGAGACCAGCAAAGGTAACCACAAACCACTTTGACCTAGTAGCTAGCCCTAACAAAATGAGAGGGTTCCCTCAATGATATTATAGCGAAGAAATGATTATGACATGAAAGATATTAGGCTATATATGATAGCCTTATGTAGGTTTGATAAATTTAGGGTTTGATGTTGGATCGAGGATGAAATCATGCAGCTAGGTCTAGGTATCAAAGGGCTTATAGTGGCAAAAATATAAAGGATAAAGGTAGAAATGAATCTATGATGGTTTATGGTTTTGTAGATGTAGTGGTGACTCTGAAAAGGTATAGAGATTTAATGAGCATGTTCATTCACGAATTCATTAAATATGGAAGCATAAAACACAAGATGACATTTCCATATAAACATAGCTAAATTAATAAAATTCTTCCTATAAATTGTAAGGAAAGCCACTCAAGATGCAAGATATGATAGAGGAGATATAAATCATTCAATAAATACTATAACAGAGAAGATACATGATCATAAAGTCACTGCACATGAATTCCTAAATAATAGATGCAATTGCCTCCTTTGATTTCTGAATAAGAGTGAAAGTACAAGCTACAGATTATAATCCAGTGATGTCCAACCAGTCAAATGACTTTAAAAATGATAGATATATAATAAACAACATCTCCCCTCTCTCAGGGGTCGAATCCATCAGTTTTGGAGTTGATTACATGATAATCTCAACAAAACCCTAATCTTTAGTGGACGTCAACCAATTCACCACATCATAGGAAAGTAGATACATCTGACCAAAATTACAATAACAAGCATGTATCTACCCTAATTTACCATTTACCAGCTCAATTACATCTCATGAAATCATCATTTCATTAATTACATCGCAAAAAGTCAAACTAGGTCAAAATTTCAGTCAAAATTGACTTCTAGAGAAAGCGTGGCAAAATCAGGAGAAAATGTAGCGAGCTGGAAGAAAGCATAGCGAGCTCAGCAAAATTAACTTTTGGAGGCATTCAAAGTGTCCAAATAAGGATCTGAATGTACCATTGGAAAGCTTTAGATGTCTACTACATGATAGGCTCATCAAGCACTAAAAATATGGCTCCTAGCCCTCCAAATCTTCAATCTCCCAAGAATACTCGGAAAGTGTGGCGAAGGCTCCAAACAACAGGGCAGAAAGGTGATTTTTAACATGTTTTTGGGTATTTTAACCCCCTATAAGTGGCTGAGTTGGTCAAAATGCTGACTCAAATTTATGCACTTGTCAAGAGGAATCCAAAAATTTTGATTTTTCCTCTAGTGGACCCCCCAACAAAAGCGTAGCGTGGCCCACGCTACGCTTTTTCCAGTATGATTGGTTTTTCAAATTTCCAATTTTGACCAAAATGTCACAAAAAACAAAATTTGCCCCAAATCTCCTCCAAATTGGTCCATAGGTGCCTCATGAGGTATGTTATGCAACTAGGGAAGCATCAGCAAGAATCTCCAAGTTGTCCTTCTCATTTTGACTTTTTAGGGTTTCCTTCAATTTGGCTTACAATTGTTTGACTTTGACATTAAAAATTTGATTCCTTGCATAGTAATGGTCAGCCATGTGTTTATGTAAATCTTTGTCCCTGTTGGCCTTGTCAAGGAACTTCTCCAAGTGAATGTTGACTTTCTCAAGCCAAAACTCCTTGTTTTCATTAATTTCATTGGTTATCCTTTCTTCAAAACTCAACTCTTCATCTAGTGGACTTTTCTCTTTTTCCTTCTACAATGCTCTTTTGAGACCCATGGTGCTTGGTCTCTTTCTTGTGACCTACTCTTCATGCTTCTCTGACTCTTCACTATCATCCACTTCTTTACCTTTCATATCATGCATGCTAGCCTCAAACTGACTTTTTTCCAAAGACAATTGTTTTTCCTTTAGCTGATTGTTTTCTTTCTCTAGGAAGGAAATGATGAAATTAGCCTTTGCCAAGTTGTATTAGAGCTCTTTGATTTGAGCATCTTTTTCTTTCATGATCATCTCTAGTTTTTCCTGTTCTTCACTAAACTCCAAGTCTACTATGATGTAGGAGCATTAGACTCGAAAATACTTCGTATTTTTATTAAACTTAGGCGTGTTTAAGTTTTTAAAAGAGCTAGATTTTTATAAATAATTTGAGTGGGTTTTATGTATTTTTAAAAATATATTGTAAATAATTCTCAAATATGAGAGAATTTGGTCAGTTGAGGATGTAAAGGGATGAGAGATTTTAATTTAGCAATTAGTTTCATAAATTTTGGGTGAGAGAGGATCCTTAGGGATTCAAGAGTGATTTTAGGATTTGTTGAGATATTTAGGGGTTTGTTGAGTGATTAAAGGGATGAGAACAAAAAATGGTTCTATTAAATTTGTATAAATTGATATGCCTCGAAGGCAAAATAGATAAGGTAGAATAGAATAGAGAGGAGAGGTGAGGCTTGGACAGCCAAAGTTTATAAGCCTCCGGGAAATTGGAAGGCCATGAATGTTGAATATCTGGAAAAGACAAGAGTTTGTAAGTATTTCATTTGTTAATTTGAAAGCGTGTTTTTAGATTCATATGAGTCGATTTCTGTAATTAGACTTGGATTGAGATTCTACAAATGGCTTGGAAAGTTGATGTTTAAATTAATTTCTTGATTTAAACTCAAGTAAGGTTACATACAAATCTGTGTAGATCTATATTGGGTATATCGATCACTGGGAAGATCGATTATACATGAAAAATATTGAAATTAAATTTCAGTTCTGGCTCGCGTTGGCATATTTTCTTTTGAATACGATGATGGGAATTAGAGTAGAAATTTAATAACTTGTTAAATTGCAGAGTATTGTGGAAGTGTTGACTGCATTCTTAAGTTAAATGCAGTGAGGAAGTCGACTTTTGATGGCAAACAACGCTAAAGAGTCGAAGACAAAATTGAATGGAATTCCAGTAAAATGGTGTAACCTTAGCGGAATCGAGGGTGTACATTGGTATGCAATCGAGTGAAGCATTCGATTAGGCAGATGATAAAGCAGTGATATGATGGCGCAAAGTTTGAATCCATGAGGGACGAATTGACGTTGATTGTGTTGTATGGACAGTGTAAAACCAAATTGAAGGTGTAATGCTTAATTGAGGAATGTTGATGGAATAGTGTGACCGATTCACATTTTACAGCGTTTTAAATCTAGGTTAAGAGCCAAATTCTGGCTTGGAATGGGATTCTCAAGAATGCCGAAGGAGCGATGTTACAATCGCACGGAGGAATTTGTTGAATGAAACGGTTTTTAAGAATCAATCTGCAGTGTTGAGGGGGTGCGTAGTAACGAGCTGAGCAGATATTTAGTCTACAAGATCGAATCTGTTTATGTAAAGTGTGGTTGGATTCGACTGACATAATTGGAAGTCGATTCTAATATCATCATAATTGCAGATGGGTGTTCAGACCTTGGAATGGTGTGATGGGTTTAACCCATTCGATGGGTCAAGCCTTCACGCAGAGAAAGTATTTAATTGCCAGAAGTAATAATTAACGCAGGGGCCGAATTATCTAATTGCCAAAATGATGTTTTAAATCAATTAATGCAGACGTGTTGTATGGAGCAACAGATTCGACGGATGGTGAAAAGTTGAAGGAGGAAGAGAGGTCGATTTATATGAATCGATGTTGATTTTGTGTTAAAATCCCCAATCAAGAAATCAAAGGCGGAATTGTGTAATTTACAGCAGTAAAACTGAACAAACCTCCGCGAAGTCCTGGTCGATGTCAATCCAGGTCAAAACTCCAAACAAAATGCGATGGAGGTTGAATGGACAGCGTGGTAAATGGAGAGCAAACTCGTGCAGTGATGGAAAGCGTTAATGCAAAGCAGAACTGTAGTAAAAGCGTACCAAAGATGAAGTTCGTTCGAATAAATGATTTGCATTGGTAAGTCGAAAAAAATAAAGGAGTTGGGCGTATTATTATAGTGTTTTGGCATTCGATTTGATTCAAATAATGGTCCACCGTTTATTATAGCATTTGAATTGATTCTAACCTGGAATGAAATGAAAGGCTCGTGAATCTCTTAATAAACCCATGATAATTTCTATATATATATTGGGTTTAAATTCGATTAAATATTCCAAAGACCATAAGTGAAGGTCGGATCCTCAAATTGGGGTTAAGGTGAAAATTCGAATGTTAATTCGAAGAAGAATGAAGGGGATTTTAATTATGTTTTGAATCCATAAAATGAATGGTAGATTGTTGAGTTATGGTTTTGAACCATATGTTAAGAAGGAGCTTTCGAAATGATGTGCATGTAATTGCCAGACTTGAGATTTTATTGGGAATTTTTTTTTAGATGCATTCTAATTGCATGTGTGAATATTGAAGATTCTGGGTTTGCAGGGTAACCTGCATCATTTTGGTATCAGAGCTGGAATAGCTCTGTGTGAAGGTTTAAGTTTTTAAATTGAATTGAGTTAATTGCATGCGATGAATGAATATTTGATTTTGAACCTAATGAAGATTGCAGCACAGATATGCAAGTGCAGTTGAGGAAGGAATCAAGATCAACAGGATCTTGAAAGGTGAGCTGACAGGTATTATTTATCTCTGGTTTGAAAGTTTTTTGCAGAGTTCAGATTGCAAGCAGGTTGAAGAAGTCTCAGCGGGAAGAAGCAGATCACAACTGGAATGCAGTGATGAATGAGTCCAACAAGGGATTCTAAGGGAGTGTGGCAGAACCTGAATATTCAACAGAGGTTGAATGAAAAGGACAAGTGTGTTCTTGAAAGTTGCAGATGAGAGAAGCCTGAAGGAGCAGTGGAGAAATGCTCAAAGGGTTCCCACAGAGGACCGGTGATTACCAAAAGACTAGATCCGAAGGAAGGGATTGGTGAGGTAAGTGGCAGCAGAAGAGTTTGTTGTTGTAGAGGCTTGGTGCAACTCATGAGTGAGAAACTCATGGCGAGGAAAATGACTACTGAAAGTCATAACGAAGAGAGCAGAGGTTCAGAGAGAGGCCACCGTAGGAAGAGGGAGAAAGATGCCAAGGCAAATGGCATAAGACAGCGGTTGACTGATGAAGAGTATGAGAAAGAGAAAGCTGAGATAGCAGTCCATCTCGAGTTATTGATGGAATTGTTACAGGAAAGTGTGAGAGACCAGAGACCTGGTTGGATTATGAGGAAGAGAGTGAAGTGGCAGAGGCTACAACAGAGAAGAGATCAACAGATAAACATGCAGTTAATAGAAGAGTTGAGGAAGCTCGAACATATGATGGATTTACAGTTGAGACTTGAAGAATTCAAAGCAGCTGAGTTGAAAGGGGAGGTTTCCATTGATGAAACCGAAGAGGAGATCATTGATGATTTCTTGAGTTACTGGGTAGATCCAGATCAGCTAGTTGATGTAAAATCTTGTGTTTTTGTAGCTGACAATTGTGATGTGATTACAGGTTTTACTGAAGAGGATGCACAATCTTGTGAAGTTGTTACAGCACAGGAAGAATTTCTTGTGGATTCAGAAGAAGTGGATCAGTCTGAAGCACTGATAAGTGAAGCAAAAATTGAGACTGTTGAACTTTGTGATTTTCAAACTGAAAGTTTGTGTGTAAATGCAGGGACTGTAAGTAATGATGAAATGCTTCAGGAATGCTACAGAGAAATTGCATTGTTGGAATACTTGTTGGAGAATTCAGAGTATGACGGGGAGATTGCAGCAGAAGAAAGAGTTCATCATAGTGAATGAGAGCAGAAAGACATCATGGAGACAGATGGTGTGAGAGAAAGACTGGGTGTGAGTTTTGAGAATCCTTCAGAGAATTCTTTGGGAAGAGAGAATCAGCATACTGATGTGCTGATAGTGGAGGAAATGGAAGGACAGCATACTGAAGTGCTGGCAGAGGGAAGTAAGGCATTGAGGCCTTATGATTTTTGTTTTAACAAGTGTTTTGTGAATGCAGGTATTATTGCAGGTGCTGAAGAACATTTGACTCAGTTGAGCAGTCAAATGAAGGAGGAAAACGAGAATTCTGTGAAAACATCTAATCCATGGAATGAAGAAGTTATGTTGCTGGAGATGATGCTGAATGATCAAAATTCAGTGCAGGGAGAATCTCAATTTCAGAATTGGGAATTACAGATGCAGAGAGATGAAGACATTATAAGAGAGTACATAATGTACCAGTCCAGTAATTTGCTGATAGAAGAAGGCAGAGAAGAATTTTTCCATTGTAGAAAACAAGAGGGCATGGATGATTGGGTGGCAGCAAGAAGTCAGCAAGTGACAGCACAAATAGAGCAAGTAAGAACTGAGCAAGGCGTCTTAGCTCAGCAGGCAGCGAGGAATCAGCAATCTAAAGATTTATTGGACAGAGAAATTGAACTAATCAGAAGAATCATGTTGAAAGTGTCTCAGAGGAAGACATCAGCAAGGAAGAGAAGAAGCAGCAGCAGCAAAATGAAGACAGAGACAGACTGTGAAAGTATAGAGAGCGGAGCAAGGCAGCATAAGATATGGAGACCTGGAGAAAAGCAGCAAACAGCAGATGTTGATGATAACTTGCAGAATAAAGTATGGGATCGAGGGAAACAAGGACAAAGACTTAAACGCATGATCAGGAGATCATGATCATTTTCAACCTTGGGAGTCTGATGCAGGAGCATTAGACTCGAAAATACTTTGTATTTTTATTAAACTTAGGGGTGTTTAAGTTTTTAAAAGAGCTGGATTTTTATAAATAATTTGAGTGGGTTTTATGTATTTTTAAAAATATATTGTAAATAATTCTCAAATATGAGAGAATTTGGTCAGTTGAGGATGTAAAGGGATGAGAGATTTTAATTTAGAAATTAGTTTCATAAATTTTGGGTGAGAGAGGATTCTTAGGGATTCAAGAGTGATTTTAGGATTTGTTGAGATATTTAGGGGTTTGTTGAGTGATTAAAGGGATGAGAACAAAAAATGGTTCTATTAAATTTGTATAAATTGATATGCCTCGAAGGAAAAATAGATCAGGTAGAATAGAATAGAGAGGAGAGGTGAGGCTTGGACAGCCAAAGTTTATAAGCCTCCGGGCAATTGGAAGGCCATGAATGTTGAATATCTGGAAAAGACAAGAGTTTGTAAGTATTTCATTTGTTAATTTGAAAGCGTGTTTTTAGATTCATATGAGTCGATTTCTGTAATTAGACTTGGATTGAGATTCTACAAATGGCTTGGAAAGTTGATGTTTAAATTAATTTCTTGATTTAAACTCAAGTAAGGTTACATACAAATCTGTGTAGATCTATATTGGGTATATCGATCACTGGGAAGATCGATTATACATGAAAAAGATTGAAATTAAATTTCAGTTCTGGCTCGCGTTGGCATATTTTCTTTTGAATACGATGATGGGAATTAGAGTATAATTTGAATAACTTGTTAAATTGCAGAGTATTGTGGAAGTGTTGACCGCATTCTTAAGTTAAATGCAGTGAGGAAGTCGACTTTGATGGCAAACAACGCTGAAGATTCGAAGACAAAATTGAATGGAATTCCAGTAAAATGGCGTAACCTTAGAGGAATCGAGGGTGTACATTGGTATGCAATCGAGTGAAGCATTCGATTAGGCAGATGATAAAGTAGTGATATGATGGCGCAAAGTTTGAATCCATGAGGGAAGAATTGACGTTGATTGTGTTGTATGGACAGTGTAAAACCAAATTGAAGGTGTAATGCTTAATTGAGGAATGTTGATGGAAGAGTGTGATCGATTCACATTTTACAGTGTTTTAAATCTGGGTTAAGAGCTAAATTTTGGCTTGGAATGGGAATATCAAGATTGGTGAAGGAGCGATGTTACAATCGCACGGAGGAATTTTCTGAATGAAACGGTTTTTAAGAATCGATCTGCAGTGTTGAGGGGGTGCGTAGTAAGGAGCTGAGCAGAAATGTAGTCTATAAGATCGAATCTGTTTATGCAAAGCGTGGTTGGATTCGACTGACATAATTGGAAGTCGATTCTAATATCATCATAATTGCAGATGGGTGTTCAGACCTTGGAGTGGTGTGATGGGTTTAACCCATTCGATGGGTCAAGCCTTCATGCAGAGGAAGTGTTTTAATTGCTAGAAGTAATAATTAACGCAGGGGTCGAATTATCTAATTTCCATAATGATGTTTTAAATCAATTAATGCAGACGTGTTGTATAGAGCAACAGATTCGACGGATGGTGACAAGTTGGAGGAAGAGAGATCGATTTATATGAATCGATGTTGATTTTGTGTTAAAATCCCCAATCAAGAAATCAAAGGCGGAATTGTGTAATTTACAGCATTAAAACTGAACCAACCTCCGCGAAGTCCTGGTTGATGTCAATCCAGGTCAAAACTCCAAACAAAATGCGATGGAGGTTGAATGGACAGCGTGGTAAATGGAGAGAAAACTCGTGCAGTGATGGAAAGCGTTAATGCAAAGCAGAACTGTAGTAAAAGCATACCAAAGATGAAGGCCGTCCGAAGAAATGATTTGCATTGGTAAGTAGAAAAAAATAAAGGAGTTGGGCGTATTATTATAGTGTTTTGGCATTCGATTTGATTCAAATAATGGTCCACCGTTTATTATAGCATTTGAATTGATTCTGACCTAGAATGAAATGAAAGGCGCGTGAATCTCTTAATAAACCCATGATAATTGCTATATATATATTGGGTTTAAATTCGATTAAATATTCCAAAGACCATAAGTGAAGGTCGGACCCTCAAATTGGGGTTAAGGTGAAAATTCGAATGTTAATTCGAAGAAGAATGAAGGGGATTTTAATTATGTTTTGAATCCATAAAATGAATGGTAGATTGTTGAGTTATGGTTTTGAACCATATGTTAAGAAGGAGCTTTCGAAATGATGTGCATGTAATTGCCAGACTAGAGATTTTATTGGGCAGTTTTTTTGAGATGCATTCTAATTGCATGTGTGAAGATTGAAGATTCTGGGTTTGCAGGGTAACCTACATCATTTTGGTATCAGAGCTGGAATAGCTCTGTGTGAAGGTTTAAGTTTTTAAATTGAATCGAGTTAATTGCATGCGATGAATGAATATTTGATTTTGAAGCTAATGAATATTGCAGCACAGATATGCAAGTGCAGTTGAGGAAGGAAGCAAGATCAACAGGACCTTGAAAGGTGAGCTGACAGGTATTATTTATCTCTGGTTTGAAATTTGTTTGCAGAGTTCATATTGCAAGCATGTTGAAGAAGTCTCAGCGGGAAGAAGTAGATCACAGCTGGAATGCAGTGATGAAGGAGTCCAACAAGGGATTCTAAGGGAGTGTGGCAGAACCTGAAGATTCAACAGAGGTTGAATGAAAAGGACAAGTGTGTTCTTGAAAGTTGCAGATGAGAGAAGCCTGAAGGAGCAGTGGAGAAATGCTCGAAGGGTTACAATAGAGGACCGGTGATTACCAAAAGACCAGATCCGAAGGAAGGGATTGGTGACGTAAGTGGCAGCAGAAGAGTTTGTTGTTGTAGAGTCTTGGTGAAACTCATGAGTGAGAAACTCATGGCGAGGAAAAAATAACTACTGAAAGTCATAAAGGAGAGAGCAGAGGTTCAGAGAGAGGCCACCGTAGGAAGAGGGAGCAAGATGCCAAGGCAAATGGCATAAGACAGCGGTTAACTGATGAAGAGTATGAGAAAGAGAAAGCTGAGATAGCAGTCCATCTCGAGTTATTGATGGAATTGTTACAGGAAAGTGTGAGAGACCAGAGACCTGGTTGGATTATGAGCAAGAGAGTGAAGTGGCAGAGGCTACAACAGAGAAGAGATCAACAGATAAACATGCAGTTAATAGAAGAGCTGAGGAAGCTCGAACAGATGATGGATGTACAGTTGAGACGTGAAGAATTCAGAGCAGCTGAGTTGAAAGGGGAGGTTTCCATTGATGAAACCGAAGAGGAGATCATTGATGATTTCTTGAGTTACTGGGTAGATCCAGATCAGCTGGATGATGTAAAATCTTGTGTTTTTGTAGCTGACAATTGTGATGTGATTACAATTTTTACTGAAGAGGATTGTTGTGTAACCAGCTCCAAAGAGAGAAGAAAAGAGATATTCACGCCTTAGAAATGAGCCACTTCGAGGGGGCAACCTCCAATACATTACATGAATGAAGAATTCTTGGATGATACAAATGAACAAAACCTCCTTCTATATATAGGAGTCCATGGGGGCCACACATAATCCTAGTGGGGCCATAATGTAATCCTAGCCGACCTAACAATAATAATTTAAGGGCACAATAATAACAAAATGGGGGTTACAAGGGTACAATAATAACAATAAGGGGGTTACACTAACAACAATAAGGGACTATACTAGTAATATAGGGACCTAACATGCCCTCTCCTTCAAAAAAGTGTTGTCCTCAACGCTTGAGTAGCTCTGGGTGCTTCTGTATAAAATTCTCATCCTCCCATGTAGAATCTTCAGTGGGTAAGTTCTTCCACTTGATGAGATACTCTCAAATTGATCGATTCCGTAGTTTTCGAGTTCTTGTTTCCATGACCGCTTCTGGTTCCAATATGATTTTTCCTTCCTCATCAAGTTCTGGCAATATTGTTTGAACTGGAATATTTTCACCTATAACCTTCTTTAAGCATGAAACATGGAAAACTGGATGCATTCGTGAAGAAGCAGGAAGCTCCAATTTGTATGCCATAGTACCAATCTTTTGCAACACCTTTTAAGGACCATAGTACTTTGGCGATAATTTATTATCCTTCTTAGCTTGCTTGAGGGACATTTGTTTGTATGGTTGTAGCCGTAAAAATACCCAATCTCCTACATCAAAACTTCTCTCGCTGCGATGTTGATCTACTTGTTGTTTCATTCGATTTTGTGCCAAATTCAGGTTATCCTTTAAGAGTTGGAGAACTTCTTGCTGATGCTCGATGTGATCTTCCACCGCTTGAACCTTCGAATTTTCCCTTAAAGATGATGTGATGGATGGTGGATGATATCCATAAAGTGCCATAAATGGGGTCATTTTTGCTGCAGTATGGAAGGAAGTGTTATACCACCATTCAAAGAGAGGTAACCACTTGACCCATTGTGTTTGTTTATCAGATACAAAACAACGAAGATATCCTTCCAAACATTTATTTACTATCTCAGTTTGACCATCAGATCGAGGATGATAAGATGAGCTATGAGCTAATTGAGTACCCAAACAAGAAAATAACTCCGTCCAAAAATTTCCCGTAAAAATGGGATCTCTGTCGCTCACAATAACCCTTGGGCTTCCATGTAGCTTTTGAATTCTTTCCACAAATGTAGTAGCAACTGTACTTGCTTTAAATGGATGAGATAATGCACAAAAGTGTGCATACTTGGTAAGTCTATCAACTACCACCATGATGACACTCTTTCCTTCGGACTTAGGTAAACCTGTGAAAAAATCCATTGAAATCTCCTCCCAACGTTGACTTGGAATGGATAAAGGTTGTAGAAGTCCTGGGGTCTTAATTGTTTCCACTTTATTCTGCTGGCAAACCAAACATTCCGCCACAAACTTTCGAATATCAGATTAAAGGCCATCCCAAAAAAATTCTTTCTTCACCCTGTGGTAAGTTTTTAAAAATCCTGAGTGTCCTCCTAAAGGAGAAGTGTGCAATTCCAGAAGAATCTTTTGTTTTAGTTGGGAATTCTTACAAAGATATAAGCCATCTTTGTACCATAAGGAATCATTTTTCCAACTAAATGTATCAGATGTACTAGGATCTTGCTGCAACTTTTGAATGAGTGTCCATACATCTTTGTCCTTCTTCCATTCATCTCTTGCTTCGGTTATCCAATCTCGTTGGATAATAGAAATGGCACAAAGCAATGCTTCCACCTCTTCATTCTTTCTTGAGAGTGCATCTGCAACAACATTAAGCTTTCCTTCTTTGTAGATTATTTCAAAGTCATAACCCAACATCTTTGTGACCCATTTTTGCTGCTCTTCTGAAGATAGTCTTTGTTCCAAAAAGTGTTTAAGACTATCATGATCAGTTTTTACCTTGAAGTGTCTTCCCATTAGGTAAGTTCTCCATTTTTTTAGTGCATGCAATATTGCTAACATTTCCTTCTCATAAATAGGTTTATGTAAATACTTTCCTTTGATTGGACGACTTTCAAAAGCAATGGGTCTTCCTTCCCGCATTAAAACTGCACCAATTCCATTTCCTGAGGCATCACATTCCACAATAAAGGTTTTTGTGAAGTCTGGCGTAGCTAAGACCGGTGCTAGGCACATTGCCTCTTTAAGATGTTCAAAGGCCTTAGTTGCTTCAGAAGTCCATGAAAATGCATCTTTCTTCAATAATGTTGTTAGAGGTGCTGCTATTCTCCCATAATTCTTAATAAACTTGCGATAATACCCTGTTAACCCTAGAAATCCTCGCAACTTCTTTATGGTTGTGGGGAATTTCCATTCCTAATGGCTTTAATTTGTTAGGGTCTACCTTAACACCCTCGTGAGATACAATATGACCCAGATATTCCACCTCTTGTACTCCAAAGAAACATTTGGATGTTTTTGCATATAATTGTTTCTCCCGCAATAGTTTGAGCACCCTGTCAACATGTTGAACATGATCCTTCCAAGACTTGCTGTAGATTAGTATATCATCAAAAAATACTAGCACAAATTTTCTAAGGAAGGGTTTGAAAATGGAATTCATCAACCCTTGAAATGTAGAAGGTGCATTGGTAAGGCCAAAGGCATGACCAAAAATTCATAATGACCTCATGAGCTCGAAATGTGTTTTTGAATATCTTCACTTTCATTCTAATTTGATGATATCCCTAACGAAGATCCAATCAAAATAAATTGCTCCATGTAATTCATCCAATAATTCATCAATCACAGGAATGGGAAATTTATCTTTAATGGTGAGTTTACCGAGCTCCCTATAACTGACACATTCGCCATGATCCATCCTTCTGTGCACCAATACTAAGGAGCAGAGAAAGAACTTTGACTAGGTTGAATTATACCCGCCTCTAACATTTCGCAATCATGCTCAATTTCGCTCTTGGAAGTAAGGATATCTATAAGGCCTATTGTTCTAGAGGAACACTTCCCCGGAATCAAATGAATAGCATGATCATGATCACGAATAGGTGGGAGTCCTTTGGGAGTTTCAAACACCTTGAACATTGTCCAAGACTTGTTGGAGATCTCGCAGTAAACAGATGATTTTGATGTCAAACTTTCTAGTGAGCATAATTGTGCAATTACGCCTCGTTGTTCTTTCTCTTTAGAAGCTGCCATGCCATTAGAGCTTATTATCCTTCCCCGGATTCCCCTTCAATACCCCGTAATTGACTTCCTTTCCTTCTCAAAAAATTTCAAGAAAGTTCTTGAAAATTAAAAGCTGGCCCCAAAGATTGTAACCATTGTGGCCTTTCTAGTACAACATCAAGACCTCCCATAGGAATGGAAAGCATTGGACTAGTCAAATACATATTCCCCCTACATAGTTTGATGTTATGGCATTTCCAGCAATTTATGCTTCCTCCATTTGCAACCATCACTTGACATTCAAAGGCTGGTATAGGAAACAATTTAATTCCTTGGCTACCTTACAATGAATAAAATTATAAGGCTACCTCGCCGAATCAATCAACACTATTAATTTTCTCTTCTTCTGATTTGTCCTTTTATCTTGAGAGTTTGAGGGATGGTAATTCCTCGCCAAGGCATTACACGATATGGTTGGATTCATTTCTTCCTCTTCGAAGCTGGTTCCCGGTGTATATCCTCTTGTTCATTTTCTTCTTCCTCTTCACAATCTATGTAAAATAATTTCTTCTCAAAGACACTTATGACTCCTAGTATTTTATCACAACCGTAGCAAAAGCCCTTTTGGCTTTTTCCTAATCAAGGTGTCAACTGTAGGTTGTGGAAATCTAGATGTAGCCACACTTCCTTATAGAATTGAGTAGTAGACTTCCTTGTTGCCATAATTTTACATTCAACTTTTCTTGCCAACCCGAATGCTTCTCTAATGAATCGGGTTCCCGTGAACACACCTCATGTTGAATGTTATCCTTTAAACTGCCTAAGAAGAGATCAATCCTGTGACCTCCCGAAATATCGCATCTCTTATACTCAATTTTTGGAAGTCTCATGTGTCGCCCACTAAACCCTTTTGTTTGAGATTTATCAATTGGGTAAAGAAGGTGTTGCTCTTTGTATCCCCATAATGTGCTATCATTTCCTCCGCAAAACCGACCAAGTGACAATTTTTTTACTTTGAATTAGCCATCGATACCATACAAATGTATTTTGTTCTAAATGCCAGAATGCGTACCTTTTGTGTGTTTTGTACATTATGGAGATCAAAATATTGCTCCATCTGTAGTATCCATGCACATAAGATCTTTCCATCAAACTTCCTCATATCCATTTTTGGAATATGGGTGGTTCTTCCCACCAACATTTGAGTTTATGAAATCACGATTAATATTTATTTTGTTCTCATCATGAGGTTCTTCTCCTATATTTCCGCTGTATTAGGAATCATTTCTGGTTTTAAGCTTGTCATCAAGCTTTCCATGTATGCTTAGATCATTCTTCATGTTTTCTATGTTGTCTTTCATGTCATCCATCTTAGCCCATGCCCACTTCCATGCCATCCAATTTAGCTTCCATGCCATTCATCTTATCTTCCATGCCTTTCTTCAAACCTTCCATCTTCACTTCCACGCCATCCATCTTAGCTTCATTGCCTTTCTTCAAACCATCCATCTTCACTTCCACACCTTTCTTCAAAACTTCCATTTCATTTTTGGTCGCTTCTTTTATGTAGAGTGAATTTACTTGTGACTTGCTCTTTGCACTTCGATAGATCATGTCACAGAATTCTTCATCTTCATGAGTCATGGTAGAGCCTTCAAGGCTTGATGGGTGTTGGAATTTCTTTTTAGGGGCCATTTTAGAATCCAATATTGATATCTATTCTACAATATGCCCTTGGAATCAATTCAACTCGATTCTTCAAACAAGACTGCAATTTAAAAAAAATACACACCTTTTACTAGTTTTGAGGAGCTCGATATTGAAATTGTATTATCTCTCATTTATTTCAGATTTTCAATATCTGAAATTTCCCTCTCACCATTTTCGAATGCCATAGGTCTTGACTCTGGATTTGATTCTTCCAAGACAAATTTGTGTCCAATCTCCCACAATGACCTAATTTTGGACTGGTTCAGTAGAGCGAACTTGTACGACTTGCCACGTGTCACTGTTTTGTCCTTTGTCTCTGAAATTGATAGCCCAGAAACTTCAATCTGTGTACTTGCGACCACTTTTTACGACACTTCAATCTGAGGCCCAGAGAGAGAGTTATTGAAGTTTTCCCACGATCACCTCTTTGAGATGCAATTCAGGAGCCTGAAAAAGCACTACCTTTCACAGATCATATCTCCAAAAATATTGCGAACCAAGCTCTGAAATTTTTTGACGAATTTCCTCAGGATTTCAGCTTCGCACCATATGAATTTCAGACTCTGAACCTTCGTACAAAAAAATTTATAGCGCAAATTCCACGATGACCTGTTTATGAGCCTGAAAAAATACCTAACTTCCAAAGATGATATCTCCTCAAATATGGCGAACCAAGATCTGAAATTTTTAGACAACCTTCCTCAAGATTTCAGCTTCGCACCCTAAAAATTTCAGCTTCTGAAGCTTCGTAGAAAAAAAATTATAGCGAAAATGCCACGATGACCTGTTTGGAGCAGCGAAACCCTAGAATCCCAAAGCTTTGATACCAAATGTTGTGTAACCAGCTCCAAAGAGAGAAGAAAAGAGATATTCACGCCTTAGAAATGAGCCACTTCGAGGGGGCAACCTCCAATACATTACATGAATGAACAATTCTTTGATGATACAAATGAACAAAACCTCCTTCTATATATAGGAGTCCATGGGGCCATAATATAATCCTAGTGGGGCCACAATGTAATCCTAGCCGACCTAACAATAATAATGTAAGGGCACAATAATAACAATATGGGGGTTACAGGGGTACAATAATAACAATAAGGGGGGCTACACTAACATAATAAGGGCTACACTATTAATAGAAAATTAACAAGGACACACCAGAAGCCGTGTAGCAATGTATAAAGAAGCTCAGAGATGCAGAACATGAATATTCACATCAGATAAGGGAAGCAAATAATTGAGATCTAAACAACTGTACTTCTTCTCTCTCTCCTTCCTGAATCAAGCTTGTGTAAATGCAGAATCAGAAGTAATGATGAATGCTTCTGCAATGCCACAGATAAATTGCACTGTTAAGCCATGAGAATTCTGAGTAATGACAGATTGCAGAGAAGAAAGAGTTCACTGGTAACAGAGCAAAATGTACATGTGAGAAAGGTTGGTGAGTTGAACTTTTCCGCAGAATTCTTTAAGAGAATTATACTGATAGTCAGATAGTGGAGAAATATATACATCAAGTGCTGGCAGAGGGAATTAAGGCATTGAGGCCTTATGATTTTTGTTTTAACAAGTGTTTTGTGAATGCAGGTATTATTGCAGGTGCTGAAGAACATTTGACTCAGTTGAGCAGTCAAATGAAGGAGGAAGACAAGAATTCTGTGAAAACATCTCATCCATGGAATGAAGAAGTTATGTTGCTAGAGATGATCCTGAATGATCAAAATTCAGTGCAGGGAGAATCTCAATTTTAGAATTGGGAATTACAGATGCAGAGAAATGAAGACAGTATAAGAGAGTACACAATGTACCAGTCCAGTAATTTGCTGATAGAAGAAGGCAGAGAAGAAGTTTTCTGTTGTAGAAAACAAGAGGGCATGGATGATTGGGTGGCAGCAAAAAGTCAGCAAGTGACAGTACAAATAGAGCAAGTAAGAACTGAGCAAGCCGTCTTAGCTCAGCAGGCAGCGAGGAATCAGCAATCTAAATATTTATTGGACAGATAAATTGAACTAATCAGAAGAATCATGTTTAAAGCGTCTCAGAGGAAGACATCAGCAAGGAAGAGAAGAAGCAGCAGTAGAAAAATGAAGACAAAGACAGACTGTAAAAGTACAGAGAGCGGAGCAAGGCAGCATAAGATATGGAGACCTGGAGAAAAGCAGCAAACAGCAGATGTTGATGATAACTTGCAGAATAAAGTATGGGATCGAGGGAAGCAAGGACAAAGACTTAAACGCATGATCAGGAGATCATGATCATTTTCAACCTTGGGAGTCTGATGCAGGAGCATTAGACTCGAAAATACTTTGTATTTTTATTAAACTTAGGGGTGTTTAAGTTTTTAAAAGAGCTAGATTTTTATAAATAATTTATGGAACTATACGGAAATATATTGTAAATAATTTCAAATATGAGAGAATTTGGTCAGTTGAGGATGTAAAGGGATGAGAGATTTTAATTTAGAAATTAGTTTCATTAATTTTGGGTGAGAGAGAATCCTTAGGGATTCAAGAGTGATTTTAGGATTTTTTGAGATATTTAGGGGTTTTTTTGAGTGATTAAAGGGATGTGAACCAAAATTGGTTCAATTAAAATTTGTATAAATTGATATGAGCTCAAAGGAAAAATAGGAGAGGTGTGATTAGAGTGTAGAATAGAGAAAGAGATTGTAAGCCTTCGGGCAATTGGAAGGGCCATGAAATTTGAATATCTGGCCACAGACAAGAGTTTGTAAGTATTTCAATTGTTAATTTGAAAGCGTATTTTTAGATTCATATGAGTCGATTTCTGTAATTGGACTTGGATTGAGATTCTACAAGTGGCTTGGAAAGTTGATGTTTAAATTAATTTCTTGATTTAAACTCAAGTAAGGTTACATACAAATCTGTGTAGATCTATATCACATATCGATCATCGAAGATCGTAATATACATGAAAAAGTTTGAAATTAAATTTCAGTTCTGGCTCGCGTTGGCATATTTTCTTTTGAATACGATGATGGGAATTAGAGTAGAATTTGAATAACTTGTTAAATTGCAGAGTATTCTGCAAGTGTTGACCGCATTCTTAAGTTAAATGCAGTGAGGAAGTCAACTTTTGATGGCAAACAACGTTGAAGAGTCGAAGACAAAATTGAATGGAATTCCAGTAAAATGGTGTAACCTTAGCAGAATCGAGGGTGTACATTGGTATGCAATCGAGTGAAGCATTCGATTAGGCAGATGATAAACCAATGATATGATGGCGCAAAGTTTGAATCCATGAGGAAATAATTGACGTTGATTGTGTTGTATGGACAGTGTAAAACCAAATTGAAGGTGTAATGCTTAATTGAGGAATGTTGATGGAAGAGTGTGATCGATTCACATTTTACAACGTTTTAAATCTGGGTTAAGAGCCAAATTCTGGCTTGGAATGGGAATCTCAAGAATGCCGAAGGAGCGATGTTACAATCGCACGGAGAAATTTGCTGAATGAAACGGTTTTTAAGAATCGAACTGTAGTGTTGAGGGGGTGTGTAGTAAGGAGCTTAGCAGAAATTTAGTCTATAAGATCAAATCTGTTTACGCAAAGCGTGGTTGGATTCGACTGACATAATTGGAAGTCGATTCTAATATAATCATAATTGCAGATGGGTGTTCAGACCTTGGAATGGTGTGATGGGTTTAACCCATTCGATGGGTCAAGCCTTCATGTAGAGGAAGTGTTTTAATTGCCAGAAGTAATAATTAACGCAGGGGTCGAATTATCTAATTGCCAGAATGATTTTTTAAATCAATTAATGCAGACGTGTTGTATGGAGCAACAGATTCGACGGATGGTGACAAGTTGAAGGAGGAAGAGAGATCGATTTATATGAATCGATGTTGATTTTGTGTTAAAATCCCCAATCAAGAAATCAAAGGTGGAATTGTGTAATTTACAGCAGTAAAACTGAACCAACCTCCACAAAGTCCTAGTCGATGTCAATCCAGGTCAAAGCTCCAAACAAAATGCGATGGAGGTTGAATGGACAGCGTGGTAAATGGAGAGCAAACTCGTGCAGTGATGGAAAGCATTAATGCAAAGCAGAACTGTAGTAAAAGCATACCAAAGATGAAGGTCGTCTGAAGAAATGATTTGCATTGGTAAGTCGAAAAAAATAAAGGAGTTGGGCGTATTATTATAGTGTTTTGGCATTCGATTTGATTCAAATAATGGTCCACCGTTTATTATAGCATTTGAATTGATTCTAACCTGGAATGAAATGAAAGGCGTGTGAATCTCTTAATAAACCCATGATAATTGCTATATATATATTGGGTTTAAATTCGATTAAATATTCCAAAGACCATAAGTGAAGGTCAGATCCTCAAATTGGGGTTAAGGTGAAAATTCGAAGGTTAATTCGAAGAAGAATGAAGGTGATTTTAATTATGTTTTGAATCCATAAAATGAATCGTAGATTGTTGAGTTATGGTTTTGAACCATATGTTAAGAAGGAGCTTTCGAAATGATGTGCATGTAATTGCCAGACTTGAGATTTTATTGGGCAGTTTTTTTGAGATGCATTCTAATTGCATGTGTGAAGATTGAAGATTCTGGGTTTGCAGGGTAACCTGCATCATTTTGGTATCAGAGCTGGAATAGCTCTGTGTGAAGGTTTAAGTTTTTAAATTGAATTGAGTTAATTGCATGCGATGAATGAATATTTGATTTTGAAGCTAATGAGGATTGCAGCACAGATATTCAAGTGCAGTTGAGGAAGGAAGCAAGATCAACAGGATCTTGAAAGGTGACCTGACAGGTATTATTTATCTCTGGTTTGAAAGTTGTTTGCAGAGTTCAGATTGCAAGAAGGTTGAAGAAGTCTCAGCAGGAAGAAGCAGATCACAGCTGGAATGCAGTGATGAAGGAGTCCAGCAAGGGATTCTAAGGGAGTGTGGCAGAACCTGAAGATTCAACAGAGGTTGAATGAAAAGGACAAGTGTGTTCTTGAAAGTTGCGGATGAGAGAAGCCTGAAGGAGCAATGGAGAAATGCTCGAAGGGTTCCAACAGAGGACCGATGATTACCAAAAGACCAGATCCAAAGGAAGGGATTGGTGAGGTAAGTGGCAGCAGAAGAGTTTGCTGTTGTAGAGGCTTGGTGCAACTCATGAGCGAGAAACTCATGGCGAGGAAAATGACTACTGAAAGTCATAAAGGAAAGAGTAGAGGTTCAGAGAGAGGCCACCGTAGGAAGAGGGAGCAAGATGCCAAGGCAAATGGCATAAGACAGCGGTTGACTGATGAAGATTATGAGAAAGAGAAAGTTGAGATAGCAGTCCATCTCGAGTTATTGATGGAATTGTTACAGGAAAGTGTGAGAGACCAGAGACCTGGTTGGATTATGAGGAAGAGAGCGAAGTGGCAGAGGCTACAACAGAGAAGAGATCAACAGATAAACATGCAGTTAATAGAAGAGCTGAGGAAGCTCGAACAGATGATGGATGTACAATTGAGACGTGAAGAATTCAGAGCAGCTGAGTTGAAAGGGGAGGTTTCCATTGATGAAACCGAAGAGGAGATCATTGATGATTTCTTGAGTTACTGGGTAGATCCAGATCAGCTGGATGATGTAAAATCTTGTGTTTTTGTAGCTGACAATTGTGATGTGATTACAGGTTTTACTGAAGAGGATGCGCAATCTTGTGAAGCTGTTACAGCACAGGAAGAAGTTCTTGTGGATGCAGAAGAAGTGGATCAGTCTGAAGCACTGATAAGTGAAGCAACAATTGAGACTGTTGAACTTTGTGAATTTCAAACTGATAGTTTGTGTGTAAATGCAGGGACTGTAAGTAATGATGAAATGCTTCAGCAATGTTACAGAGAAATTGCATTGTTGGAATACTTGTTGGAGAATTCAGAGTATGACGGGGAGAGTGCAGTAGAAGAAAGAGTTCATCGTAGTGAACGAGAGCAGAAAGACATCATGGAGACAGATGGTGTGAGAGAAATACTGGGTGTGAGTTTTGAGAATCCTTCAGAGAATTCTTTGGGAAGAGAGAATCAACATACTGATGTGTTGATAGTGGAAGAAATGGCAGGACAGCATACTGAAGTGCTGGCAGAGGGAAGTAAGGCATTGAGGCCTTATGATTTTTGTTTTAACAAGTGTTTTGTGAATGCAGGTATTATTGCAGGTGCTGAAGAACATTTGACTCAGTTGAGCAGTCAAATGAAGGAGGAAGACGAGAATTCTGTGAAAACATCTAATCCATGGAATGAAGAAGTTATGTTGCTGGAGATGATGTTGAATGATCAAAATTCAGTGCAGGGAGAATCTCAATTTCAGAATTGGGAATTACAGATGCAGAGAGATGAAGACAGTATAAGAGAGTACACAATGTACCAGTCCAGTAATAAGCTGATAGAAGAAGGCAGAGAAGAAGTTTTCCGTTGTAGAAAACAAGAGGGCTTGGATGATTGGGTGGCAGCAAGAAGTCAGCAAGTGACAGTACAAATAGAGCAAGTAAGAACTGAGCAAGTCGTCTTAGCTCAGCAGGCAGCGAGGAATCAGCAATCTAAAGATTTATTGGACAGAGAAATTGAACTAATAATAAGAATCATGTTGAAAGTGTCTCAGAGGAAGACATCAGCAAGGAAGAGAAGAAGCAGCAGCAGCAAAATGAAGACAGAGACAGACTGTGAAAGTACAGAGAGCAGAGCAAGGCAGCATAAGATATGGAGACTTGGAGAAAAGCAGCAAACAGTAGATGTTGATGATAACTTGCAGAATAAAGTATGGGATCGAGGGAAACAAGGACAAAGACTTAAACGCATGATCAGGAGATCATGATCATTTTCAACCTTGGGAGTCTGATGCAGGAGCATTAGACTCGAAAATACTTTGTATTTTTATTAAACTTAGGGGTGTTTAATTTGTTGAAAGAGCTAGATTTTTATAAATAATTTGAGTGGGTTTTATGTATTTTTAAAAATATATTGTAAATAATTCTCAAATATGAGAGAATTTGGTCAGTTGAGGATGTAAAGGGATGAGAGATTTTAATTTAGAAATTAGTTTCATAAATTTTTGGTGAGAGAGGATCCTTAGGGGTTCAAGAGTGATTTTAGGATTTGTTGAGATATTTAGGGGTTTGTTGAGTGATTAAAGGGATGAGAACAAAAAATGGTTCTATTAAATTTGTATAAATTGATATGCCTCGAAGGCAAAATAGATAAGGTAGAATAGAATAGAGAGGAGAGGTGAGGCTTGGACAGCCAAAGTTTATAAGCCTCCTGGCAATGGGAAGGCCATGAATGTTGAATATCTGGCAAAGACAAGATTTTGTAAGTATTTCATTTGTTAATTTGAAAGCGTGTTTTTAGATTCATATGAGTCGATTTCTGTAATTAGACTTGGATTGAGATTCTACAAATGGCTTGGAAAGTTGATGCTTAAATTAATTTCTTGATTTAAACTCAAGTAAGGTTACATACAAATCTGTGTAGATCTATATTGGGTATATCGATCACTGGGAAGATTCTGGGACATAGTTATGAAAAATATTGAAATTAAATTTCAGTAGAGTTTAAGGCTGCATATTTTCTTTTGAATACGATGATGGAATTAGATAGAACTTGAATAACTCTGCTAACTGCGTAGTATTGTGGAAGTAAGACCGCATTCTTGCTAAATGCTGGAGGAAGCCCACTTTTGATGGCAAACAAATAAGAGTCGAAGACAAAATTGAATGGAATTCCAGTAAAATGGTGTAACCTTAGCGGAATCGAGGGTGTACATTGGTATGCAATCGAGTGAAGCATTCGATTAGGCAGATGATAAAGCAGTGATATGATGGCGCAAAGTTTGAATCCATGAGGGAAGAATTGACGTTGATTGTGTTGTATGGACAGTGTAAAACCAAATTGAAGGTGTAATGCTTAATTGAGGAATGTTGAAGGAAGAGTGTGATCGATTCACATTTTACAGCGTTTTAAATCTAGGTTAAGAGCCAAATTCTGGCTTGGAATGGGAATCTCAAGAATGCCGAAGGAGCGATGTTACAATCGCACAGAGGAATTTTCTGAATGAAACGGTTTTTAAGAATCGATCTGCAGTGTTGAGGGGGTGCGTAGTAAGGAGCTGAGCAGAAATTTAGTCTATAAGATCGAATCTGTTTATGCAAAGCATGGTTGGATTCGACTGACATAATTGGAAGTCGATTCTAATATCATCATAATTGCAGATGGGTGTTCAGAGCTTGGAATGGTGTGATGGGTTTAACCCATTCGATGGGTCAAGCCTTCACGCAGAGGAAGTGTTTTAATTGCCAAAAGTAATAATTAATGCAGGGGTCGAATTATCTAATTGCCAGAATGATGTTTTAAATCAATTAATTCAGACGTTTTGTATGGAGCAACAGATTCGACGGATGGTGACAAGTTGAAGGAGGAAGAGAGATCGATTTATATGAATCGATGTTGATTTTGTGTTAAAATCCCCAATCAAGAAATCAAAGGCGGAATTGTGTAATTTACAGCAGTAAAACTGAACCAACCTCTGCAAAGTAGATTGTTGACAGAGGCAAACTGTGAAAGTACAGAGAGTGGAGCAAGGCAGCATAAGATATGCAGACCTGGAGAAAAGCAGAAAACAGCCGATGTTGATGACAAATTGCAGAATAAAGTATGGGATCGAGGGAAACAAGGAAAAAGACTTAAACGCATGATCAGGAGATCATGATCATTTTCAACCTTGGGAGTCTAATGCAGGAGCATTAGACTCGAAAATACTTTGTATTTTTATTAAACTTAGGGGTGTTTAAGTTTTTAAAAGAGCTAGATTTTTATAAATAATTTGAGTGGGTTTTATGTATTTTTAAAAATATATTGTAAATAATTCTCAAATATGAGAGAATTTGGTCAGTTGAGGATGTAAAGGGATGAGAGATTTTAATTTAGAAATTAGTTTCATAAATTTTGGGTGAGAGAGGATCCTTAGGGATTCAAGAGTGATTTTAGGATTTGTTGAGATATTTAGGGGTTTGTTGAGTGATTAAAGGGATGAGAACAAAAAATGGTTCTATTAAATTTGTATAAATTGATATGCCTCGAAGGCAAAATAGATCAGGTAGAATAGAATAGAGAGGAGAGGTGAGGCTTGGACAACCAAAGTTTATAAGCCTCCGGGCAATTGGAAGGCTATGAATGTTGAATATCTGGCAAAGACAAGAGTTTGTAAGTATTTCATTTGTTAATTTGAAAGCATGTTTTTAGATTCATATGAGTCGATTTCTGTAATTAGACTTCGATTGAGATTCTACAAATGGCTGTGAAAGTTGATGTTTAAATTAATTTCTTGATTTAAACTCAAGTAAGGTTACATACAAATCTGTGTAGATCTATATTGGGTATATCGATCACTGGGAAGATTGATTATACATGAAAAATATTGGCATATTTTCTTTTGAATACGATGATGGGAATTAGAGTAGAATTTGAATAACTTGTTAAATTGCAGAGTATTGTGGAAGTGTTGACCGCATTCTTAAGTTAAATGCAGTGAGGAAGTCGAATTTTGATGGCAAACAACGCTGAAGAGTCGAAGACAAAATTGAATGGAATTCCAGTAAAATGGTGTAACCTTAGCGGAATCGAGGGTGTACATTGGTATGCAATCGAGTGAAGCATTCGATTAGGCAGATGATAAAGCAGTGATATGATGGCGCAAAGTTTGAATCCATGAGGGAAGAATTGACGTTGATTGTGTTGTATGGACAGTGTAAAACCAAATTGAAGGTGTAATGCTTAATTGAGGAATGTTGATGGAAGAGTGTGATCGATTCACATTTTACAGCGTTTTAAATCTGGGTTAAGAGCCAAATTCTGGCTTGGAATGGGAATCTCAAGAATGCCGAAGGAGCGGTGTTACAATCGCACGGAGGAATTTGCTGAATGAAACGGTTTTTAAGAATCGATCTGCAGTGTTGAGGGGGTGCGTAGTAAGGAGTTGAGCAGAAATTTAGTCTATAAGATCGAATCTGTTTATGCAAAGCGTGGTTGGATTAGACTGACATAATTGGAATTCGATTCTAATATCATCATAATTGCAGATGGGTGTTCAAACCTTGGAATGGTGTGATGGGTTTAAACCATTCGATGGGTCAAGCCTTCACGCAGAGGAAGTGTTTTAATTGCCAGAAGTAATAATTAACTCAGGGGTCAAATTATCTAATTGCCAGAATGATGTTCTAAATCAATTAATGCAGACGTGTTGTATGGAGCAACAGATTCGACAGATGGTGACAAGTTGAATGAGGAAGAGAGATCGATTTATATGAATCGATGTTGATTTTGTGTTAAAATCCCCAATCAAGAAATCAAAGGCGGAATTGTGTAATTTACAGCAGTAAAACTGAACCAACCTCCGCGAAGTCCTGGTCGATGTCAATCCAGGTCAAAACTCCAAACAAAATGCGATGGAGGTTGAATGGACAGCGTGGTAAATTGAGAGCAAACTCGTGCAGTGATGGAAAGCGTTAATGCAAAGCAGAACTGTAGTAAAAGCATACCAAAGATGAAGGCCGTCCGAAGAAATGATTTGCATTGGTAAGTCGAAAAAAATAAAGGAGTTGGGCGTATTATTATAGTGTTTTGGCATTCGATTTGATTCAAATAATGGTCCACCGTTTATTATAGCATTTGAATTGATTCTAACCTGGAATGAAATGAAAGGCGCATGAATCTCTTAATAAACCCATGATAATTGCTATATATATATTGGGTTTAAATTCGATTAAATATTCCAAAGACCATAAGTGAAGGTCGGATCCTCAAATTGGGGTTAAGGTGAAAATTCGAATGTTAATTCGAAGAAGAATGAAGGGGATTTTAATTATGTTTTGAATCCATAAAATGAATAGTAGATTGTTGAGTTATGGTTTTGAACCATATGTTAAGAAGGAGCTTTTGAAATGATGTGTATGTAATTGCCAGACTTGAGATTTTATTGGGCAGTTTTTTTGAGATGCATTCTAATTGCATGTGTGAAGATTGAAGATTCTGGGTTTGCAGGGTAACCTGCATCATTTTGGTATCAGAGCTGGAATAGCTCTGTTTGAAGGTTTAAGTTTTTAAATTGAATTGAATTAATTGCATGTGATGAATGAATATTTGATTTTGAAGCTAATGAAGATTGCAGCACAGATATGCAAGTGCAGTTGAGGAAGGAAGCAAGATCAACATGATCTTGAAAGGTGAGCTGACAGGTATTATTTATCTCTGGTTTGAAAGTTGTTTGCAGAGTTCAGATTGCAAGCAGGTTGAAGAAGTCTCAGCGGGAAGAAGCAGATCACAGCTGGAATGCAGTGATGAAGGAGTCCAGCAAGGGATTCTAAGGGAGTGTGGCAGAACCTGAAGATTCAACAGAGGTTGAATGAAAAGGACAAGTGTGTTCTTGAAATTTGCAGATGAGAGAAGCCTGAAGGACCAGTGGAGAAATGCTCGAAGGGTTCCAACAGAGGACCGGTGATTACCAAAAGACCAAATCCGAAGGAAGGGATTGGTGAGGTAAGTGGCAGCAGAAGAGTTTGCTGTTGTAGAGGCTTGGTGCAACTCATGAGTGAGAAACTCATGGCGAGGAAAATGACTATTGAAAGTCATAAAGGAGAGAGCAGAGGTTCAGAGAGAGGCCACCGTAGGAAGAGGGAGCAAGATGCCAAGGCAAATGGCATAAGACAGCAGTTGACTGATGTAGAGTATGAGAAAGAGAAAGCTGAGATAGCAGTCCATCTCAAGTTATTGATGGAATTGTTACAGGAAAGTGTGAAAGACCAGAGACCTGGTTGGATTATGAGGAAGAGAGTGAAGTGGCAGAGGCTACAACAGAGAAGAGATCAACAGATAAACATGCAGTTAATAGAAGAGCTGAGGAAGCTCGAACATATGATGGATGTACAGTTGAGACGTGAAGAATTCAGAGCAGCTGAGTTGAAAGGGGAGGTTTCCATTGATGAAACCGAAGAGGAGATCATTGATGATTTCTTGAGTTATTGGGTAGGTCCAGATCAGCTGGATGATGTAAAATCTTGTGTTTTTGTAGCTGACAATTGTGATGTGATTACAGGTTTTACTGAAGAGGATGCGCAATCTTGTGAAGCTGTTACAGCACAGGAAGAAGTTCTTGTGGATGCAGAAGAAGTGGATCAGTCTGAAGCACAGATAAGTGAAGCAACAATTGAGACTGTTGAACTTTGTGATTTTCAAACTGAAAGCTTGTGTGTAAATGCAGGGACTGTAAGTAATGATGAAATGCTTCAGCAATGCTACAGAGAAATTTCATTTTTGGAGTACATGTTGGAGAATTCAGAGTATGACGGGGAGATTGCAGCAGAAGAAAGAGTTCATCGTAGTGAACGAGAGCAGAAAGACATCATGGAGACAGATGGTGTGAGAGAAATACTGGGTGTGAGTTTTGAGAATCCTTCAGAGAATTCTTTGGGAAGAGAGAATCAGCATACTGATGTGCTGATAGAGGAGGAAATGGCAGGACAGCATACTGAAGTGCTGGCAGAGGGAAGTAAGGCATTGAGGCCTTATGATTTTTGTTTTAACAAGTGTTTTGTGAATGCAGGTATTATTGCAGGTGCTGAAGAACATTTGACTGAGTTGAGCAGTCAAATGAAGGAGGAAGACGCGAATTCTGTGAAAACATCTAATCCATGGAATGAAGAAGTTATGTTGCTGGAGATGATGCTGAATGATCAAAATTCAGTGCAGGGAGAATCTCAATTTCAGAATTGGGAATTACAGATGCAGAGAGATGAAGACAGTATAAGAGAGTACACAATGTACCAGTCCAGTAATTTGCTGATAGAAGAAGGCAGAGAAGAAGTTTTCCATTGTAGAAAACAAGAGGGCATGGATGATTGGGTGGCAGCAAGAAGTCAGCAAGTGACAGTACAAATAGAGCATGTAAGAACTGAGCAAGCCGTCTTAGCTCAGCAGGCAGCGAGGAATCAGCAATCTAAAGATTTATTGGACAGAGAAATTGAACTAATCAGAAGAATCATGTTGAAAGTGTCTCATCAGCAAGGAAGAGAAGAAGCAGCAGCAACAAAATGAAGACAGAGACAGACTGTGAAACTACAGAGAGCGGAGCAAGGCAGCATAAGATATGGAGACCTGGAGAAAAGCAGCAAACAGCAGATGTTGATGATAACTTGCAGAATAAAGTATGGGATTGAGGGAAACAAGGACAAAGACTTAAACGCATGATCAGGAGATCATGATCATTTTCAACCTTAGGTGTCTGATGTAGGAGCATTAGACTCGAAAATACTTTGTATTTTTATTAAACTTATGGGTGTTTAAGTTTTTAAAAGAGCTAGATTTTTATAAATAATTTGAGTGGGTTTTATGTATTTTTAAAAATATATTGTAAATAATTCTCAAATATGAGAGAATTTGGTCAGTTGAGGATGTAAAGGGATGAGAGATTTTAATTTAGAAATTAGTTTCATAAATTTTGCGTCAGAGAGGATCCTTAGGGATTCAAGAGTGATTTTAGGATTTGTTGAGATATTTAGGGGTTTTTTGAGTGATTAAAGGGATGAGAACAAAAAATGGTTCTATTAAATTTGTATAAATTGATATGCCTCGAAGGAAAAATAGATCAGGTAGAATAGAATAGAGAGGAGAGGTGAGGCTTGGACAGCCAAATTTTATAAGCCTCTGGGCAATTGGAAGGCCATGAATGTTGAATATCTGGCAAAGACAAGAGTTTGTAAGTATTTCATTTGTTAATTTGAAAGCGTGTTTTTAGATTCATATGAGTCGATTTCTGTAATTAGACTTGGATTGAGATTCTACAAATGGCTTGGAAAGTTGATGTTTAAATTAATTTCTTGATTTAAACTCAAGTAAGGTTACATACAAATCTGTGTAGATCTATATTGGGTATATCGATCACTGGGAAGATCGATTATACATGAAAAAAATTGAAATTAAATTTCAGTTCTGGCTCGCGTTGGCATATTTTCTTTTGAATACGATGATGGGAATTAGAGTAGAATTTGAATAACTTGTTAAATTGCAGAGTATTGTGGAAGTGTTGACCCCATTCTTAAGTTAAATGCAGTGAGGAAGTCGACTTTTGATGGCAAACAACGCTGAAGAGTTGAAGACAAAATTGAATGGAATTCTAGTAAAATGGTGTAACCTTGGCGGAATCGAGGGTGTACATTGGTATGCAATCGAGTGAAGAATTCGATTAGGCAGATGATAAAGCAGTGATATGATGGCGCAATGTTTGAATCCATGAGGGAATAATTGACGTTTATTGTGTTGTATGGACAGTGTAAAACCAAATTGAAGGTGTAATGCTTAATTGAGGAATGTTGATGGAAGAGTGTGATCGATTCACATTTTACAACGTTTTAAATCTGGGTTAAGAGCCAAATTCTGGCTTGGAATGGGAATCTCAAGAATGCCGAAGGAGCGATGTTACAATCGCACGGAGGAATTTGCTGAATGAAACGGTTTTTAAGAATCGATCTGCAGTGTTGAGGGGGTGCGTAGTAAGGAGCTTAGCAGAAATTTAGTCTATAAGATCGAATCTGTTTATGCAAAGCGAGGTTGGATTCGACTGACATATTTGGAAGTCAATTCTAATATCATCATAATTGCAGATGGGTGTTCAGACCTTGGAATGGTGTGATGGTTTTAACCCATTCGATGGGTCAAGCCTTCATGCAAAGGAAGTGTTTTAATTGCCAGAAGTAATAATTAACGCAGGGGTCGAATTATCTAATTGCCAGAATGATGTTTTAAATCAATTAATGCAGACGTGTTGTATGGAGCAATAGATTCGATGGATGGTGACAAGTTGAAGGAGGAAGAGAGATCGATTTATATGAATCGATGTTGATTTTGTGTTAAAATCCCCAATCAAGAAATCAAAGGCGGAATTGTGTAATTTACAGCAGTAAAACTGAACCAACCTCCACGAAGTCCTGGTCGATGTCAATCCAGGTCAAAACTCCAAAAAAAATGTGATGGAGGTTGAATGGAAAGCGTGGTAAATGGAGAGCAAACTCGTGCAGTGATGGAAAGCGTTAATGCAAAGCAGAACTGTAGTAAAAGCATACCAAAGATGAAGGTCGTCCGAAGAAATGATTTGCATTGGTAAGTCAAAAAAAATAAAGGAGTTGGGCGTATTATTATAGTGTTTTGGCATTCGATTTGATTCAAATAATGGTCCACCGTTTATTATATCATTTGAATTGATTCTAACCTGGAATGAAATGAAAGGCGCATGAATCTCTTAATAAACCCATGATAATTGCTATATATATATTGGGTTTAAATTCGATTAAATATTCCAAATACCATAAGTGAAGGTCGGATCCTCAAATTGGGGTTAAGGTGAAAATTTGAATGTTAATTCGAAGAAGAATGAAGGGGATTTTAATTATGTTTTGAATCCATAAAATGAATGGTAGATTGTTGAGTTATGGTTTTGAACCATATGTTAAGAAGGAGCTTTCGAAATGATGTGTATGTAATTGCCAGACTTGAGATTTTATTGGGCAGTTTTTTTGAGATGCATTCTAATTGCATGTGTGAAGATTGAAGATTCTGGGTTTGCAAGGTAACCTGCATCATTTTGGTATCAGAGCTGGAATAGATCTGTGTGAAGGTTTAAGTTTTTAAATTGAATTGGTTTAATTGCATGTGATGAATGAATATTTGATTTTGAAGCTACGTAAGATGCATTTTACCTAATAAAAGGCAAACTGAGGGAAGTAAGCAAGATTCAGATCTTGAAAGGTGAGTCGATGGTATTATTATCTTCCGGTTTCCTGATAGTTGTTCGCAGTTCGCATTGCAAGCAAAGTTGAAGAAGTCTTGGGCGGAAGAAGCAGATCATGTACCGAATGGGGAATGAAGGAGACTGTTAAGGGATTCTATGAGTGTAAGGAACGCAATATTCAACAAGAGGTTGAAATGAGAAAAGAGCTGCCGTGTTCTTGAAAGTTGGCATGAGAGAAGCCTGGTTGCTGTGCGGAGAAATGCTCGGCGGGTTCCAACAAAGAGGACCGGTGACGTCATGACCGCATCCGGCTAGCGATTGGTGAGGTAAGTGGCAACAGGAGGGCTTGTTGTTGTAGAGGCTTGGTGCAACTCATGGTTGAGAAACTCATGGCAAAGATGACTACTGAAAGTCATAAAGGAGAGAGAAGAGGTTCAGAAAGAGGCCACAGTAGAAAGAGGGAGGAAGAAGATGCCAAGGCAAATGGCATAAGACAACTGGACCGATGAAGAGTAAGAAGAAAGAGAACAGAGATAAACACTATCTCGAGTTATTGATGGAATTGTTACAGGAAAGTGTGAGAGACCAGAGACCTGGTTGGATTATGAGGAAGAGAGTGAAGTGGCAGAGGCTACAACAGAGAAGAGATCAACAGATAAACATGCAGTTAATAGAAGAGTTGAGGAAGCTCGAACAGATGATGGATGTATAGTTGAGACGTGAAGAATTCAGAGCAGCTGAGTTGAAAGGGGAGGTTTCCATTGATGAAACCGAAGAGGAGATCATTGATGATTTCTTGAGTTACTGGGTAGATCCAGATCAGCTGGATGATGTAAAATCTTGTGTTTTTGTAGCTGAAAATTGTGATGTGATTACAAGTTTTACTGAAGAGGATGCGCAATCTTGTGAAGTTGTTACAGCACAGGAAAAAGTTCTTGTGGATGCAGAAGAAGTGGATCAGTCTGAAGCACTGATAAGTGAAGCAACAATTGAGACTGTTGAACTTTGTGATTTTCAAACTGAAAGTTTGTGTGTAAATGCAGGGACTGTAAGTAATGATGAAATGCTTCAGCAATGCTACAGAGAAATTGCATTGTTGGAATACTTGTTGGAGAATTCAGAGTATGACGGGGAGATTGCAGCAGAAGAAAGAGTTCATCGTAGTGAACGAGAGCTGAAAGACATCATGGAGACAGATGGTGTGAGAGAAAGACTAGGTGTGAGTTTTGAGAATCCTTCATAGAATTCTTTGGGAAGATAGAATCAGCATACTGATGTGCTGATAGTGGAGGAAATGGCAGGACAGCATACTGAAGTTCTGGCAGAGGGAAGTAAGGCATTGAGACCTTATGATTTTTGTTTTAACAAGTGTTTTGTGAATGCAGGTATTATTGCAGGTGCTGAAGAACGTTTGACTCAATTGAGCAGTCAAATGAAGGAGGAAGACGAGAATTCTGTAAAAACATCTAATCCATGGAATGAAGAAGTTATGTTGCTGGAGATGATCCTGAATGATCAAAATTCAGTGCAGGGAGAATCTCAATTTCAGAATTGGGAATTATAGATGCAGAGAGATGAAGACAGTATAAGAGAGTACACAATGTACCAGTCCAGTAATTTGCGGATAGAAGAAGGAAGAGAAGAAGTTTTCCGTTGTAGAAAAAAAGAGGGCATGGATGATTGGGTGGCATCAAGAAGTCAGCAAGTGACAGTACAAATAGAGCAAGTAAGAACTGAGCAAGCTGTCTTAGCTCAGCAGGCAGCGAGGAATCAGCAATCTAAAGATTTATTGGACAGAGAAATTGAACTAATCAGAAGAATCATGTTGAAAGTGTCTCAGAGGAAGACATCAGCAAGGAAGAGAAGAAGCAGCAGTAGTAAAATGAAGACAGAGACAGACTGTGAAAGTACAGAGAGCGGAGCAAGGCAGCATAAGATATGGAGACCTGGAGAAAAGCAGCAAACAGCAGATGTTGATGATAACTTACAGAATAAAGTATGGGATCAAGGGAAACAAGGACAGAGACTTAAACGCATGATCAAGAGATCATGATCATTTTCAACCTTGGGAGTCTGATGCAGGAGCATTAGACTCGAAAATACTTTGTATTTTTATTAAACTTAGGGGTGTTTAAGTTTTTAAAAGAGCTAGATTTTTATAAATAATTTGAGTCGGTTTTATGTATTTTTAAAAATATATTGTAAATAATTCTCAAATATGAGAGAATTTGGTCAGTTGAGGATGTAAAGGGATGAGAGATTTTAATTTAGAAATTAGTTTCATAAATTTTGGGTGAGAGAGGATTCTTAGGGATTCAAGAGTGATTTTAGGATTTGTTGAGATATTTAGGGGTTTGTTGAGTGATTAAAGGGATGAGAACAAAAAATGGTTCTATTAAATTTGTATAAATTGATATGCCTCGAAGGAAAAATAGATCAGGTAGAATAGAATAGAGAGGAGAGGTGAGGCTTGGACAGCCAAAGTTTATAAGCCTCCGGGCAATTGGAAGGCCATGAATGTTGAATATCTGGAAAAGACAAGAGTTTGTAAGTATTTCATTTGTTAATTTGAAAGCGTGTTTTTAGATTCATATGAGTCGATTTCTGTAATTAGACTTGGATTGAGATTCTACAAATGGCTTGGAAAGTTGATGTTTAAATTAATTTCTTGATTTAAACTCAAGTAAGGTTACATACAAATCTGTGTAGATCTATATTGGGTATATCGATCACTGGGAAGATCGATTATACATGAAAAATATTGAAATTAAATTTCAGTTCTGGCTCGCGTTGGCATATTTTCTTTTGAATACGATGATGGGAATTAGAGTAGAATTTGAATAACTTGTTAAATTGCAGAGTATTGTGGAAGTGTTGACCGCATTCTTAAGTTAAATGCAGTGAGGAAGTCGACTTTTGATGGCAAACAACGCTGAAGAGTCGAAGACAAAATTGAATGGAATTCCAGTAAAATGGTGTAACCTTAGCGGAATCGAGGGTGTACATTGGTATGCAATCGAGTGAAGCATTCGATTAGGCAGATGATAAAGCAGTGATATGATGGCGCAAAGTTTGAATCCATGAGGGAAGAATTGACGTTGATTGTGTTGTATGGACAGTGTAAAACCAAATTGAAGGTGTAATGCTTAATTGAGGAATGTTGATGGAAGAGTGTGATCGATTCACATTTTACAGCATTTTAAATCTGGGTTAAGAGCCAAATTCTGGCTTGGAATGGGAATCTCAAGAATGCCGAAGGAGCGATGTTACAATCGCACGGAGGAATTTGCTGAATGAAATGGTTTTTAAGAATCGATCTGCAGTGTTGAGGGTGTGCGTAGTAAGGAGCTGAGCAGAAATTTAGTCTATAAGATCGAATCTGTTTATGCAAAGCGTGGTTGGATTCGACTGACATAATTGGAATTCGATTCTAATATCATCATAATTGCATATGGGTGTTCAGAGCTTGGAATGGTGTGATGGGTTTAACCCATTCGATGGGTCAAGCCTTCACGCAGAGGAAGTGTTTTAATTGCCAGAAGTAATAATTAACGCAGGGGTCGAATTATCTAATTGCCAGAATGATGTTTTAAATCAATTAATGCAGACGTGTTGTATGGAGCAACAGATTCGACGGATGGTGACAAGTTGAAGGAGGAAGAGAGATCGATTTATATGAACCGATGTTGATTTTGTGTTAAAATCCCCAATCAAGAAATCAAAGGCGGAATTGTGTAATTTACAGCTGTAAAACTGAACCAACCTCCGCGAAGTCTTGGTCGATGTCAATCCAGTTCAAAACTCCAAACAAAATTTGATGGAGGTTGAATGGACAGCGTGGTAAATGGAGAGAAAACTCGTGCAGTGATGGAAAGCGTTAATGCAAAGCAGAACTGTAGTAAAAGCATACCAAAGACGAAGGTCGTCCGAAGAAATGATTTGGATTGGTAAGTCGAAAAAAATAAAGGAGTTGGGCGTATTATTATAGTGTTTTGGCGTTCAATTTGATTCATATAATGGTCCACCGTTTATTATAGCATTTGAATTGATTCTAACCTGGAATGAAATGAAAGGCGCGTGAATCTCTTAATAAACCCATGATAATTGCTATATATATATTGGGTTTAAATTCGATTAAATATTCCAAAGACCATAAGTGAAGGTCGGATCCTCAAATTGGGGTTAAGGTGAAAATTCGAATGTTAATTCGAAGAAGAATGAAAGGGATTTTAATTATGTTTTGAATTCATAAAATGAATGGTAGATTGTTGATTTATGGTTTTGAACCATATGTTAAGAAGGAGCTTTCGAAATGATGTGCATGTAATTGCCAGACTTGAGATTTTATTGGGCAGTTCTTTTGAGATGCATTCTAATTGCATGTGTGAAGATTGAAGATTATGGGTTTGCAGGGTAACCTGCATCATACTAGGTCAAAATCATGTTCCTCCTCATGCATATATGTGTCATGATGTGAATGAAATCCCTGCTTTGTTGATGTGGGCTTGGCCCCTTCCTCAATTTGAGGATAAAACCCAAGCCTTATACCCCTCTGATATCTCTTAGTGACCGCAATATTCCTCCTCACTGAAACACTTCTAGGTGAGAAAACCTCCACATGTCTAGATGGTGTTGAAGGTGTTGATGGTGCTGATGGAGAATTAGGGCTATTAGGCTAGTTACTAGAAGACAAAAAGAAATATGCATGCATGCAAGTGTCCCAAGTTATGTTCTTCTACTCAAGGCGGTGTAAAAAAATTACCTTGATTAGAGCATGGTGAAAGAGGTTGCTTTCAAGACTACTCTGCTTATGTTGGACCTTTTTTACCATGTTTGTGAAACTTCTGTAGACGTAATAGGGAAAATTGAATGGTTTTACCCCTATGAAATGCATGAGAATTCTGACATGATACCCATACAGTCTAGAAAATATTCACTCACATGTGAAGTACTTCACGATGATCTTCATGAGTGGTATGTACTTCTCAAGGAGGTGCCCAACATGAAAAATCTTCTTCATGTGTTGTTGATAATGTCTTATGAGTTAGGGCTGATAGTTTTGAAGGGATAGATCTTGGTTCTTAAACAATGTTTCACCATGATTAGGCATGTCTGTGGCCTCAGCTACTATATTAGTTGATATAGTGAAACCAACTGCTGAAATTGTTACTTTGACCTTTTTGAGTTGAGTGGCAAACAATTTTCTCAATGTGGCATTGTATTTGAACTTCTCAACTAGTTGACAAAAAGGAAGACACCCTACTTCTTGAAAAAAATGATTGGAAAATGGTGTAGAAATCATTTCAAGGGTGTTTAGGGGCTCATGTCTTATCACCTGACCTCCTTTGTTATAAGATCTTTTCTCCTCCATTTGGTTGATTGCAAGGGGAAAAAAAACCTAGTATGAAAAAATAGGGCAAGGGGAAAAGGGGGAGAATGAGTGGGTTAGGGAAGGGATATGAGAGTGGTAAAATTTAGGGAGATGGGTAGGGGTCTTAGGAGGTGTAGGAAGTGAAATGGAGTGAAATGGGCAAGGGAAGTGAGCTAGGAAATCTAAACACAGACCTAGCTAGGAAAATTGCCCAAAATGGCAGAATTGGGCCAGGGTTTAGGTTTTGGGACTTGGGAAATAGAAATGAGGGATTATGAAGGTTGTGGTAGTTTATTTTGATTGTGAGGGATGTAAAAAATTCTAGGGGAGAGTGAATTTACCTTGCAAGTTGTGAAAATATGTTCTATCTATAAAAACGCAACATGGAGGCCAATGTAGGGTTTTCACACTAAAACCATGAAATTGAGCTGCAAGGAGGCATTTTCTAAGGTGATACTTACTTGTCCCTTGATGATAAACACATTGAAAAGATTCAAAAGCCTTTAGGACTTGGTTTTATGCCTCTAGGAGATCAAACATAGCCTTATGAAGAAAGCGTAGCGTGGAGGTCAGAAAGTGTAGCATGTCTGCTTTGGCACCAATTTTTGGAGTGATTTTGGCTTGAACTTGTTGAAATTTCACTTGGTGATGGATTAGAGATCTTCTTCAATGAGTTGAATGAACAAATGAGTTTAATTGGTATTTTTATAGCTTATATTGGCCACTTTTCTTCGTTGTAGTGGGATGGCCCACTACATGTCCTTTTCACTTTGTTTTGTAAAATTGTAACTTTCACACTTTGTATGAGGTGTTAGGAACATGATGAACTTATTACATATTGAAACATGAATTGAATTTTGAAATAAAACTTTACTTAACCAATTTACCTATTACCACTCCGCCATTGCTATATTTTATGCATGAAATGACAGATTTGGTGATCTTGAAACCCTAATGACCTAATGGAGACACCGAAATAAATGAAATCATGATGGTGATGACTGGAGTGATGATTATGACCTTTGAATGATGGTACACTTAGCTGAGTGATGACAAGGACCAACATGTAAAATTTTGAAAGGAGTGGAATAGCCCTAGACCTACTATCGAGTGACCAAATTTTTACTTGAAAACCTAATGAAATGACAAAAATTTGACTACGAGACCCTAACAAGACATGATAAGAGCCCATTTGATCATTGGTGATAGGCTTTAAATATTGACACTAACATGTTTAATCCTCTCTTTACCCATGTGTCATGCTTTGGGGTGTGTGGTTGCATGTGGGGGTTATAGTGGCAACCAACGGGTATTAACCCTATGTCAAACGAATACGAGAATGGTAGTGTGTCAATTCCTCGAGTTAAATAAATAAATAAATTACCTTGATAGATTTTAATACTTAATAAAACTTGGACCTAATGGCTACTTGGTATCACTTTGTTATATAAAGGCTCCTAATAATGGATAGAGTATCCATTTGAAACATTAGACAAATCAAATCTATTACAGAGGCTCCTCAACACTCATTTACTCATAAAACTCTCTGGTCCCTGATAATGGATAGAGTATCCATTTGAAACATTAGACGGATCAAAAATTTGAAAAATTAGATGGATCAAATCTATTACACAGTTCTCCTCTGAAAATCTCCAATAACATTGGAATATTTTATTTATAATTTACAATTTTTTTATTAGTATATTCTTATATTGTGTTCACAGAATTGTCCACTATCCATTATCTAATTTTAAGGTCATGGCCAAGCCAGACACCAAATTGGTGTATGATACCCCCTTGTTTGTGGGTCAAGGGACCCACCTCCGCGCAGTGATTTCACTGCTAAGTATATGAAGGAATACATACTCTACCCCCCTGTGGTTTTGAATGCGTGACCTCTAAGGAGGAAACATATGCTCTTAACCATTACGCCTAATCAAGTTGTATACGTCTCCTTGTAAAAATAAACAAATTTTAAATTAATAAATTATTCACCTAATAAATTATTAAATTATTCACGGATATAATTACATTGGAGGCGTTTTCTTTATGAGATTGGGTGAGCAAACACAATTCACCTCACCTAATCAAAAAGATTTCTTATCGCCCTTCTGACGAATTATATTCTGACATGTGTTGAATTTTTTTTATTTTTAAATTACTTCCCAATCCGTTGTTTGCCACGGAGCCCCATGATGTTGTGGCACGATCGCGACCGTTTCTCCTCCCCGGGAAAATCACATCAGCCGACCTTTATTTTGACATGACACCGAGGCATATGACCTCTCACAATAGTTTGATCTCTCTTCACATTCCACACACAACACAAGAGAAGAGGCGTTGTATAGGGACACTCATCGCCCCCATTTCCAACGATGGATCTAGAATTCGGAAAACTGAAAATGGTTGATATGGCATGATTCCATTGTTGGGATTATGATTTTGATTATTTTTGTTCGAACTGTATTTTCACTACATATTGCATTTTTTTATTGCATGAAATTTAGGGGATATTCATTTTGTTATGAGAATGTTCGTTGGAAAATTAGGGAAAGTGAATGGCCCTTAGGTTTCGAATTTAAGGTTTCTTGAAAATGGTTGATACGGTTGAATTTTGTGAAGTTCTATCATCATATACCGCGTAAAAAATTGTGATGTTCTGATGTTGTAGGGTTTCTTAGGTGTGGAAAAAGTTGTAGACTTCGATGGACTAACTATTTGAGGCCTGATATAAAGCGGGGAAAGTTTTCTTTTAACGAGGACAAATAATTCTCCAACCCCATGCAATCCTTGGAAACAAGTAATCTTTAAACAAACCTTGATGTCTCTCATGTAATTTTATAATTTATGATGTTTGAGGTCAATTATCCTGGTGGATTTTTGATATTATATTCAATGTTTAGGTGGTCTGCAATAGTTTCTCATCTTCCATGGAGAATAAACAACGAAATTAAGAACTATTGGAACACACATTTGAAGAAACCATGAACAAACCTCTTTGTTGCTTCCCAGATATCTCATTACTTTGCTTCCCTGAAACAATAAGATAATGCAATGACAGAGGTTGAAGCATAGTTGCTTAGAGATTATTTGAAGCTTGTTTCATATAGGTATTCATCCAATATGATGAATGCTGAAAATTAAAACATGAACAAGCTAGACCTAAATCTACTAAGGTCTGCTACTCCATGCAGATGTGATGATCTAGTTGTTTCTCTGGGTTCTCATGTTTGGGCTCAACAACAGCCTATATCAGTACTAGCACTTAATTCTCAAAACATGGATCAACATTTGGTTCAAGGGACAAACAAATACTCTGGGAGCTATAGCATTCTAGATCAATCTGGAAATGTGGGTGGATTATCACTGCACCAAGATCACCAGGGGTTTGTTACTCAATTTTTAGATAGAATGTGCTCCTTAGCCCTTGGTTGTGCGTACTATTCCCTAATTTGCAGTTGGGTCAAGGTGCCATTACACATTCAAGTGATTCATGCATAACTAATGATGCTCAGAAGGAAACAAGTAATGTTTTCAATGGTGAAAACAATCTAAAATTGAATGAGACCGAGAAAATGAAGCCATAGCAAGACGAATATGTCCATAATTTGTTTCCCTTCACGGTGCAAGGACCCATGGTTAATATAACATTAATTTCATACGGCCATACCATAAGTCAAATTCACTTCCAACTTTGATAACAGCCTGTGGCTCTCCCAGATTAAATCTTTTCAGTGGCCCTAGTGACCTAGGTTCTAATGAAAGTAGTTCTTCAATGATCAACAAAAACAATGGTAACTGTGGAGGATCATTGTTTCCACCTAAGCTCTTGCTAGAATTTACAAAAATTTCAACTATAGCCAAGCTAAATGTTACCTTTGGATTTTCAGTTGGCAACACCCATCTTTGGTTGGACTTGAATACTAAATATGGAAGAGACTACTCGATAAATATGATAAAGTTAGTGGATATTATTCTTGCAGGCCTCAAACACATTATCAAACTAGTACAGTCATAATAGGTTCAATTCTTTTCATATGATTCATTTGTTGCAAGAAAACTATGTCATACTTGAAGTGTTGTGCCATATTTTTGTAATTTTTCTTATTTCCACAACAAATTTTGAATGGTATATTCTGTAATTTTTTTGCAGTATATGAACATCATGGGAGCCTAATCTTTTTGGGATCTCTGATCAAACAATCCGGTTGTGAAATATATACAGGATGATAAATACATGATTTCCTTCTTGAACATATCAGATTTACTAATTCTAGCGTGAATTTTTATATGTTTACTAGCTACCAGAGATGTAATTAGTTTTATTTTAGTTTTATGAGTGCAATTTTTTATAATGTAAAACTTAAGAAAATTTTGTTCCTTAAGAGATTTGATCCCTTTCGATAATTGATACATCCCATGAGCATGGATCTATATTGTTTATTTATATATATGCCATGAGTGAACTTCATGCTAAACATAAAAGGAATTGCACATAATGTTCATCTTGAGAAACACACTAAGATATAATCTCTCTTTATCAATAAATAGATAGTTACATGAAAAATATTGTGTTATTAATATTATATTTTTTAATGTTACTTGTCACAACATGGGGGTAGCACAATTGGAAATCGCCATGTTATGAATTATTATGTAAACCATGAAATCAAAGGTTCAAATACATATGGGTCAAACCAACAATAACAAAAACCTATTCACATAAACTAGCCAAAAAAAAGTTACATGTGAATTCATTAAAAACATCTATCAATGGAAAGAATTACACATCTCATTCACATTGAACAACATAGTAATAAAATGTTTTAACACTTTTTTTTTTAACTATGCCAGAGGCGTTTTCTTTATGAGATTGGGTGAGAAAAAATTGTTCACCTCACCCAATTAGAAAGCTTTCTTCTCGCCCTTCTGAAGAATTATATTCTGACATGTGTTGAAACTTTTTTAACATTTCTAACTTGACTGAAACTTTAGGTGCTACAAGTATTTGGACTACGCCACCTAGGGAAATGAGAACTCATGGTTCTGTACTCCCACGCCATCCTAACATACTTGCTTGAATGCTTTCACGCCATCCTTCGACATACCCCTATACTTGTTTCTGCAGCACTGAAGGATCACGCCATCACCGTGCCCCAAACTGAAGACACCTATTTCTGCAACATTGAACAATCAACGTTCAGTCATGCCATCACCATGCCCCAAATTGGATTGATTTGATTGTGTAAACTTTAGCCCATTGGCAGTACTGATAACAACGATCTTATCATTCACTAGCCCTAGTGAAATATTCTATGAAATCACATGTGTTTTCTATGAATATCTGGGATATGCAGGCACACAACTAAAAACAGTTGTGTGGTTCCTCTCATCCAATGCTTTTCAGGCCTCGTCTACAAAACCATGGGTGATTGGCATGGGACTGTTCAAGTCACATTTTAGAAGTGCGACTTGGGAGGTGCGCTCTCAATCCAATCGCATTTGGAAGGTGCGACCTCAACCAATTCGCATTCACAAATCAAAATGGACTATGATTCTATAAATAATGAATGCTAACACCACACTTATATTCAAACCGAATATGCCTGAAGTGCTCGCATTGCATCACGGTCCCTCGGCCACTACTATGGAACATAAATATTTTAAACGTATTGCAATAGACACAATATAACATACCTCTTTTAATGTTCAATGCATTCTTTCAACAACTTTTAATATTCGTTTGAATATTATTTAAACATATACCTTGCATGATTTAAAATGCTACATATGCATCAATTCCATCAATACATTTGACAATGTGTTCATCGCCCTTTTAAACAGTCTCCAACATTGATTTGTATTGGTATTGTAAATCATTGTTTGCATTTTGTTCTTGTAATAAGTCACATCCCACCCTGCGACAATACAATGTTATAGAGGGTTGTTTGATAATATATTTGCATAATCCTAATGCACATTATGTGTACTCTTTAGGCTTGATCCATCACTAATAGTACAACGATAACACATCCATCATTTTAATGTTCAACATGAAATTGACTTTTCTCTTCCACTTGGGGTATATATAAGCTTCATGTCTCTAATTTCCATTTGAAATTGTGAAGTCGAATGCACTTAGTGGTGTTTGAGGTCTTCATCTTTGAAATATGCTTTTAAGAGGTCATTGTGACATTGCACTACTTCATACATACTGTTAACTTTGCTATCAACTCATTGAAAGGATCCCTACAGTGCATGCCACAAAGTGAGCCACAAAGTGATCCACAACTCTTAAGGTTGTAGTAATTGTGTTTAGCATGGTTTTAGCTTTGAATGTAATGTAATGTAATGTAATGTAATGTTTTGAGCATGAAATCAGTACAACAAATTACAGATATGTGTATTGAGCTAATGAATGTAAACAGTGTAAATTAGTATTACAATCACAACAGTGGCTTTTACCTGGTTTTCTTGATATTGTACAGGGTAAAATGAATAATAGTTTGGGTTTGCTTTTGGATTTGTTGTAGCTTTTCTGAGAGTGTATCTTAAGCCTAAGAATAACCTCCACTGTAAACTCTTTTGATTGATTGTCATGTTCATGTTCATAATAGTGAATCTTAAGCATAAGAATAACTTGCACTGTAAAAAATTTTGATTGATTGCCATGTTCATATTCATAATAGTGATTGGATTTATTATTCAGCTTTGCTAATCGACCAACTAAGAGTTTCACCAAACGGGTTATTTTTTTTAATCTACTTATTTCAAAAATGGAAAAAATATGTACAATCTTTGAATAGAAATGAGTGGGAAAGAAATCATCATCACCTCTCCAAGCTAAGAAAACTCTGCCAACATTTTTATAAGAGGGGATTATAATTGGTTTTCTTGATACTGTTCTAGCTTTTCTCACAGAAGAACTATTGTACAGATCTTGCTAGTTAGCAAAGACTCAGTTTCAAAAAATTAGTTTTTGTTTTCAATTCAACTACATATTTCTTTCTAAAATAAAAAACCTCTATACAATTGTTCAATTCTTCATTCCATCATATTATATTAGTGTTTTCATTTTAATAATTTTTCCATTAAATTTATATTAAAATCTTACTTTTTTTTTAATTATTTTAATATATTAAAATAACAAATCATTTTGGTTTCATGTAGTTTATGTTTACATTGCTCTACATTTATCTAAACTTCTATCGAAACCCCTGACCCAATGTTCAATCCTAATTTTTATTGTGCCCAATGTTCTATCCTAGTTTTAACTATGCTGAAAAAAGATCTCATGTATAAGATAAACTAATGCATTGAGTAGTCATATAATAATTGAATGAATTATACTTCACACTCTGAATGTAACTATTCATCTTTCCCTGATGATGAACCGCACTAGTTGATACAAATACGTCGACAAAATTTTCTTTGATGTGAATTTCACTGAAAGATTTTATACACTGTTATGGATCACATAGAAGCCAAATTCCTAAAATATATTTACTCTTTCTATAAAATTGACCTTGAATGAAATTAGTTCAGATCAATACTTGAACCATTTATATTTTCAAGAATATATGAATTATTTTGTTAAAAAATGGAATTATAAGATTTTTCTTAATTTTAGTTTATTTTCCTGTAAAATTAATATAAATTACTTTATTTATATGAATATTAAAATATTTTACTTAGAGTTAAGAGTGATAGTGAAATAATTTTACATCTTTTTCACATCAAATATATCTATTTTGGCTCTTCTCTCCTTTGTCTAGTTATTTTCTTCTAATACTAAAAGAATAACAATATCAAGATGTGGTTGTGTTGATATTTGTTTTTTTTCCTGAAATTTATTTAATGTTATTTTTAAAAAACTTAAATAAATTAAATTTATTTAGCATGTATCTTAATTCCCATTATCATGAGACATTTATGCTAATCTAATTTTCTTCTTAAATTTAATCTCTTACCATAATTTTTAACAAATATAAAAATCCAATTTTTACTTTTATTTTACTATCGATATATTTCACTTCTTTATTACTTTCTACCTTCCCTAACTCCTTCCGATATTCTTTTCACCTCTAGTTGCAATTTGCTAATTACGCCGGAGGCGTTTTCCATTGCGGGCTTGGGGTGAGCAAACATTGTTCACCCCAGCCAATGAGAACCAGTTTCGCTATCGCACATGGAACCAATAATATTTCGCCACGTGTTTGCTTGTTTAATGGCTGGTCAGCGGTTCTGCGCGTTCGTGCATTCACACTGCTGTGGATCAGGCCTCCTCCAGGCTGAGAATTCCCAAACAACTCACGACGCATACAATTGGACTCTAGGCGCCTCGAAAGCTTACTCGGCCAGGTCCCCGAGCTGGCGCATGATCCCGACGATGCCGGCCATGGCAACCCCTTCCAGTAGCGTGATTTCACCTATGAATTCGTTCCCCAAAAACCTGGGGAGGGAACGTTCAGCCTTCCATTCCTGTCTCAGACGCGAACTAGTGCGCAGGTAGAGAACAATCTATATCCATTTCTGCACCTTTGCTCGGATGGGAACCTTTTCATCTTCGTGAATAGAGACTCGATTCTGCTGCAGTACACGAAAAACGTGGTGGTGAAATCGTATCCGAGAATGCCAGGGGACGGCCCCAGAAACTACCCTTCCACAGGCTCTTCCGTCATGCTTCCCCTCTCCGCTTCCGACGGATTTAAGAGAATGGAAGTCCTCATCTGCGAGGGATGCCCCGATAATGGTTTCGCTTCAGCAAAGGCGGGCAGCTTCATCGATGCCCTTAGCACTTGCGGCAGAATTGTGATAACGGACGCAAATCCCAGAATGTACCACTCCACCGCAAGTCTATTGGCCGACGGAAGAGTTCTCGTAGGCGGCTTCAACGCCCACTTCAGTTATGTTTTCACTGGGACTCCCTTCCCAACAGAGCTTCGCCTGGAAAGCTACAGCCCCTATTATCTGGACTCTGTTTACGCCATCCTCCGCCCTCGGATAATTTCGGTTTCCTCCGCTTCCATCAGCTACGGCGCCTCCTTCAAAGTGGTCTTCTCCGTGCATGCTAGACTGACATCGGCCAGCATTGTGAAAGTGAACATCTATGCTCCGTCGTTCACCACACACAGTCATTCCATGAACTAGCAGAGACATAGGCCTGTCATTAAGCAAGCCGAGACAATGCCTTATCCCTGCAGCCTGTTAAAAATATGGATTGTTTTGCACTGGAAGTCCAGTAGAGGCCTCTCACTCCCTGGCCAAAATTCACATCGAATTCAATTCAGGTTGAAAATTCACATTGAATTCGATTCAGGTTGATTAAGTTGCAGATGTATCCGAATAATGAGATGGATTGACACATTGCTTACCACGTGTGCCATAGCCAGGACGTAATCAATTGCTTCTGATACACCGTCAATGATGAATCAATTTCCACAATCCTTTGCATTCGGCAAGAACCAATAAATAACCGAAATTTATAGTTCAAAATTCAAAATGGTCTGAGGTAATTTAAAATGCTGCCAATGTTACTGATATGCATATACAACAAAGAATCCCACAATATTGTGGTTAATTGAGGACTTATGTAAGATATATGGATAATTTCGGTACAGTATCACAATTCACATCAACGTCGAAATGCTGAGTATCTGTAGATATCTCTATGTTGGGCATGTCTTTTACCAGGTCTATCACTTTCTTATGCATTCTTTCTCTGTGGTTGGGAAATAAGCTGTTGTAAATCAATGAATTGCCGAATGAGACATTGTAGGCATCCAAGCCTTTATCTTGGAACCAATCCAAGAGGTCTTGCACGATTGGATTTCCATGTATGACCCATCGGTCCCATTGAGACCAAGTCAAATTCCCATGTTTAGTTACCTGTGGGAAAGCAGGTTTAGCCATAGAAAATAGGGGGAGTGCCAAGTTTGCAAAACTGTTGCGATACTTTTCAACCTTGTGGCCTAATATAACCTTGTAAAGTTCCAGACACACTAGACCAGTGGCCATGGTAGTGGTAGTTGCAATAGCAGGAATTATTCTGCCAGCTATGAACTTGGCCTTGAGCTTATCCACCTCAGGTATGCTATAGTTCCTTGCTCGCATATTAGCAAGTCCAGCGATAAGATCCATGTGATAATTTGTATCATCATCCTGCATTGCAAGGAAGCAACCAAACTTTTAGACTGAGTTTTCTTCCCATGGATAGTGTTGAATTGGAACATTAATACCCTTTCAATATAATATTTTTATTTGACAGAGAAAGAACTGTATAAATAGTAGAGCATAATAGAAATCTTTAATGAGCAAAGTTAGAGGATACCTTTTCAAACTTAATAGGATTCATGCGAAAGTCTGAAGGCAGATTTTGAACACCATGTTGCAGTGTGGTGATCAATTTGTCAATCATTTCAGCCTCATAAACATTATACAATGTAGAATAAGGGTTCACATATGTAGCTTTCTCATCTGTGACAATCTTCACCTCTTCTTTGGGCTTGAAAACTGGAATATGCACTTTGTCAACCACCTGCGCCAATTTCCTTGAATTTGGATCTGAAGCCCATTCAGGAATGGGAATGCCATATGTATTAGCTTTTAAAATTGAGGCTGCAAGAATTAGGGACGTGTGACTGGGATCCTTAGAAGAAAAGTCTAGGGGCTTTGGGAAACGCTTGGGATCAGACCATAATGGTGCACCTTGTCTGGCAGTTGCATTTTCAGGGAAGCTGAAAGTAAGCTGCTTCACATGATTTGAAAATAATCCTCAAACCTAGATCCTCAAATGAGTCAATGATTTGCAAATATAGTTTACTGAAATTCAATTTTTTTTTGTAAATAGTGAACTGTGCTAAGATTCGCTGGAATGCAAAATGGAAATGAAAAGTATAAAATTAGAGAAAGAAAAGGTAAAGGAAAAAGAGGGGATTCTAGCCCAAGAGACGCAATCTTCAAATGTTAGACATTTGTGTGAAACTAAACAATCAACAACAGACTCCAGCAATTGCCAGGCCTGAGCATCCCCTGCAGACTTGAAAAAGTGGATCAAACTTGGCAAAACAGGCTTTCACAACTTCCTGCCCAACGATTCCACCAAACATAGCTGCCATGGCATTCAACACTGCATGGGAACCGCTTGCAAAATATTTGAATACATTTACATTTTCATCAATGACACTGGCATCCAACTTAATCAGGAAGTTGTCACTGTCACTTAACGCCTTTGCCACATCGATGAATCTACTAGCATCTTGCTCCGATGCAGCACAGGGGAAGCACCCAAATTGATGAACAAATTTATCTAGAGCACGTAAAGCCAAGTGTAAAAGTAGAGGGCGGTCAAATTTGGAAAAATCACTGAGAAGAAACTCGCTGGGATTTTCAAGCGCTTCGCTCAGTGGCTTAAAGTTTAGGAGCTTGGATTTCTTAACCTCAGTGACTATGCCACCCATATCATAGCGTCCAAAGTTGGTTTTGTCTTCCTGCAGGTGCAAAGAATATGGTTTGACATTCACCACTTTACTTGGCTTGCCATCATCATTAAGCTCACTCATACCTTTAACTTCAGAGAAAACAACAAGATCCCCATCCTCGAATTGGAGCCTCTCCTCATCATCCACACAGGACACCAGAGGAGGATTGTCGTTATTAATAGAAGCAATGATACCCATTTGTGCTTCCTCCCCATTCACATCAAACACAGTAAACTCCTGCCCGAAGTCACACAACACACTACCAAACACCCCCTGAATATCAGCTTTGATAAATGCAATTGATGGTTTATGATTATGGCAGAAATCATTGTATTCAATGGCTTTCTCAATACTTGTGTCTGTGAACACAACCACCTGAAAATGCAATTCATTACTATTGGAAGTTCCATCATTTAATTTGATTTTAGGCTAATTTAATTTACGAGGTAGCAACTTACCTGGAAAGAAGACAACTATTGGTATTCTTGTTTCAACTTTTACATGTTCATTAAAGACAACTATTTAAATCCTTCTTGGTTAATAATTTGGGTTATTGTTTGGATCAATTTTGCTAATGTACATTTGCATTTTTGCAAAACCTGTTAAGAATTACTAATTGGCTATTTTGTGTTGCCCCTAGTGTAATAGACTATTTGAGATCAATTAATTGTTTCTCTCAGGTTGACAAAGGCTCAAATCATGGGGGTTAATCTCGTGCTTTCCAGGTGTTGGCAAGGTATCAAGTTTTATGTACATACTGGAGTCTTTGATTTTGATATACATAACAAGATCTTTTGATTTGGAGCTGGTGATGCTCATGGTTTGAACATAATTCCATATTTATTAGGAATCAAAGAATTCAGTGTGGCTTGGAAGGTACATGCCATATTTATCAATTTGGGTATTTGGGTTATTGGCTATTCATGTGATGGGTTGTCCACATGGGAATGGATTTTTTATTGAAATAATAGTTGATTAGTTAGAAGATGAATATAAATGATTGTTTGGCCTTCTCTCCTCTGTAAAATGATGTGTTGTGGTACACAGATGATGTGTTGTGTCAGTGTACTAGTGCGAATAATAAATTATAGTGAATAAGTAAAAGGATCATAAACAGTGCAATATCTCATGTTTGGAATCTTAGAATAGTTTCTACTACTTTAAAATCTCCTCTCCTCTCCCCATCCACTCTAAAAAAATGAAAAATGAATTGTGTAAATATGTCTCTTTATGATCGATTGGATTGATATTTGTAAAAATCATGTGGTTTGCTTATATCTTTTCTGTTTTTATCTATCATTTTTATTAATGAAGGAATATCTTTAGATGTGCCCAATGGTATTAAATGGTTCATAATTGTTTCCCTAGTTGCCCTTGTGTAAATAAATTAAAATTTAATAATATTAAATTAATAATTTTTATTTTTATTAAAAATAAAATCCAATATTCCATATCGTCACAAACGAACAAAATATTCATCTCCTTCAGTTATTACACATTTTACCTCTCATATACCACAAAACGATTCACATCTCCTCCTTCCGGCGTTCTCTTGCACCCCGGTGCAATTGCTAGTATAATTTCTATTAAAAACATTACATGGGAAGTAACATGGACCACGATAACATGACGGTGATATAATTTAATGATTTCTAACGTATCCTCGTCATCATGACGGTGATATTATTAATCATTTTGATTCTGACTCTCCGCAAAAGTTTGGTACCATGTCCTAATCTTTTCTATGCTTCAATCTCTGTGAAGACTATAATATTTATGATGCGAATCACGTACGATGTACCACTATTCTAAATAAGTACCGTATCTATCAATATTTATGTGTTTGAAAGGATAGAAATTTAAGTTTTAATTATGAAAAACATTGAGAGACGGTAGACAATAGGACACCACAGAACAATCCTCTAAAAGCAGATACTAGGAAGTTTGTGCGATCCAACCTACAAGGATGAATCACATGAGGTCATTAACCTATTAATATGTAGATTTATGTTATTTAAACTAGTTTTTTTTAATTTATATATAGATTCAACATTTTAAAAAACAACTTTAAGGCACTTTCATTTTACAAGGTTATCAATCAAATTTATGTTTTCAATGAATTCTCTCTAGATTTTAGAGAAATTAGACTAGAAAAATCTACAAAAAAGCCTTCAAAAAACCACACTAAAGACAACTCCATTTTCAATTGCTAGAGTCCAACTTAGAAATTAGAACTCGTCTCTCCACAATACATCTCCCATAATTACATCAATAATTGAACTAGGGTGAGCCTAATCGACCCATAAATGCGCCAAAGCAAGAAATACCTACCGTAAAATTAAAGCAGTATATCATCCTACCGTGAACATTTCTTGTCTCGGCATATTTATGAACCGATAAACTAGAAAATAAAACTCACCATTAAACTACTATATCAACAACATTATCAATTTAAAACATTAAAATATATTTTTATGGTGGGCCTGACCTATCTTGCTACTAGACAGGGCGGTGACACAACTATGAACTGCGAGATGGAATTTGCACTTCGTTATAATGTGATTTGATTTGATTGATGGAAATTGCACACGAGACTTTCTGGTTTAAAGGACCACCTACTATATTATTATTTTTTATATGTTGATTTTGCTGTTATAAATTTTATTTAAGAAATTTGTTGTTTTGTGAAATGTGTTGTATTCCAAAAAATTTATTGACACTGTTCACTTTTATACTATTATGTCACATTCATCTAAGACAGCTGGTATTATAATGATAAATGTGCTCGGATTGAACGTGGAGGCGATAGATGACGTGGGATGATCGTGATTCACCAGCAGATGGAACGTGGCCACGTGGTCAGAAATGATGTTTTGAATTATTTTAAATAAATGTCTTATTATTATATTTAGATTCCAAAGCACGTATGAATGGGCAATCCTTTGCTCGCTTGTGGATATCGTCTCCACTGTGTGCTGCGTCCGGAAAAACAAATGAAAACTATAATTAAGATATTGGCGCCTCAAATTCTATAAGGTCCTCAATATACTAAGAGTCGCGTGGATGAGTTAATTTATATTAAATAAAATAAAATATATGATAAAGAAAATATTTTAATATTTATATAAATAACACATTTATATATTAAATTTATTTTAAAAAATAAAATAATTTAAGTTAAAAATTTATTAATTCCTTAACCTTATTCCTTCTTTTCCCTTTCAAAACCTTTATTTTGATTTTGGCTTTTTAACACCATGGGACATCGGGGGTTTTAAAATACAATACCAAGTAAGCGTAAACCAAATTCTCTTGATTTACCACACACCTAATACAACTATATTCATTTAATAAAATTCCACTCATTTCCATTTGATGTGACAAAATTGTCATTCTATTGGGGTTAACTTTTCTCCATTTTCGTTTTTTAATTTTGCAAAAAAAATACTCATTGTTAAATCTAAAATTTTTGTGATCCATAATGTAAATAAAAGTACTTTCGATAAATCACATCATTAGGATTAGGTCAAAAATACTTATTGTTTTTTTAATATAATAAATGTATAAGGTAAAAAATTTCAATTGGATCTATTAAAATAGACCCTATGTTTATTTAGCAAACTTCTAACTTTTTGTTGAAAATTATATATCAAGAAAAAGATAGACTTTGCAAATATAAATAGAAAAAAAACTATCATACATGGTTCTATTTATCATTCTTAAAACTGTTTTTTCTTAGCTAATAGCTTGTCTTCCTCAGACGTAAGGAAACAGGTTAACGACCCAAGACCCAGAGGCATCTGGGACCACCAGCAGGTTATTCCAGGTGGCATGGTTTTCCTTGAATAAGGATGATGAGTCAACCTGCATTCGCCAATAGCAGCCAGAGATGGTTGTCCTCACTACTAGTTTGACAATTGAGTTATGATAGGTTTTCCCACCGTAAAAAAAAATTATCATTCTTAAAACTAGTGATTAGCCTAAAATTTTATAAAATATAAATTTTAGTGGAATTGAGCCGATTTTAATTTTCATGAAGTTATTATTTTAAATTTATTGAAAAAGGGAAAAGAGTCACTTATTAGAAATTAAAATTATCTTTTAAAATATCTAAACTCAATCAAACCTCTCACATTTTTATAACAATATTCATAGAAAAAATGAATGAGAGTCTTCAACGACCCGAAACACAAAATCCATAAGGCTCCCAAGTGGAAGAGGGAGAAGAGAAGCAAAAGGATCTTGCAAAACATGCCAAAAAAGCCACCCATTTAGTAGTGATCCAAACTCTGAGAAATCAAGTGGAAGAGGGAGAAGAGAAGCACAAGGATCTTGCAAAACATGCCAAAAAAGCCACCCATTTAGTAGTGATCCAAACTCTGGGAAATCAGCATGATGAAAATGAGGACATCCAAGGAACAACAGAGATTCTAGTAGCAAAGCAGCAGAAGACGGTCATACACTTTCAAAAGAAAGTAGGGGGCATAAATCAAACTCATACATCTGAGACTTAGGATTTAGACAAAGAAGTTACCCACAAGGTGGAAAGCATTCAACTGGACATAGTATCAACTGCTTCTAATCAAGAAAAGAAAAAGAAAAAGAACTAAATGATTATTATCACTCTTAGCTTCTACAATTTTATGTAATTTTTTTGTATGCATTGCTAAAACGCTGATATGATCAAATACTTTCAAAATCTGCAAAATGTAATTTTATTCGGAAAAAAAAAAAAAAAAAAAAAACACTTCCTATATTACTCACCCAAAAAGGGGTCAAAATCTAAGAATAACGGGTGAGGTAACATGAAAGGTTAAATTTGAGATGGCACAACACATAAAAAGCATGGGATGGAAGCAGAGAGCACACGCACATCATATATCAAAACACGTGGCAGCTATGTCATTGTGTGGAATAGAAATTTGAATTGTAGTGAGGGACATGGTCGACGTGGAATGCATTGTCCTTTTTTGTGTGGTCCATCCATTCCCCCTTGTCAGGCCCACGAGTTGGACGCCCACGACTTGGGTGAGTCGGGCGCTCTTGAACGGTGCGATAGACGGGCGCGCGCCACGGCGACGGGCGCGCCCACACGGCGTCTCGGCCGTATTAAACGAGGGCGGTTGGAACGGTTATAGCGACAGCGACACGACCAATTCTAGACATGGTGAGTGAAGCGGCGCGACACCAACGACGAGCCGATGGGTGATAATACGAACGAAGGGCGCGTGGTTAACCAAATCAGGGGGTCGGCCGAGACCACCGACGCCCCACCACGACAAACGTTGTGGTATAAAAACAAATGGTGGACGAAGGTTTGAACCAACGAACGGCGAGCTATCCAAGCGTCACCGCAGCAAAGGACTTGCGGATCGACCAACGGATGCACCCGCCGGGCGGGCAGCCAACAGAGGAAACGAGCTAAGGACTTGAGACGCGACGGTGGTGGCGCACGACAGCACGAGCGCTGCGGTGAACCGAGCGGCAGCAAGACGGGCGCGTTGCAACGACGCACTACGCGTACTAGACGAAAGTCAGAGTCACGGTGGGCGCGCGGGCACGAGTGTAACGGCGGGCGGCCGCGACACGGGCGACGGGTCGAGTCGGGTGACTCACGACCCGCCCGAACGGTCACGGGCCGAGTCGGGCACGACTTATTGTAAAAACAGGCTCTCGACCTGTATAATCTAGCGAGACAATTTTATCATATTTAATATATAAAATTGCGTTTCTTCAATCTGTTTTGGTGCATTTCTGAATTGTGGTTGTTGTTTTATATTTCCGCTATAAAACGTAATAATAAGTGAATACTAACACTTAAAAAAAATAAGTAAGGCGTAGTCCGGAAGATGGAAAAAACGAAAAGGGGTCGTTTAGCCGGTGCCGCACGACCCGCCAGCGAGGGCGCACAAGATGGGGGCGTGACACCCCTTCTCATATCATATCATCTCCATCTTTCCTTTTCCTTTTATTTACGCACACAGTGGAGGTGATTGCGGGTGACAACGAAAAGAGGACATTTGACCCCATGATAAATCGTGATAAAAGTTGGTCAAATTTTATGCCCTCCGAATCTAATAAAATTCTTGTTACATCAAAGTGTTCGATACATCTTTATAAAGTTTGGTTAATTTTCAAATTTCTATGGGGAAAGATTTAGTAAAGTTCTTGTCACATCATGCTGCTCAATACACCTGTATAACGAGACGTCAATAAAAAAGTTCACTTCACTTGAAGGGGTTGGTGTGCCATCTATGTGATGATGGTATAATATTGGTTGTCATACCTTCACTATATGATATCATAAACTAAATAAGTTCAATGGTCATTGTCATGTCATTAACATTTTCCACTTGGAGTTGAGAGGAAGGATTATAAATTATCTCAGGTTAACAACCAATTCTTTAACCCTCCACAAAGATGAAAGATGAAGCCACTTTACTTGAGTTAATGACATAGTAAAGGTGGAGGATTATAAATTATCTCAGGGTAACCACCACTTCTTTAACCCTCAACAAAGATGAAATATGAAGTCACTTCACTTGAGTTAATGACATAGTAAAAATATATGTGACATAATTTGTTAAATAGAAGAATGAGAAGTTAAGAACTTAATCCTAAATGACTTTCAAAATGTAGTGAATATGGGCGTTAATGTGCTTTGTGCTCAATTGTATTATTAGCAATGGTAATGACATTCTAGTTGTCACACCGAAGAGTGGTCAATGGATTTGGGGAAAAACCAAACTTGGTGAACATTTATCAAATAAAAAATTATTCCCATTTAATATTTATAATCTTGTGCCCACTTCTTATGTAGAACAAGAGTAAATAACATGTGTCTTGTTGGACGAAGTGATCAAACAAAATACAAATTCCTTTTTTTCAAAAAAAATATTTGAATCATCCATGTCACTTGTCCATTGTAAGTAAAATAAATCCTCTTAGGAACAAGATTCTTCAACAATATACTTAATTCCAAACTGAAAACACCCCAAACATATCAAAGAATTCACTTTGTTTCCTTACAGTAAGTCTCAATTGGTTGATCCATGAAGCGAGTGGCTAAACGAACAATAAAGTGTATGTATGAAGTATAAACCAAGTAGGAAAGACTTCCAAACAACTTTTATACAGTGTACAATAAACCATGAATGATTGAACAACCACCAAATAATTTAATCTATGAATGAAAATGAGTGGGGATGAATTTGGAGTCATTCATGTGAAACTTGTGAACAATCTCAAGAGCATACTTAGCTTGTGAAACAAGATCTCCCCTTATTATGTTGTTGGCCTTAAAGGCCAAGGAAGTAATGAAGAATGCCTAAGTAAAACATCACAAATGGAGTCATAAGGCTAGATTTCACATTGTTAATCTAGTGATGATCACTTGTTTTGATGATTAGACCATTGACATAGAACACAAGGATTAGGAATTCACTATTAACATGTTTGGAGAGGACATTAGGTTCTAATGGACAATTCGAACAACCTAAACAAACAAGGAAATTGTCCATGTTTTCATACCAAACTCAAGGACCTTGCTTAATACCATAAAATGACTTATTGGATTGAAAACAAGGGAGAAGTTAGTGTTAATAGAATCAGTAGGATATCCCATGTATATTTCTTTGTTGAAGTTCGCATGAAGGGAGGCAATTTTGGCATCCATTTAATGTATCTCCTAACCTGATATAGGAACAAGTGAGATAACAAAGTTGATTGAATATTTTGACCACTACCTCAAGGTTCCCCATTGCTCAAGGGAAGTCCTCATAGAAATTGAATATTTCCCAATAATTCAGAAATCATTGCTTTTCACCATTAAATCCAACCGATATATATATATATATAATTTTTTCCTTTTTTATATAACCATAATAATATTTCACATATGATCTTTTTATATACATGACATTTTAATTAATTACTTCTAACAAAATCATGATAGTGACCTTGCACCAATTTCCATAGTAATGATGAGAATTTATAATATTAATGCAAGTTTAATTAAATTGATTCATAGATTGAAGTTGTGATCAACTTCCATTGACGTGCTTAAGGCTAACCTTTAGGATTCATCTCGAAAACGTATTTTATGTTATTAATCATGAATAAAATAAATATATATAAATAATTTAGTAATAGAAAATGTGCAAATTTTTGGTTGAGTTTGGAGTATACTTTAAAATAGTTTTTACATGTTTAAGAGTTTATTTTCCTTAGAGGTAAGGAAACAAGTGAATGGTACAATACTTAGAGGCATCTCAGAGGAGTGAAATTCTATCCCCTTAAGGACCACCAATGGGTAATTACAGGTGGCATGGCTCCCTTTAGTAAAAGTGATGAGTTAGCCTGCATTAGTAGTAATAGTTAATGACGCTATCTCCACTATTCATTTGATAACTGAGTTATACTAGTTTTTTCCACTGCATAAAAAGGTGTATAGGTTTTTGATACATGTGATTAGTCCTTTAACTTTTTCTTCTATATTTTTTAAACTATATAATTATTTTATAATCAAACAATTTAATTTTTTTATTTTTTTTTTGGCTAAGTTATGTGAGTATTGAGATGATTGCACGCTTAACCTTTGGCTTGAGAAACAACGACGCAAGGGCATCTAAGCCATCAAAATCACCCGGGGATCGCACCCTGGTTGGGTTGCACCAACCTTTAACATGGTTGTATTTATGAACACGAAGTTTCGAACCGGTGACCTTCACATCATGAAGTGTCTTAGAAGCACACCCATCACCGTCTATTCTACAACCTATGGGAAACAATTTAATTTCATAGTTTCAATACAATGTAATTAATTTTATAAGCTTATTTTTTATATTGTCTTAATATACAAAAATAATCTACAATCAACATAGATCCATATTAACTTTGGATCTACTAAGCACTCAGAGGGATCAAATATTTAAAGATGTAAACATTTTTAAGTGCAAAACTTGATGAAAGGTTTGCACTTCAAGAGATTTGATTCCTCACAACACTTGGTAGATCTAGAGTTAAAATGGATCTATGATAGTTCTTAATAATATTATTTATATTATATAAATCTCACATCTCTCAATATAAAAATATTCCCATTTTTAATTTGATTTAAACTTTCTGGCATTTTTTTGACACATTTTATAAAAAATGTAATTTAATTGTTTAATGTGATATGCAGAGCATTAATGATTGATATAGAGAGATAGATAGATAACTTAGAAAATGTGCTTATAGTAAATATTGAATTTGTATAAGGCTTATTAATTAAATTTATATGTAAAGATTTGAAATATAATGATTATCATTATGAATCATTATTTTAATTTATATCTATTGTTTATATTTTATATATTTCACATTAGAAATATTTTTATATTTAATGATATGTTTATTAATTATAATGCTATGAAATATCATAGTTATGAATATAAATCGATATTTTATTTAATTTACTTAATTTTCTTAATAAAAACAAAATTACAATAAATAATTTGAATTGATTCTATTTATTATTTTTATTACACTTTTCTAATTGAATGGACATTGTGTTTTATTATTATTATTATTAGTTGATCTAATGTTTTATTTTCTCTCCCATATTGAGTCACCATTTAAATGTTTACACTCATTTATGGGTACTACAACATCCCCTTATTTTGAGCTATAGAGGGCGTCTTGGTACAATCAAACAGTTGTAATTCAATTTTATAATTTTTATACACATTTCAATATAAATCTCTTTTTGAATTTTACGTGAATGCTTATCACAGATGTTCAATTGTATTTAAAATTTATAGGTATATTTATAACTCTATAAAGTTGTGATCTCTGCAATTTTGTAATTTTCAATAAATAATTTGAATTGAATCTATGTATTATTTTTATTACATTTTTATTATTGAATGGACATTGTGTTTTATTATTATTATTATTATTTGATCTAATGTTTTATTTTCTCTCCCATATTCAACCACCATTTAAATGTTTACACTCATTTACGAGTACCACAACATCCTCCTATTTTGAGCTATAGAGGGTGTCTTGGTACAATCAAACAATCGTAATTCAATTTTATAATTTTTATACACATATTTATATCAATCTCTTTTTGAATTTTATGTGAATGCTTATTATAGATGTCCAATTGTATTTACAATTTATAGGTATATTTATAACTCTACACAGTTGTGATCTCTGCAAGTTTGTAATTTTCATTATTTTGTGTGAGATGTTTGATTATAAATCATAAATGATTTATTATTTAAAAAATTGTTTTAGATCTTGGAGAATAGTGACGAAAAAACACAAGAATGTTAGAAATATTTCTTATTATGGCCCAGACTACCATAAACCCATATATGTTGTTATCTAACTTCTCATGAAGGGTTGATTATGGCCATAAATAACCACCCCATTAACTCCAAATTAGTTAATCATATTTGATGGAAAGATCATTATAAATATGGGTGGATTAGAAGGATCCCTCATTTATCAAGAATAATTTTTTTGTGCTTTCATCCGTTGGTGGATTAAGTCTTTAATACATCAGAAAAATTCTCTATTGGATTCGAAATTATTCCCTACATCAAATATAATCATCGTGGTTGAAGGTAAGTTTCATTTTATCCTACATTAAATTTTGAGCTTACAATTGATATCGCCATCCTTCGGATTGTGGTGTTTGATTTGAATATTTTACTCATTTCTTTCTCTAAACTAAATTCTCTCTATGGTCTTTTCCTTTGAGAGATTTAATTAAATCACATTAAGATATTGGTGGTTTTAGAGAGAAAAATAATGTAGTTAATTATTATGATATATAGATGAATACATGCATATGAGTTTTAATATGGAGATATTTCACCATGATTTGAGTTATTTAATGATGAAATATGGTGATAATTTAGTATCTCAAACATAATAATATCAAAGGAACTAATGGGTATATGAATTTTATGAAAACATGTATCCGTTGTGCATATATGTGGTAGAATTATAACTAATTCTTATGAATTATGCATATATTATAACTATAATTGACACTTAATGGATGCCATAACATTATTTGAACATGGTATCAAGAAAAATATATACTTATATGCTTTTCCATGTATTAGGACAAACATGTATACCTTATTTTAAGTCAATTCAATATAACATGATATATCCTTAAAGTTTTGTGGTTATGCATCATATGCACATGAATGAACATCATGATATGCACTATTTGTGTGATAGGATCATTCTATTGTCAATTACATATGTTTATCTCATATGTTTTGATCCTCTATGATTAAAATTAATGCATTGACATTATGATTAGCTGATGCACACTATTTTTAATTGTTTTGATGCATTGACCTCAAGATTAGTCAATATGTTATTATGTGCTGGTAACATTAATTGACTCATAAAGTAGCCACATCATCTTAAGCCAATGATAAAGTATAAATCACATATTGGATGCAAGTGATTATATTAATGAATAACATCAAATTTGTGATTAAATCATGAAAAGTATATGTCTTAGCCCCACTAGGAGGAAATAATAATTCATGAATTAATAGGAATATGATGACAAATTAGAAATAAAACTAGAGATAATTCTAAATGCCCACGGGTAATGGGTCATCTCACTATTTATGTAAAATATATTAGTTGCATTATAAATTTATTGAGAAAATAAATTGGTGTATTGCAATCTTGGACCATGAGAGGATTATGATGACGCACTACTTCACTTTTAGTATTATTAACATGGATTAATAATCAAAATTATTGTCATATATGTATCATAAAATTTTTTGGTTTAATTTTGTAGCTATTCCATCTACAATTATGTCTAATGAATCATCTCATGTTCCAATGTTAATTAATGGAATGCCACACCATGAGGATCAAGTTGTAATTGGTCATATTATTCAAATACCACAAAATGTGGGTGAAGAAATAGGATTAAAAAGATCCTCAAGAATAAGGAAACTTAGAATTTCTTCTGATTATGTTGTGTAACTACAAGATTTTGACCATGACATTGGAATTAAGGACGATCCAATCTCATTTTCACAACCATGAGTGAAGGAAACTCAAAGGTCCGACATGATGCTATGTTAAAAGAGTTGGATTCAATTGTTATGAACCATGTCTCGAATTCAGTTGAATTTCCTAAGGAAAACAAAGCCACTGGTAGTAAATGGGTCTAAAAAACCAAAAAGGGCTCATTTGATAATATATAATGGTATAAAACCTGACTTGTGTCCAAAGGATTTATGCAAAAAGAAGGTATTTATTACCATGAGACCTTTGCTCCAATTTCTACGAAAGACTCACTTCAAATAATCATTGCATTAGTAGCTCATTTTGATCTAGAGCGGAATTAAATGGATGTGAAAACAAATTTCCTTAAAGGGGATCTATAAGAAGAGGTATACATGAGTGAAGCTGAAGGTTTTTCTTTAGATAAATAAAAAAAATTGGTTTGTAGATTAAAAAAATCCATAAATGGGCTAAAACAAGCTTCATGTAACTGGTATTTTAAATTTCATAGTGTCATTTATTCATTCATATTTACAAAGAACATCGTGGATCAATGTATATACCTTAAGGTCAGTGGGATAAAATTCATATTCTTAATCCTATATGTGGATTATATTCTACTTGCTAGTAATTATTTATGCTTACTACGTGAGGATAAACTATTTTTTAAACAAAACTTTGATATGAAGGATATAAATGAGGCCTCTATTTTCATTATCATAGAGATCCATAGACGCACCAAGGGATATTAGGATTGTCACAAAAGGCCTACATTAATAAGGTTCTAGAAATATTTCACATGAAGGACTATTCATCTAGTGTGGAACCCATTGTTAAAGTTGGTGATAAGTTTTATCCTAATCAATGTCCGAAAAATGATTTCAAATGGGAAATGATGAAATTCGTTCCTTATGCATTTACAGTCATAATTATAATGTATACTCGAGTTTTTACAATACGAGACATTGGATTTGTAGTTGTAATGTTAGTTATATATGAAATCAATCCAGGCATTGATCACTGGAGGGCAGCAAAGAAAGTTATGTGGAATTTTCAAGGTACAAAAGGCTACATGCTCACATACATATGATTAGACCATTTGGATGTGACCAAGTATCTAGGCTTTGACTATGTAGGATATCTCGACTATATAAAATCTACATCATGATATGTCTTCCTACTTGAAAAACGTGCCATCTCACGGGGAAGAAATAAATAGAAGTTGATCGCTCCTTCCACTATGGAGGAAAAGTATATAACATGTTATAGGTCTAGCTCACATGCTTTATGGTTGTGAAATTTCATCATAGGGCTTAGAGTTTTATATTCCATCTCTAGGCCATTAAAGATTCACTATGATAATTCTATTGCAATTCACTTTGATAACAGAAAAAATAGCAATCGATCAAACAAACACATTGACATAAATTACCAAAAAGACGTCCATTGAAATGGTTGAATTCCCAAATAATATTTTAATTTTACATATGTTTCATCCCAAACATCATGTGGAACCAAGATAAACCCCTTATCACTCAACTTCCATAAGAGGGGCGTCTTATCACTTGACACAAAAGACCATATAATGTCTACAAATATTTCTTTAGTATAAATATTTTATTAATATTATGCATGGTGGTGTAATTTATTTTATTTTATTTTTATAATACACCAACACACACTTTTGAAGCAAAATATCTTTATAAAATTGTCAAAGAATTTTGATTTCTAGGTATTATGTATATAATTTATTTATATTATATACCGCAAATCTTTTGAAAATGAGACAAGGCTAAATACCTTTATAAGGTTGTCAAAGGATTTTAATTTCTAAGGTACACTTTGATTGTTGAGTATATATAAAAGTTACCATTTCAATTATCAAATTTATTTTATTTTAGTTTCTAAGGTACTCAATATTAAATTTCTCATTTTACCTTTTTCCTTAAACTTATGCATATGGTTAAACTTATATGTATTTAAATTTAAAATATATATAAGTATGTCAATATTTTTTTCTTTTTTCTAATTAATTAAGTAATTAAAGGTCAATATTTTCCATTTTAAATTGTATATACAATTATGTTTTAATTTTGATAATTAATTATTTTTTTTATATTAATATCAAAAAATAGTTTCATAAAAATTAATTATTTAAAATAATATTAGAAGTTAAAATTTATATATATATATATATATATATATATATATATATATTAAAAAAATAATATTTCTAAAATATTTTTATCATCAAAATAAATGGAATTATATGAATTCTATAATTAGTAATCATATAGAAAGTGTTTATTACAAATGAACACGATATCTTGTATGATATTTTTCAAAAAGTAATTTTAATGTAATAAAGATCAATTGCATTATTAAGTACTCAAACACATATTAAGTCGGTTGATCAAATTCACTTGTTGATATTTCCAATAGAATAAGAAAATATATTTTATGTTATTTTGATTACAACTCCCTACTAGATATAAGATAAAATTGATCAAAAAATGCACCTCTAAAAGGGTCAAAACATTCATTAATTCAACTAAACTTTGTCTATTTATTTATTATTATAAATTCTCATACACACCCATATTAAATCATAATTACGCCGAAAGGCGTTCTCTCTACAAGATTGGGGTGAGCAGACACTATTCACCCCAACCAATCATAAGATTTCGTTTTCGTCCTCCTTCTTCAAATAAGAAATTGACATGTGGGCCAGTCAAGTCGAGTCGTGTACATTCACCACTACATATGCCAACATGTGGTCCAATTGAGTCATGAACATCCGCCACTTCATACGTTGAACATATGCAACATCTGCCATTGCATACATCATACATATGCAACATTTGCCATTACATACGTCGAACATATGCAACATCCACCATTGCACATGCCAACAACATCGACCATTGTATTGTACGCTATTTCTTGGGCAATATTGTTCACATATACCAGGTATTTTAGATCGAAAGATTAAATACATTAAGGAAAAGCTCCATATTTGTTTCCATCCAATATCTCTTCAAATATGCATGTCGGTTGCTCAAAACCCCTTCAAATTTTTTCCCAAATATCTAGAATCCAATCCAAAATCGCCATTTGATCTTTTTATTTTCCCCTAAGAGGTCAAGGACGACGGGAAAACAACCTGTGTAACAAAAGAAAAAGGCATGTTCCAGTAAATCAGTTCGACGACATTCTTGATGATTTTCCCAGTGCAGAAACCATTTCCCTTCATGAAATATCTTTTCCACACACCAATAGTAGAACAATGAATGAATTAAATCATATTTATGTGCATAAATTGTTGCCCATCATGAAATAACTTGTCCACACACCACCAATACAAAAATGAATGAATTAAATCATATTTTTGCACAAAAACTACTACATGTCATGAAAAAGGTTGTCCACACACCACAAGTAGAACAATGAATGAATTAAAGAATATTTTACACAAGCATTGATCATTGAATAGAAATAACATGAATCAATGAAAAAAATTGATGGTTGAACGACAACTTCTTGCACTCAACAACACGAATTAAATATGTTGGTAACATTGATAAAAAAAATACAAATTAATTATGCACGAAACGTTGATTGAATGACGTTGCAGGCATTTGGAAGGCGTTGCACTCTCTCCACCGCCTCCTCTGGTTCTCAGTAGGACGCATCACTTAATCAATGTTATCATCATCACGTGGGTCATGGAAGTGAAGAGGAGGAGGCAATGATGGTGGAGAGAGTGACACACCTTTTGAGATCTCATTAACCATATCCAAAACTATGCTAAACTGCTACAAATGAAGTTGAAGCGCCCAACCATTGCAATAAATATTGAATTATTTTTTCGTTGAAATGAAAAGTTGACATTTCCATATTTGCTTCTTCTTCTATAGATTTTTGGATAATACTGTTGTTAGTGTTTTCTAGTGAGCCATTACCATTGCTTGCATTGATTTCTAAATATTTGATGGGCACTGAATTATCTTGAAAAAACCTGAATGTTTGCACCTCCTTAATCAAATCAGTGACAACTTATTTATCCTTCTAATAAACATTGGGTATTGCACGATGTTAATTTCCCCGTTGAAAGACTTTCTCATGTGGTGGAAGACTCTTGGAAGTTGGAAACTCTCTGCTACACTTTGCCCAACTGCGCATGAAATGTGAAAAGGAATTCCCATCTGCAATAATGTGATGAAAATTTGGCTTTGATGCAAAATATGCCTCCCTGTAACATAGTGACCTGCAATAACCATTGTTCATTTTGAAACATCCATAGGAAAAAGAAAAGCAAGTGAATTTTCATACCTATATTGAGATAATAAAATCATTGTCCTTTCCATGGTTGGTTTGAACAAGTCCTTTGAATAATTTTTGTGTTAGAGAATAAAATGAATGTGTCTCAGGAACACAACCCAAAGACAAAGAAGAGAGCAACAAATGTGTTCCATGCAGTGCCTCATAATCCACATCCCAACCCATCCCAACCCAAAGAACACTCGACGTCCATTGTTTCCAATGGTCGCACCTTTGAAAGAGATAATCTTATTAGTAGGAAATTCGTCACATTCAAGACATTAGTTAAGTAAAAGGCATTTTCCCTTAACATTTCCTTTACAGGTATCCATTTATTCCACCAAAATACACATTCCATAATGTTTAAAACTTTAGATTTTATGCACAAATGTTATTGGCCTAAAAATAGTCTCGAGTGGGGGACTTTGATGATGCGAAGGAGAGTGAGGTATCAAAATTGTGCCCATATGACAAGCAACATCATGACTCATATGGTGGCTCTCTTACCCTAGTAGGATCAAGCACCTCTTTTGTTGATAGACTAGAGGCTAACCTGATGTTTTGACTATTGCCACATACTAGGAAATTATTAAAATATTTGTATGGCCTAGAGAGTTGTAATGTTGTGATTATTGTACGATGTCATCTAACTCAATGATGAGGTTGATAATTCATCAGAGGATAAATTTTGTGTGACATATAGTAAGCAACTACCTACCCAAACTTACAACCAACTATTTAACACAAACGACACAAATAAAACAACTTGATATCATGGATATAAATTTAATTATAAGGTGTGATTTCAGATAAAATTTCTACTAACATGAAGAATTTTTTAATCAAAGTTCATTAAAAACATAAAGCACAACATAATCACAAATTTGTTTTAAATTATTCATTTAGTTTCTATTTGTACTTTGTCTAACATTTACTATTTGAGTTTATATTTATTTATGTAAAATAATATATAAATTGAAGATTCCATCTTATAAGACTAAACTTTTAAAAAGTATGAACTATCATTTATTATGTTATGTTATTATACGAACTTTACTAAATTATATAACAATTAATAAATAGTTGAATGGTTATTATAACATAAGTATCGAAGTTTTATTTTTAAATTGAAGTTTTATTTTTATTATAAAAATTGAATTACTATTACAATATAAGTATTAATTAATTTACAATATAAGTATTAATTAATTTAATTGAATTGATTTTTTTAAATTAAATTTTAATAAATAATATTTAAATTATTAACTATTAAATTATAATATCTAAATTATTATTAAATTATAAGATTTTTAATTTTACATATTTAAATAAATTTCAATTATTAATAATATTTTATTAATCTTCAAAAATTTAAAATTTAAATATATTTAAATGTTTATGTATTATGTAGATTATGCAACAAATTTCCCTACACCAAATGTCAAAATGGATAAATCTTTCTACTATGCCATTTGATACAGGTTATGCTTTCATTGGCCACTAAAACCCTTGTGCTAACAAACACTACCAAAAAAAGAAAAAGGAACTAGCACATGAGTGTTTCCAATATTTATCTTTATAATTGACTTGTCATGAAGGTGTAATTTTGGATTCATATAATCTAGCATTATAATTCTTTTGGTGAATGAAGAACAATTTTTCTTCCCTATCTTGCATAAGGGTTAGGTCGACAAGGTTTTAAATCCTTAAAGTTTTTAAATCCTTAAAGTTTTTTATTGTTCCCTTGTCCGAACCACAAAGTTTTTCACAAGTACTTTCACAACATTCATTGATACAGAAATTTTATCGAGAATCATATTTTTTATATTTTTTAAATCCTTAAAGTTTTTTTTATTGTTGCCTTGTCCCAACCACAAAGTTTTTCACAAGTACTTTCACAACATTCATTGATACAACAATTTTATCTAGAATCAGATTTTTTATAATCTTCAAAATAAATTACTAATAGAAGTCATTTCTCCCTAGTGCCAATGATATATTTTGTTGGTAGACATCATAATTCCCATGTTTAGAATTTATTTTATGTCATTTTAAGAAAACCCCAAAGAAATTGAACTCCTTTGTTATGCATGTTGTGCCACCCAATATTGCTTTGTTCTGGGACGTTTATGTTAGTGCAACTTTCTTCTTAAATTTAACCTCCTGCTATATTCATTAGAAGATATATAGAAACTCAAATTTTGGTGGCATTTCATTATATTTATATTTCAGTTTATTATTTCCTTCAATAATCCTCCAATCTTCCTATCGTGATCCTTTGCATCTCTTGATGCAATTGCTAGTTTAAAAATATTTGTATAATACCAACTTTTAATGCTTTAAGCTCATAAAAAAATCAGAATAATTTATGATTAGATTTATTTCTAAAAAATCAAATATATAAATAAAATTTTAATGCAAATCAAATAATTATTTTATTTTTAAAAAAATTAATCAATTAAAATTAATTTTAATAAATATTATTATATGTGTAAATTACCCAAATTACCAACTAAAACAATCCTTAAACCTTAAATAATCAACCAAATACAAACAATTTTAATATAACTAAGACAATGCTTAAACTGCAAATAATTAACAAAATATAAACAATTTTAATATTTTTCTAAAAATTAATAAATTTAAAAAATAAAAATATTAGTTTTTTCTGTTTAAACTTTTCAAATTTGAAATATCGTAATATTCATTTTATCATGATTATAATAACTTTTATCTTAATTATAATAACTTTTAAAAAGCAAGAAACTTACACGGGTTACACTTGTTAATAGGTTGACTGAAAATATTATTCATTCATAATTCCACAGCAGCATCTTTTAAACTCTTTCCAATCAAAACAAGCATCGTCATTTTGTGGCGGCCCAAATGTATCTTGCTGGACCGCTGCCTCCATAATTAATGATTTATTTCCAAAAGGCAAACAGAGCATCATCATTTTTCAAGCGCTAGAGTCCAACTTACAAGTTAGAACTCCCCTTTCCTCCATACATCTCCCATCACATCAATAATTGAACCACTATACCAACAATTACGTTATCATTTTAAAACATTAAAATATATTTTTATGGTGGGCCCTACCTATCTTGCAGCAGGACAGAGTGGTGACACAACTTGCATTGGGAGATGGAAATTACACCTCATTATAAAATGGAAACTGATTAGGATGGGACAACAAATTGCGTTCCGCTTGGATGTGGAGGCGATAGATGACATGGATGACGTGGGACGATCGTGATGGAATGTCTCTTCCTGATGTGTGAAGTTTAAGTATCATTTCGTTGGAAATATTTTAAATAAAGTAATTTAGTAAAAGTTTTGATGTTTATGAAATTAAAAATAGTTTGAGTTTTTTGTATTTTAGTTTTTTTCTTATTCAAATTGATGATGAGTTGGTCTAACTTTCTAATAATTTCATTGTTAAAAAGACAATGTCAAGAAACTGATGCTAACATATTCTCATAATTTTCTCTCATGTCTTTGAACGCATCACATTCCAAAATAAAATGTTTTTCCGATTCCACTGCCCAAGACATACAACCATGCTAGTTAGTTCTTAATTGAACAATAAGAATATTTGCCCTCCACGGAATGTTAGTTCCAATATATTTTTTTTGTTGAAGATCATAAGTAAAATTAAATTCTTGTTATTATTCACCTTACAAATATGTATTTATTTTCAAATTCTAATTTTTTTTGTTGAAAAAAAAAAACAAACAAACAAACAACAACATTATAAATTATTTTTATTTGAAACAAAAATTTTAAAGTAAACATTATAATTAATTAAATTTATTTTTAAAAAATTTCAATTTTTTTTTATATTGATTGGTTAAATAAATTTAGTTCTTATTGGATAATGATGTTGGTGTACCAACCCTCATCAGTTTGTTCACCTGCACAGCAGTATGCAATAATGTATGAAGACAATGAATGCGGATTTTCACAGTCGATTGTCAGGTTTCCACCGTCCCAATTTCCAATATATGGAAAAATCAATGGCCATTTCTTTCTGGTGGGCCTTTCTTTATTATTATTGATTTAGTCTCTTTTAAATTTAGTTATTTGATTTTTATTTTATTATTTTGAAAATATAATTTACAATAATTTATTATTATTATTTATAATATAATTAAAAAAATAATAATTATTTATAATATAATTTTGATATATAAAAAAAACTTTGACACTTTTTTAAAACACTTAAATTATACTTTCATAGTTTCCACAATTTCCTTATATATTTAAGGAAAACTTTATGGAAGAAAAATGGTTAATTTTTTAGGGTACGCTATTCAATATTGTTTTCAAATTTGATTGTAAATTTAATTTGTAACATTCCTAAAAACCATGTAACTAGACATGGGATTAAATAACCAATATTATTAATATAGAATTAATTTTTCAAAAAAAAATTAGGGTTCGTATAGTTGCAATTGCCAAGTCATTTTCTGATATCAAATGAAATCTCTTAAGGAGGAGGCTTTGGGGGCTTAACGAAATTGGCAAGGCTGTTGCATTTCAAGAAACATATTAGTGAGCCTCTCACTAACATCTACGTCCTTCAAGGAGCTGGCGGTTTCAAAGTTAGAGGTTTCATATTCATTTGCCTCTCAGTGCATATGTGTGTGGGATCGATGTTTTGGCAGTGTGCGGAAATCATGGTTGTGGAGATAAGTAATCATATTGCATATGCCTTATGAGTAAAATATTTTTTATGGAGTTGTCTTCCCAGGCAATAGAATAGCTCGGACGACAGGTTTTTGTCGGAATCCGGCTCAATAAAATTCAAAAAATGAAGTAGTTACAGTGTTTGGAATCTATTTTTGAGAGTGGAAATGGATTCAACACTATCAAAAACCTTTAGGACACCCAAAATACTGAAATTTAACAACTATAAACAAGATTCTGATAAAATCTTTGCCAGATTTTTTCATAATCTCTGCCATATTCCGAGCCATTCTATTACTTTTTTAGACTACAACATTTTTTATTATTTTTGCGGTAATTGTGAGGTTTCAATGCATAAGATTTCTGGAAACATTTGTAGGGTTGGTGTGTTAAACGATTAGGCAACGTTCTCATTGTCTTGAAAGAAATTACTTCATAATCTTGTGCATAAACTAGTTTTATGGTTTTCTTGGATAAGAATGCATGGAAACCTTGTACATAAGAAGACAAAGAAACCATGAAAAGACTAGATATTGGACATATTTCTTGGAAAGTACATGCATTTTAATGGTTATTATGCTTAGTTTTTCTTTTGAGAAACAATAACATGTATTTGCACAAATGAAAACATTAGTTAAAAGTCAGAGTTCTTGAAAAATAAGTAATAAGAAATCCAAGATTATTTTCTTGAAAATGAATACAGATTAAAGACGGCTAACTCTTGAAATATTCTCACATTAACATTCTTGGAAGAGTTTTTAGGAATATGTATGCATACATTAACCATGTTGTGAATATGTATATATAGTTAATAAATCCATGGATAAATGAACTAGTCAATTATATTTCTTTAGAAGAACAAACTGTGTGATTACTTTTATGGTATCAAGATTATGATGTTAATTTCTTTTGGAATAAGATCATGCATAGGCATGCAATATTTGTATTAGATTTCACTGGAAAGAATATGCATTTGTATATGGGAAATGATAACAAGTTTTGTTATCCTACATTGATTCTTTGGCAAAAAAAGATGAATTACCTATACAAAAACTAAAGTAATGTTTTGGTTTATTGATATATATGTATGGGAAATGTTGGTATAACATTTGGAGAATAAGACATGTATTCTTATGCTTTATTCCATTAGTTTTATGGAAATGAAACCATGTCTTTGCATGCCTATTATGTTATATTTCCTGCAAAAGGAAATATGTGTTTGCATGTTCTCTGGTGTTAAGCATTTCTTTGGGAAGACTCGTTGATGCAGGAGCATCGAGAACCTAGCCAGCAATGTGACGTCTTGGTCACATGTTGTGGCTAAATTAAAATAAAATAGACTTAGAAATAATATAATTTATTATTTTATTAAATTTGTTATTTATTTTTGGAGCATTGTTAGTTTTTTTTGAAATTAAATAAATATGGAATAAATTTAGCAATTGGTTTCTCTCCCTGCATGGATATAGAGCCAACATAGGGATAAGCCTAAAAAATAGGAAGGTAGAAATTTATTGAGAAAATCTATTCTAAGAGAAAGTCATTTTCTTTCTCAAGTATAAATAGTTGGAGGATGGTAAGTGAACCTCAGGTATTTTTGTCGATATGTAGATTCCAAATTTTTATGGGAAAATATGATCAATAGATTATTCATATAAAATGAAATGATCTTATGGATTAGTTTATTTCTGCAATTTTATTATACATATGTATATTGCTGGAATGTATGAGTGCAGGAGATTGAAACAGAGTTGAAGTTATATGTGCGACGGGAGAGAGCGCCTTGATATGCATAAATGCCACGATGCATGGTCGAAGGTCGGTGTTGACAGTGTAGTTGAAGTCCCAAAGAGCCATGGCCTTCTGGAACGCAAACATATTGGTGATGTTCTGAGCTCGAATTCGTGATAGCAATGATGTCAAATATCAGAATCGATTTGCATGAGACCTGGCTATCGATACAAGATTAAAAGTCGAACCTACAGTGCGTGCATGGAGGCTACGCAAGTCTGGTTGCATTGAAAAGGTTGATGCTTTATATGTCACACGTTATAATTGAAATAAACGTTGATATGATATATGTGCAGGTTAAATTATATATACTAAGGTCGAAATACAATCTGGCTTACAATGGTTTCAAACTGCGTTGAGTTGTGGTTTAAACCATTGGTAACATTAAACATATACTTTGTCAACGTTGTATGCGTTTGGTCAAGTAAATAAACTACATGGATGTAACCTATGAAGGGTTAAGCTATCATATATGTTTGGTTTAAATTTCATGTTATTCAAATCCTTTGATGGATTCAAATTTGTAAATGATCAATTCGTAAACGATATAGTTCAAGCGGGGTTTGAAAAATATACCATTTGGAAAGGAATAAATGGTGGGGTTCATAAGGAAAAGTGTGGGCCTCATTAAAATTTATACATTTTACTATAGTGAATTGATTGGTAGGAATTATGTGTTCTTTATTCCTACATCATTTTGGTATCAGAGCTTGTTAAGTTGTTTTTGGAGCATTGCAGAGAATGCCGCCTAGAAGAGGAGCTGGGATAGGTCGAGGGAGACCTATGGCAAAAGCAGTTTTGCTAGATGAGATCTGGAATTTGTGCACGAAAATGGATACAGTAAAAATCACTCAAAGGAGAGCAGCAGATGGTGGAATTGCCATTGCCGATGAAGAAGAGACCACTGATGAAGAAGTGGAGGAGGAAAGCGAGGCAGCCAAAGTCATGAAGATGCTCGCAAAGGTCAACATCCGACCAAAGGTAGAGGTACCTTTATATGATGGAAGTCTTAGTGTGGAAGTGCTAATGGACTGGATCAGTGCGTTAGATAAATACTTCGACTATGAAGAAGTCGATGACAAGAAGAAAGTGAAGTTTGCAGGCCACGAGATTGAAAGGCCATGCAGCCTTATGGTGGGACGAATTGTAGCTATGCAGGGAGCGAAAAGGGAAGCCCAAAATCAAGCAATGGGACAGGATGGTAAGTAAGTTGAAGGGTAAGTTTTTACCGAAGGATTACCAATTAAATCTATTTAGACAATTGCAGAACTTAAAACAGAAAGGGATGAAAATCAAGGAATATACTGAAGAATTTTATAAGCTGAGTATTAGATCTGACCATGTTGAAGATGATCTAGAAAAGTTAGCTAGATATATAAATGGTTTGAGATATGAAATACAGGATTAGATCAGCTTATTAAATTTGAGGATGATTGAAGATGCCTATCAAGCAACCTTGAGGGCAGAGGAAAAACTGTTGCGCAAACAAAACCAGAGAAATAAAGGAAAGAGTCCAGCAAAAGAAGGGGGAACATTTGAATCCATATTTCAACACTCTCAGAATGAGGCAGGGAGTGCGAGCAATAGATCACCACAAAGAGGAGATTCTGGCCGTGGAAGGTTCGTGGCCAGAGGTAGAGGCCGAGGAAGATATGTTCGGTGCTTTGCATGTGGTGAATGGGGACATGTGAAATGGGATTGTCCTCACAATATATCAGCAACTCAGTGCAATGTGAACGTTGTTGAAGCCAAGGAGGAGTTTCCTCAACCTGAAGCCAAAGAAGAACCACCAGAAGCCGGAGAATCCCTGTTACTGAAGAGGGTATTGCTTAAAGAAGCTAAAGAAGCCAGAGAACCAGCTCAAAGAAGGAATCGGTTCAGAACTATATGTAAGTCAAAGGGTAAGTGTTGCAAATTGGTAATTGATAGCGGTAATACTGATAACCTTGTTTCTACAGAAATGGTAGACAAGTTGAAGTTGGAGAGAATAGTACACCCCACTCCTTATAAAGTATTATGGCTTCAGAAAGGCCATCAAATTTTTGTAACTGAAAAATGTCAAGTTGACTTTCAGATTGGTACTTATAAGGATGTTATTTTATGTGATATAATGCCGATGGATGTATGTCATATATTACTAGGGAGACCTTGGCAGTTTGACAGAAATTCCATACACGATGGCAGAAGAAACACTTATACTTTTGAGAAATATGGGAACAAGCATACACTGCTGTCGTTGAAAGCTGAAGTTGATGAAGAAGCACCTGGAAACAACGTTATGTTGATGAATGAGAAGACCCTGTTGCAGGAAGATGAGAAGGGTAAGGAGATGCATTTTGCTAACATTGGAAAACCCAAGGTAATTTTAACTTCTACAAATTTAGAAGATTTACCTGAAGAAATTCATAATCTATTGAATGATTTTGCTGATATTACTGTGGATGAGTTGCTGAATAAGCTACCACCCATCACGAGTATTAGTCACCATATTTATCAAATACCTGGAGCTAGTTTTCCGAACGGAGCAACCTACAGGATAACACAGCTAGAAAATGTTGAAGCAAGTGCAAGAGTTGATGGATAAAGGGTTAGTCAGAGGAAGCCTTAATCCATGTACTGTACCAACAGTACTCAGTCCAAAGGAAGAAGATGAATGGCGCATGAGCACAGATTATCGAGCCATAAATAAAATCACCATCAGGATGATGAATGAAATTTTGGAGGAATATGCAGTCTCTAAAGTAGAGTTGAAAATATATTCGAAGAAAATCCAAGTAGTCTTGAATTGGCTAATTCCTAGAAGTATATTTGAGGGAGATGTCAAAAGCAGATGGCAGGAATGCAGTAGTAAAGACAAGCAGCGAGCAGATATGAAGAGGTGGAAAAAGAAATTCCAAGCAAGTGACTTAGTCATGTATTGCAAATTTGTACCTATACCAAAACCCGGAAGAAGAACCAGTGGAAGACGTCAGTTGGATGACTGCAACATAACTACAGAGATTGGGGATCGAATCCAAATTACTACAAGATCAGTTTTCTTCCTCAGGAGTCTGATGCAGGAGCTTCGAGAACCTAGCCAGCAATGTGACGTCTTGGTCACATGTTGTGGCTAAATTAAAATAAAATAGACTTAGAAATAATATAATTTATTATTTTATTAAATTTGTTATTTATTTTTGGAGCATTGTTAGTTTGTTTTGAAATTAAATAAATATGGAATAAATTTAGCAATTGGTTTCTCTCCCTGCGTGGATGTAGAGCCAACATAGGGATAAGCCTAAAAAATAGGAAGGTAGAAATTTATTGAGAAAAAATATTCTAAGAGAAAGCAGTTTTCTTTCTCAAGTATAAATAGTTGGAGGATGGTAAGGGAACCTCAGGTCTTTTTATCGATATGTAGATTCCAAATTTTTATGGGAAAATCTGATTAGTATATTATTCATATCAAATGAAATGATCTTATGGATTAGTTTATTTCTGCAATTTTATTATACATATGTATATTGCTAGAGTGTATGAGTGCAGGAGATTGAAACAGAGTTGAAGTTATATCTGCGACGGGAGAGAGCGCCTTGATGTGCATAAACGCCATGATGCATGGTCGAAGGTCGGTGTTGACAGCGTAGTTGAAGTCCCAAAGAGCCACGGCCTTCTGGAACGCAAACATATTGGTGATGTTCTGAGCTCGAATTTGTGATAGTGATGATGTCAAATACCATAATTGATTTGCATGATACCTGACTATCGATACAAGATTAAAAGTCAAACCTACAGTGCGTGCATGGAGGCTATGAAAGTTTGGTTGCATTGCAAAGGTTGATGCTTTATATGCCATAGGTTATAATTGAAATAAACATTGATATGATATATGTGCAGGTCAAATTATATATACGAAGGCCGAAATACAATCTGGCTTACAATGGTTTCAAACTGCGTTGAGTTGTGGTTTAAACCATCGGTAACGTTAAACATATACTTTGTCAACGTTGTATGTGTGTGGTCGAGTAAATAAACTACATGGATGTAACCTATGAAGGGTTAAGCTATCATATATGTTTGGTTTAAATTTCATGTTATTCAAATCCTTTAATGGATTCAAATTTGTAAATGATCAATTCGTAAACGATATAGTTCAAGCGGGGTTTGAAAAAAATACCATTTGGAAAGGAATAGATGGTATGGGGTCTCGATATATTTACATCATTGTGTTGGGAAATAAGAAGGCAATTTTACATTGATTAAAGTTGTGGAAATCTAGAAGCAAACTAGTTTCATAAGGAAAAGTGTGGGCCTTAGTAAAATTTATACATTTTACTATAGTAAATTGATTGGTAGGAATTGTGTGTTCTTTATTCCTACATCACTCGTGAAGGAAGCTATGTGCTTCGTTGTGTAAGCACTCCTTTGGGGAGACTCTTTTGGAATTTATATGCATTTGCATGAATGGGAGCAACATTTTTTATGTTAGCTTTCATTCCATGCACTAAAAGTAATATCTTAAGGGTTAGCTATTTTGATTAAATCTATGTAAATCGCATGCACGAATATCGTAACTGATGTATCAGTTTATTTTAAAGAAAAGCTTGGGAGATGTAGCTATTTTCTTGTAGGAATGTGTGCTTATGCGATAGAAACATTAGTTAATGTGATTACTTATAACTAGCACATATGCAGTATGGGTTGTTAGAGGGAGAATGTCAAGGTACTTTACTTTCATGTCATGAATATACATGAGTAGATGGAGAAGATTCTATAGTATAGATATATGAAATGATTTATTAATACTTTATGAATCTTGACATCAATGTATGTTGAAGGTAACATTAGTAGGGAATGATGGTGACATGTATACAGGAAAAATTATGCTTAACCTGGTGGCAAGTAAATGATTATTGTTCATGCAGATGAGTGCGAACTGTCGAATGATCCAGTGTACGATGGACCATTGTAGGTACATTCATGCCATCAAGATATGAAGATTAGTGGGTAAATGCTGTCATATTTATTGTAATGGCTTTAAGCTATATATTTGTATATTTCCTTGTAAGATTTATAACGATGGTTAAGGGATGGTATCCCTTATAAGCCATTGAGTGAGGGATGAAAACCTTCACGAGTGTTTAATAATAAAATTAAACGCTGCTAGTTTTCACCCTACGGGGTTTTCAGGGTATATTGGTGTTCAATGATGAGATTTATTATTGTGTCAAATTGATGATGTTGATTCCTTTCTTGTTGTGATGTTCATAATGTCAAGTATGTGATGACTACATGAATAATGAAATGAGTGGAAGGTTACATCATATAGTATTATGTTAATGTACTACAATAAAGGTGATTCCTTTCTTGTTGTGATGCTCATAATGTCAAGTATGTGATGACTACATGAATAATGAAATGAGTGGAAGGTTACATCATATAGTATTATGTTAATGTACTACAATAGAGGTTGTTAATGGTTAAGCAACTTACTATTCTTATTCTAAGGTTACACTATGAACTCGTGAACATTCTATGTAATGATGAGTAAGGAATATTTAATAGTGAATGGATAGTTACTCGTGAGTAACTTGTATAAATTTTTTTTTAACTCCTTACATTTCCATGTGAAGTTATCGGTGTATGTTACAAGTGGGATCAGAGCTAAAGGTTGCAGCACTGGCGCCTTTGGGATTTGTTAAGCGAAAAGAAATTGAGGTATGCTACTAAAGGACATCAATTAAGGTACGATTCTAGAAATCTACATATTGATTGATATATGATTCTAGAAATCTACATATTCAATGATATATGCAGTAGTCTACTCTTGACATGAGATGTGTGATTCACGTCTATAAGTACATTAACGAGTAATTAGTAATAAATGTTGCTGCAAAAAAACTTTCATAACATTGGGATCCTATTGAGGATAAAAGACAATAAAACCTTTGTTGTATTTATGAACAACTTGAGTACTCGCTAGGAAAAGTGAGAGTTGTTTATTAACCTTTGGTATATGACATATTACTCATACATTTAGTGAACATAACTAAAGTTACCATGCACTACTTGAAAAAGATGAATGTGTATAGTGATGGTGTGTAAAACTAATGCATGAATGCAAAAGATGAGGAAAGTCCTTGTATAGGATGATAGAGTGTTTTAAAATTAAATTGAATGAAGCCTTTTAGATGTTAAAAATACTTAATGGGTCAAGTAGTGAAACTTGACTATAATGACTATTTGATTGACTCGTTTTTTAATGAGTCGTCATGGATTCATTAAGATTATTAGTGGCATTGAATGACTAGTTTTTGAATGAGTCGTGTAATGGATGCATTGGGATTATTAATAGCATTGATTAGTTATGAATGACTAACTAATAAAAGTTATATACACGAATAAATTTTGACCAAAGCTATTTGAAAGTTGTGAATAAGTGATTATGGTAATTACTTCGTGTGCCAGTCTGTTGGTAACAAAACATTATGGGAATTGGAAATGTTGCACTCATATCCTAATCGTTATTGACATTAATGAATATTTATATATGCTTGTATGCATGCCAACATTTGCATGCATGACAAAATTGTATGCAGGAAATTAAAATGATTGTGTAATATAATACGTGCTTAAGAAATGCATATTTCCAATTGACATTGTTGCTTATAGTAAGCATGGGAAGCTTAATGGCAACAGAAAACCTGTGAAAATAAAACAACACAAACATTGCAATGCGAATTGCAATAGTAAATGTTAAAGTATCATGTTATAATGTACATGATTGTGTTACTTGGGAAATAGTAATGTACAAAAGATGTATGTTAGTCATGTTTCATGTTAATCTAGATATCATTAGACCCATGTTAAGGGAAAGTATGATGTATGATGTTCACATAGTTTCTTTTTCTTTATGTATAATGTGCATACATTTAATTATGTAATATGCTATGGGAAATAATGCTAAAAGAGAAATTTAACATGCCAGATAGTTGACAACAATTGTGAAAGGCTAGAAGACCTTGGGTTGACGGTGGTTTCCTGCCTGGAGGGGTTGATGACGCTTACTTGCCCGGATTTCCTCTCCCTAGAGGTATGTGATCTCAGTAGGGAAAAGAGTTGGCCAAGATGGTGAAGGGGAAAAACTTGAGGCAACTCTATTGATTTTGGAGCCTATTGGAGGTGGCCCAAAATTCCTCATAGATGGGACTCTGTCAGAGGAATAGGCATGATGTTGCCAAGAGGAATCCATACTGGACGTGGAATGGTCTTTCTTCAAATGATTTTCTGGATGTGAAAATTACTCGATTTGGTTGTAGAAACCAACTCCCATGGGTTGGGAGGAGAATTTTGTTTACCATTGTGGTTCTCATAGCGGAAAAATTTAAGTAATAAGTTATGTGTTGTATTAAAATGAAGTTTTATATGATTGTGTAAATATCTTATGTAGATATTAAGAGAAAAGGATCTTAGTGCTCAGAAAATGAATTACTGAATGTATAAGTTCATTTATTTTATTACTAATTTGTTTGAATGTCTTAGCAGAGGCTAGGATATGACATGGTGCATTGATTGACCATTGGTACGATTAGAGAGCTAGGTGCTCTCTGAGTACTTTTTGAAATACTGTGTGGATGTCTTTAGCATGAGCTAAGACAATGTGCACGTGATGCATTAATTAGAGTGTTCGTGCTCTCTGAGTACTTGTGGAATTACTCTGATTAAAACATCCCTTAATATTGCATGAATTTTTTATAGTTGCAAGTATTTCATTTGATTGAAACTGTGTGACTAATGTGATTAAATTTGTAGGTCATACATTACAGGCTCTTTTCAGGGAATGTTGATGGGTGTTCAACCATTCTCAGAGAGCTTGAGTAAAACCCATCATTAATTCCAATATTAATTGGTAAGTAATGGTAAGTTGGTATAGTATTTTTCTATATTTTTATGAATTTGAATAATGGATAAGTGGCTAAAAATGGAAATGGAATATTTTTTTGAGCTATACATGTTTATGACTATGGATAAAAACATTAATGTTTCACTTAATGGCATTTAAGGAAAAGAAAGTGTTTCATTGCAAAGGGGAAGGACCCCCTTTGGGTTGTTTATATTATTATATCATGAGTATAAGTTTAAGTTTCAGTGAGATAAGCACACCGAGGACAGTGTTCTCTTCAAGGGGGGGAGGATGTAACGGTCCTAATTAAACACGGTAAATAAATCTTACTTTAACTGTTTAATCGAGAAATTGTTGAAACCAAATTCTTAATAATAGTCCTTGGTATTCTTTATTGATGGGGGGATCTCTTGAGGAGGAGGCTCTCAAGTTAACGAAATTGGCAAGGTTGCTGCATTCCAAGAAACATATTAGTGAGCCTCTCATTGACATTTGCATCGTTTAAGGAGCTGGTTGTTTCAGAGTTG